>JAVLUX010000017.1:9832500-10330000 GCA_032164185.1 Moxostoma hubbsi | reverse complement strand
ATCCCATGCCCGAAGCAGCATGTGAGTTTGAGCTCCACCCCCTCATGCCTTCAGAATTTCTTCAGAATCCCTCTACCGTGCAAATGAATGGAAAACTTGTTAGACAGTCAGATTCATCAGCCAATCAGATTGATTTATTTGTTCTTGGTGGGTGTGATCTTTAGGATATGTCCCGATGGAGGCCTTCTAGCTGGCCTTGAGTGATGCAATCATGCTTTAAAAAGGATCCTTATGGATTAAAAGACACGAGATGTTCTGCATGATCTTGAAATTGCTTGATTTATTAAACAGGAAAGGAGGACTGATTTTCACTTCAAGTAAATTGGTAAGTGGTTTTTGCATTGTTATAGCAACATCAAGAGTTTTCTAAGTGTAAATTAGGCTGCTGGAGCATTCAGTGTCAGATTAAGATTTGAAAAGTAGTGCTGCATTCCATTCAACTCAAAGTCGGATTTGACAACTTCCTACTAGAGTAAGTGCAATGGCATGCATCTTGAAGTCAGAATTACAACTTGTAGGCTCGTGCAGAAATTCTCATTTCTTATTCATTGTGAAACTGGGTTTTCTTAATGGCATCAATCACACAGAAGGCCTAGACTTTAAATGCATGGCCTGCCACTGATATACTGTATATTAAAACTGGAGATCAACTGATATTGGTTTTTGATAGCCGATATGATGCTGATTATTTTTGTGTTTAAGTGTCAGATAACCGATGTGCAAAACTGCTTTTTAATTCTTGTTTTATTTCTGCTTTCAAGAACAATAATAACTATCATTTATCACTAACATCTGGTGAACTGTTCAAAGAAGTATACAAATACATTATTTGACAAGTTTTAGTTGCAATAAACACTTGTTCAAAGCACCTCAATTAGTAATAGGACAGTAAAATATTATTGTCTGAGTAAGAGTTTTAATTGTAAACTAATACTGTTGATAAAACAAATGAAATTTATAAATCAGTCTCATGTCCTTGGTGCTGATGAGCAGATTTCATTCTTTATGGACAGAGATCAAATAATCCCAGAGTTGTATCACAGATGATCATTACTGTTTAAGAGTTATATGATGGGAATAAATAACACTTATCGGCAACAGAACAAAAATACAAAACCAAACGCCGCACAGAGATGGCCTGTATGATGCACTGATGAGAAACAATCCGTTTGACAGCTGATTATGGCAATTTTCATAAAACCTGCTGAACCTCAAACCTCAGATCAGATGACTCGGCTCTTTAAACGATCATATGGGATTATAACACAATCAAAACCTCCCATCAGAAGCATGCACATAAATATAAATGTGTTGTATATGTGTACTGAAACCCAACGAACAAGAGCTAGTCACCAAACGAACAACAGTCAATCGCGCACACATCCGTAATTTTTACCAGCTGTGACCTGTCAGATTCACCCATTCGCCCACAATACACACATAGTAAAGCATGAGTTCTCATACAGGTTGAAATCGCTCTCTTTTTTTACCTTCAGTTCACTTTAAATCCGTTTTTCTGAGCGCTACTGGCACATGTGGCTGCTGTCACTACGAGCGTATGAGACAATAAAGAGAAGCGCGAGGAGGGAGGGGCATTTAGGGCAGAGCTTGGGGCAGCAATGGCTTCAGAGATACTGAATGTCGTCATTTAAAACGCGACTTTTCACTAATAAAAGTTGGTTTAAAAAATGTACATGTTGTGCAGTAAAATGAAAGTATTTTTTTGTTGTTGTTGCGATTTAAATTTTTATTGATTCATCTATTAAATAAAGAACAGCAAAACATGTACATTCAGAATCAATATTTAACCTTCACTAAAAATTAAACCAAACTTTGAAAGGATCTCAACACTCTACACTCATATAGGTCACCAAGCGTAGTAACCTCCTTCCCAATTAACTCTGACCAGCGGACTTGTTGATACATAATTTGGTGTTCAGATATATGCTCGAGGCAACGTTTATAAAACTGTCCAAATCTGGCCACTCTTGTCCAAATCACATGCAAATGTGGAAAAAAATGTGACTTAACTTCTCTGGTTAGTTTGATAGAAAGTCTTTGCAATGGCGAAATAGGGGTAAGGACTTCCTGTTCAATAGAAAACCAGGGAGGGGCTCTCTGAGGTGGAAGCGACCAATGAGCCAAATGCCTGAGACTGAACGAATAAAAATAAAACAAAATCTTGGGTAGGCCTAGCCCAACTTTGTCAATCGGCCTATGTAATTGGTTGAAATGTAGTCTGGGATGTTTACATTCCAAATGAAGGACTATGCTATGCTATCAAATTGCTTGAAATAAGAGAGGGGGACATCTATAGGGAGTGACTGTAGCAGGTAGTTGGAATACAGTTCATTTTAATAACATTACCTTCTCAATCATAGCTAAATGTAATGAAGCCCACCTGTCCACATCGCTTGAAAAGCTTTTAATCAAAGGGCCAAAATTAACCAAATTTGCTTGGAATAAAAATTCCTAAATACCTAATGCCCTTTTTGGGTCACTGGAAGGCGACTGGCTGAAAGGACAGTATGCTGTCAGAGACAAAGCTTCGGATTTAGACCAATTTACTTTGGTCTAAACCCGAATTAAGGAATTAAATATATCCGGAAAAGGAATTAAAAATTCTGTGGAGGCAAGGCATAGATCTAGTAGAGTCAGAGACCAATAATAAAATATCATCTGCGTTAACCAGAAGCTTATGCGTCACACCTCCCGACATAACCCCTGGAAAATCATCCTCCTTTCTTATAACAGCTGCTAATGGTTCCAGAGCCTTGCCTGTAGACAAGGCCTTAATCACCTCGTCAAGCTCCTCCAAGATTATCTGAGAATCAAGAGAATTGTTTTGCTTAGTCCTCAATTTAGGGAGTTCTAATGGTTCCAAAAATTTTCTAATATCTTCATCAGTAGACAGAGACATGGAACTATAAACATCAAGATACTCTTTAAAGGTATTATTAATATCAATGGCTGAGGTAAAAATTTCACCACCAGCAGATGTCACTGAGGGAATGGCAGAAAAAGACTCTCTGCTTTATATATCTAGCCAAAAGCTTCCCTGCGTTGTCCCTCTACTCAAAGTATGTCTGTCTTGTCCTGAATAACCAAAACTCCACTTTCCGTGACAAAATAGTATTATATCTATATTTCAGCCGGGTCAATTCTCTGAGGCCATTAGACCACATTCGGCGCTTCAGCTCTGCCTTGGCACTTTTAAAATTCTCTTCCAACTCAACAAGTTCTCGTGCTTTGGATTTTTTGGTAAATGAGGCATACCGTATGATCCGACCCTTAAGTGCCTCCCAAGCCAAGCCCATAAACATTGATATCAGTCTTTAACATTTATTGGAAATCAGGATTTTGAATTTAATTAAACAGGCAACTATATGATTTATTTTTCTCCATATGTGGCAACATCTCTAAATTCACCAGGGAGTGATCTGAGACTAACATGTTTCCAATTGAGCAATCAACAACAAATGAACTGATGGACTTATATATATATATATATATATATATATATATATATATATATATATAACATCTATTCTAGAATAAATCTTATGGAATTATGGAAAAAAAGTATAGTCCCTACCAGATGAGTTCAAAAGTCACCAAATATCTGCAAGACCAAGATTTTTGCACATCCTGTGAAGCATCAGTGTTGCTCTAGGGGGCTTACAAACTTTTGCTTCACTATGATCAAGGATCAAGTCCATCAAAAGTTTAAAGTCTCCTCCCAATATTATATCATGAGGGGTGCCAGTGGCTTGCAACATCCCTTGAAGATCAATAAAAAGCCCTGATTATCAACGTTAGGCACGAAAAATATTACCCAAAACCAACCTTTGCCCCTGAATTTCTGCTAAAACAAGAACGATTCTCCCAAATGTATCTTTAATCTGTTTGAGAGATTTGAATTGTAGATGTTTACTTATCAATGTAATGACTCCCCTAGTCTTACTTGTGCAAGCACTAAGATATTTTCCCAATTTTTTCAGCTTCCTGTGGGGAAAGATACATTTCTTGAAGAGACACTATATCACATTTCTTATGCTTAAGAAAATAAATAACCTTCCTTCTTTTTATGGGGTGCCCCAACCCATTCACATTCCATGTGGAGAAAGATAACCCACTCACAAATCCTCCACAAATCAAAATGCACTTGACGTAATCATTCCAATGTCCCTCAAAAAATTACAAACAAACTCCAGCCAACAGGAGGCATATGCACAAAGAATGAACAGATTAATCTACAACAGTCCCGAAGAAGTGTTATTCCACAAATCTCCAGCCACTAGGCAGAACCAGAACAAAAAGAAACAAAACAGGCATTCCAGTTCCTCGGATGGACAAGAGTCAAATTCACTCAGAGGCCGCATGAAAAAATACACCATGACTTACCTCAGTCCTTCAACTTTATTAAAGACATCCTTTGTGTGGTCATGTAGATATTTTGCGGCCATCCCCAGCATCCACTCTCAATCTGGCCCCAGTGCACAAGTGATCTTCTGTCAATGCAAAAGTTTCTTGAAGGAGAAGCAAGTGTGTTTTGTGGAAAAAAATTCCACAAAACAAACTCCAGCCACTAGGCAGAACCAACACAAACAGAAACAAAAATGGTGCCCAGTTTCCTCAGACAATCGAGTGTATGTTCAGCATACATGAGAAACATCAAATGGCTTACTCACTCCAATGTATTTATAAAGGACAGTACTTGTTTGGGACACGTAAATACTTTGCGGCCATCTATTCTCAGTTTGGCTGGAAACATCAGTGCAAAAGTGATCTTCCATTGATGCAAGAGTTTCTTACACTCCTTGAATCGATCGCGTTTCTCTCTTATTGAATTCTGAAAATCCAGGAACAAGAAAATATTATGATTCTTCCAAGAAAGCTTTCCTTTGCTCCTCGCGTTTTGCAACACAAGATCTTATCGGATGATCTAAAAAATTTGGCCATAATTGATCGGGGCCTGTTTCCCTCAGCCGATCTGCGAGCCGGGACTCTGTAAGCTCGCTTTATGGCCTGTTTTATCAAGCAGACTCGGGAAGAGCTCGTCTAGGAATTTCACGCTCAGGAATTCCAACAATCCGTATGTTATTCCTTCTGCTCCTATTTTCAAGATCTTCCAGTTTTTCCGAAATATTTTCCACATCTATACCTTTCCGATGACTCCAAATAATCGATCTGTTTCTCAGTATCTGCCACTCTTGTAACAAAATAATTTTGTTACCATAACCTTAATTGATCGATGTGTTACAGCGAGATCCTCCAAGTCAGCAACAACCTTCGTCAGCATCACAGATATTTAGGACAGTTGATGCTGGATTTCTTCTCCCACCGTGCCATCCAAATCATCCAAAGCCCAAAGTATACTTTGATTTTGATGTGAATGCTCAGAGACTGCATACAGTCAAACGCAAACCTGTCAAAGTATACTCCATCTGACTATGCACACATACACAGGCCTATTTTTCTTCAGGAGTTTGGACACATGCACTCTTGACTTGCACATCAACAATTGTTGTTTTTACATTTGTCTTCTGTTGTTTAGTGGCGATTATGGTATCTCTTATTCTAACACTTCTTTTTGACAACAACGGCTTAAATGTGAGTTTTGTGGGCACATTAATTGGTGCAAAATATTCCAGGAGCGTGCACATTCTGCATACTCAATGACGCACAGTTAGAAAAATCAAACTGTGCGCATTTAGTGCTCACGCACTGTGCTGATGATGAAATTTGCGTCCTGCGTCCTGTACACGGATGCTCAGCTTTACGCTACCTAGTGAATTAAAACAATGGCATTGGTCACTAAAACCAAAGACATATACATGTCTATGACTGAAACTACTCTGTTTGAATGATGCAGCATCTAGGCCACTAGGTGTCAGTGTAAGCCAGTGTAACCACTTCGACATACTTCCAAAAATTATTGAGTGCACCTTTAAGCGTACTTGTGTATGGATTTTTTTGGCTATTCAAATGTAAATGATTGCACAATAAAGCAAGGTATATACATTAAAACATAAAATGACAAAACAAAGGTATTTACAAATCTGTGATGAGAGAAAGAAAAAAACAAAGAGGGATCTTTTTACTCATCTTCTAACAAATTAAGGTCTTGTATAATTTTGATACATTTGCAATATTATCTTAATTCCTTTACATACAACTTAGGGGTGGAAAATTGTTACAAATAAAATATATTTAAAGACTGAAAAGTGAATTTTGTCTTCCCACATTTACATTAAGTGAATGTAGGAAGCGATTGGACCTTTGTTTCCAGCCAATTGAACATATTGTTCCAGAAAATATTTGATTGCATACAGAAAAGGTGAACGGTTGTCTCTACATCAACTTGAAAAAAATTTAATAAAATTTTGACCAAAGAAAATGTTGTGGTCAAAATTTTAAAGTTTCCTTACATGTGTTTTGATACCTGATATAATTGTTGCTGTCTTATGAATGAGAAAGCAAGTTTTAATATTGAATACAGAAACCAAAAGGCTGAAAGTTATTCTAAGTGGCCAATCAGAGCATCGTAAACCCCTTAAGATTTGACATGTGATCAGCTGGGACTGTGAAGAAAAGCTTCGGCAAGTCAACTCAGAAATGTTATTAATGTGAGAGGCGCTGCGTGTATGGAAAGCCAAATTATATTTTAATGTTCCCAGCATTACTCATCGTAATTACATTTTTTCTAGTAATAAATAAATTAGAGAGCTCTACAATTAAATTCTTACTAGTAAGAATTCCTATTAGAGAGCCCTACAATTTCATTTTTACTAGTTGAATTAGAACACTCTACAGTTGAAATAGAGAGCTCCTAATTAAATTGTTACTAGTAAGAATTTGAATTACAGAGCTCAACAATTAACTATTAACAATTGAATTAGAGAGCTCTCTAAAACAATTGTAGAGATATTCAATTGGATTTTTTACTAGTAACAATTGAATTAGAGAGCTCTCTAATTGTACTTCTTACTAGTAACAATGCAATTGTAGAGTTCTCTAATTGGACTTATTACTAGTAAGAATTGAATTGTAGAGCTCTAAAAATGTTCTAATTTCTTACTAGTAAAAATGGAATTACGACGAGTAATACTGAGTGTATTAAAAGCTAATTTCACTTGCAAAAGACGCTCACCCTCAATACCAAGAGTGCAACATCCATGTACAGATGAACATCCATCAACATGCACAACAATGTTAAGTCTTTGCTATTTCTGATTGTTAGATTTACATGAAACTTAACATTTTTGGTATGCATAATATTATTTAATTATTCAGATATTTAGCATGTGTAAATAATGTAAATCGCGCATGCAAATTTCAAATTCTGTATTACAAATAGTCCTCAAATTCATAAATGCAAAGTTTATGAAATGCATTTGAAACATCATAGATTTAAGATTAAATTTGAGTCTGTAGCAGTTTAATATAGACCATTTTAATGCATGATGCTCTTTTTAGTAGATTTTCTCTTTCTCAACCCTATTAACCAACATTGAATCACTGTCAAGGACTTAAAAGAGCATGTGCGATTAGATGCACTGATAATTGCACGATTAATAATAAACATATCAACTAAATTTGTCATGCATAATTTTCTAAATACCTGCTGCATTGTGCGGTAAGATGCATTTCTTTTATTTACAAATCGAAGAGAGGGGCCTCTTCTTGAACAAGGATAGTATTAATAATATTAAATATTCTCTCATTTATATCATTCCTGAGGTCTGATCTGATCAGGAGTAACATTAGACGGATTCTGATCCGTCTAATGTAACAATTACATTAAAATAATGCAATATGAGCAACAGTCCCCACTGCCACAATGTCTCCTACAGGGATATCAGCGTTCATGTGCCTAGACAGAAGCGACATCCTGTCAATTGAGCTGTAATGATGATGACATAGAGAAGATCAGACTCCTGTAGACTCATTCAAGCGAGGGCAGACACTGATTCCAACTGCTCTGTTCGTGGGCACAGAGCCTGGTCTTTGCACGGGGGAAAGGGCCAGAATACGGTTGCATTTGAAAATCAGCAGATGCAATAAAAGCAGAGCCGGTCCTAGATTTTTGGGGGTCCTAAGCAAAAATTTGTGTATAGGTGAATAGGTGAATAATGGACCAGGTCAATGGGGCCAGTGCCCAGGGGCCCTTGACTACCAGGTGCCCATCAACTTTGAAAACAAATGTTTGTATTATGCTTAAATACAGGTATATGGGCACCACATCTTATACAAGGCCCCCTCAACAGGACCATGCGACTATGTGGGCCGCATGAGGGCCGACTAAGAGATCCTATAAGGATCTCTTATAGGACCATTTTGCCTTCCTGACTGGAATAAAAAAATTTGAGCCACTCTTAAATCTTATAACGGCGCTGGTTCCATGCTCTTCTGGAAGTAGAAGACCTCGTAAAATAATTTCCAAAATAGCTACCTTAATATTTTGATGCACTCATCGTTTTTTATGTGAAATCTCTGGTGATTTTGATAAAGTAAAGTGAACAATAAAGCTCATATTGTTACTGATATTTCAAAATGAGAATTTATAGAATTCAAGCAAGATGTGCTTTAAATGTCATTATTTTATAGAAAAATATATATTATTTTCTTATGCATATTCTTATTTTCTTTTCATATGCTAGGCTTTTTAGAGTTAAGCTTTATTCTTTGTATAAAAGGGCTGTCAAACAAAAACATGTATTATACTCTTCATTGCTACAACTGCATGTTAGGTTGGGAAAAAGAAAATATTGAAATTTTACTTTGTGTGATTCATAAGTAGTATCCGTAAAGTCTGTTGAGACAAACTATAATGTTGGTCTGACAAAACTGTGTCTGAAGGTTTGAAATCATTTTAAATGCTTTTAAGAATAAAAGAAAGAAAGAAAGAAAGAAAGAAAGAAGGGAGCATCTTTAAGCAGATTAAAGGTGCTGTAAGCTAAAAATAAATTCATGGAAAAGTGTGATAAACATGTTCCTACTTCCTTACAGATATTAATGAAATAAGTGTCCTGAGATATATATCACCGGTCTCTGTGACAGCTGAAGGCTTTGTAAACAGCCAACAAAAATATGCTTTTCACCTGTCAATCATTTTGCTCTTTCTCATAATGTTGTATTTGAAGCGGATCATTGAGGCTATGATTCATAATGTTTGGCAGATAAGGGCGCTATTTATGTGATCACGTGCATTTTTTATGCTTGTTACTGTCACCGTGTTTTCTCACAGTCTCTTTTTTGAAATGGTTAGTTCCTGCAATGAACTCCGTTTTCCCCGCTATTTCTTTTGATATAAACTTTTGTAATGTATTTCGGGAAATGTAATGCAAATTTTAAAATCAAAGGGAGTAAATTTTTACTGTCGCCAATGGCGACCTTGAAAGAAATTACACTCGCAAATAAATTTATTTGGTCATAAATGCGACCATTTTTAGTCGCAGTTTGGAGCCCTGCACAAGGATGATGATTTATCGACTTTATAGACATTACATTTTTATCGTCTGTTAATGCTGAACTTCTGTAAAGCTGCTTTGAAACGATGTGTGTTGTGAAAGGCGCTATACAAATAAAATTGACTTGACTTGACTTATTGTGCCACTGTTGAATTTTACAGCCACAGGACAATGCTGCACTTTTGTTGGTTTTGGTTTCGAAATAATCTTCCCCACTGCCACAATGTCTCCTACAGGGATATCAGCGTTCATGTGCCTAGACAGAAGCGACATCCTGTCAATTGAGCTGTAATGATGATGACATAGAGAAGATCAGACTCCAGTAGACTCATTCAAGCGAGGGCAGACACTGATTCCAACTCTGTGACAGCTGAAGGCTTTGTAAACAGCCAACAAAAATATGCTTTTCACCTGTCAATCATTTTGCTCTTTCTCATAATGTTGTATTTGAAGCGGATCATTGAGGCTATGATTCATAATGTTTGGCAGATAAGGGCGCTATTGTGCCACTGTTGAATTTGACAGCCACAGGACAATGCTGCACTTTTGTTGGTTTTGGTTTCGAAATAATCTTTGGAGGGCGGGGTTTTGGAATGAGGGGGCGCGGCTCAGTCACGTGAAATCTCCAGAAAGCTAAAATCACTTACAGCATCTTTAAAGGGCTTGTGTGTAAGTTTTGACAGCTGAAGTTTGAAATTACGAACATTCCAAAACAGACTTGTTGCTCATTTACATATTCTGTCAGAGTAATGTAGTCTAGAGGATTTTTGGACACTTTGAAAAAGCTTAAATGATGCCTTCCCAGGGCCAAGCTGTAGGGTTGTTCAAAACAGAATTTTCCATCATCTTTCAGCCCTTCAAAGCTCTCACAATGGAGGGTAAAGTCTTTAAAAGAAAGAGGGTGTGGGGATAGAACGCACCCCATCATTCAGATGAGTTAGAAAAGTTATCAAAGCGCAAGCTAGATCTGCCTGAACATTTTACTGAATTTCACCAAACCCTTGCATAGTTACTGTAGGAGCCTATTGTACTTGTTAAATTCATCAATATTTAAATTGTTTGATTAAGTTAAAATATTTAATAATTTATTATAGCCCCTTTAAATATTTGCATTTTGTTAGCATAATTTGTAGTATTTACATTGAGTTTACATTATGTATAACAAATGGTAAAATGGTACTATCTCTTTAAGAACAGTGGCTGTTCTGCAAAGTGTTTTGGTTGAGCGGCTTCTTTACCACATCCGTGCTGTTTTAATTAATCTGACTGTAAATAACAGAACAGGTATTAAAAGAGACTTAAATCAATGAAAATCAATTGCGTAGATCTCAACTTTAAAAGATAATTGGAACTGGTGGGGGGGGGCCCAAAAGAAATGTTTAATATTTTTGACATTTGCGGGATTTTTTATTTTTTTCATTTAATATGTGCTGGAAAGCATCTCTACATTGATGGTTTGGTTTGCAGGACTCTGAAAGAAAAGCACAAACAGAGAGGAAGTCTGTGTCATTTATGCAATGAAACACGAGCAAAGCCAGGTAAGCAAAAAAATAGGCTCCATTCTGCTTTTCAGATAAATGTTTGTTGCATTGAGAAATGCCGCATGTAGGAAAATTTGGTATAAACATGCAGAAATGATCTTTTACATTAAGTGGCGAAATTTGTCACCTGGATTTGATTTTCAGGGGCATTTTTTTTTTTTACCTCTCTGAGGGCATTTTTTTTCTCATCCATTTATGTCAAATACTTCAATTTGATCAATTTATTAATACAAATTGTCAAGATTGTGATTACCGCTTTCTCTTAAAATTAAATCAACATCAACACATATTTAAAGAATAAATGTGTGTGAAAATTAAAAACTATATCAGATGCTACAAATAAAACAAAAAACAGATTGAAACAGACTAAGTACAAGAGCATTTTTTTGCACCACAATTCTTATTTCAGGGGCATTTTTTCCTTTAGTTTCTTTGGAGATGCACTGATTGTTATTCACTTTCAATAGAATGGGATAAATGAACTCCAGTGAAGTGTCACAACAGCCAAAAGGACCTCATGTTGTTTCTGCTGAGATTCAAATCTTTCAATATGTAGCTTGTTTTGATATATATATATATATATATATTCTGCATGAGTGCTTTCTGTGTTCATTTCTGGTGCCAGGTGTATCAGCTGTACTATATAAGAAATGTTTTTGCTTGAGGATTTAGATACTGGAGTGCATTTAGTGTTCAGTACAGTAGTAGTTTTTGCTTAAGGGATGTTTTCATGGGCTGTATAGGGCTCTAAACTGCGACTAAATGGTCTAACTGAGTCTAGTTAAATGATCTAGCCGACCCTGCTATAGACACACACACACACACACACACACACACACACACACACACCGATGGCTTATTTTGACTATCTGCTTCCCAATCACATGGAGATAGGCAAAATAACAACAGAGTACTGCATGAGTGCATGAACATAAAAAATGGTAATGCACTGAACTTTGATGTGATTCATAATGTAACTTTGCCCTGTGTATGTGTGTGATCATGTACTACCCTCTTGAGATTTGTCGTAGAAAGTGTATGTCCATACGCAGTGAGAAAAGGAGGTACATTCAATAAACAGACTGTTTCATTTGACTGTTTTCATCTGACACATCCCCCTGGTATCCTGGCCAAAATCCCCCCCATTGGCCCTTATCTATCATGACCTCCTAATTATCTCCATCCCTGAATTGGCTACATCACTCTGCTCTCCTCTCCACCCATAGCTAGTGTGCGGTGGCCGTTCTGGCGCACTATGGCTGCCGTCACATCATTCAGGTCGATGCTGCATACTGGAGGTGGTTGAGGAGATTCCCCCATACTATGTAAAGAGTATTTACTTTGTCCTCACCCAATCCTTGCATATTCATACTTCCTCTCCATATTCATATTAGAGGTAGGGGCATGTCTCACCTCTCTTCCCCTTTTCCCCTCTCAGGACTGCACCTGTATATCCACCCACTCACAAGTCCAGTCAATCAACATAGAGGAGCAGTATGAAGACATCAACCAACAGTTCTCAGTCAGTATAGTCTCATAACAGACTATGGCTTCAGATTTTTTTTAAACATCAGGCTTTTACATTTGTCTGGTGTTTGCTGTATCTTTGGTTGTTGGCAGGGTTTTGGCAAATATCGGAAAGTAGGAATTAGCTCCCTTTTAATTAATGTGTTGTCATTTGAATTGAATGGGCCACGCCCCCAAAGGATGTTGAATTAGAATTTACTGAATTGCAATTCAGAGATATTCTACACAGTCTTTCAACAGAGTAATATCATTAGTTTGACACAAGTGACAAATAATTAAAATAAAATAACAGATTGTGAATAATAATGGCTGTTTATACCCTGAGACATTTTTGTAAAATACTGATACATCACCACAAATTTTTTTCCTACATTTATGAAAAGAGCTTTAATTCATTTATTTATAATTATGTAACTATTTTATTTACTTAAAATATAATAATATATATTTTAAATAATATCTAGTTATTATTGAAATTGAATTACAATTTCCAATGTAAGTCCATTGAGTTCAATCATTAATTATTAATCATATTTAATCTGTCTGGAAATACCTCATGTCTTATGTGTATGACACATGTTTATGGGGACTTTATACTGGATAAAATGTACAGTATTATCAAAAATTAGAGGAAGGCTGATATACTGGTGCACCGATTGTTGCTTTTTGAACCATCAGTTATCGGTAACTATTGACATAGTTTTTTCCTTCATGTGGTGAATATATAGGCTATACACACATTAATTTGGAAAATAGGCTACTTAACAATGAAGCATTGTAATAGAGCCTCCATCATTTCAAAAGTCGCCAATGTGCATCTGGCTTGTTTATAGTTAAAAGTCTCGTGGTTTGCACAAGTTCTGAATTTTTTTCTGGTTTTATTGGGATTTTGGTTGAACATTAAACTGCATTTTGTATTTTATTGACTGCATCTGCAACTCAATTCAAATATATGAACCAACTGTATCAGGCAGTGGGAGCTGCACTGTCTGCTCTCCTATTGCTAGTCCCCACATGGTGTTCCTCATTTCCCTTAATTTTCAACTTTGTCTCAATTTTATTGAATCACCAACGGATGCTGTCGCCTTGTCACCTCAAATTACCAACTCTCACTGGAATGAATGACTTCTGGTTGCTTTGTCACTGCAAATTGTTGCCAGTGTGAATGCAGCTTAAGGAGATATTCCTTTTGAGAAATCAGTCTTATTCTGTTTTGCTTGGGACATGTCACAGATAGATAGAACCTAGATTTGAATTGTTGTTCTGTGTGTGGATTTGTTGAGTTGTTCTGCTCAAGTTAGACTTTAAGTGGGTCCATTGTTTTGGTAATCACAAAGCAGTTTTTCTATTCCATCTTTCTGAATGAAAGGTCACTTGTTCCATTGTTAACTTTGGTTGTCTTTGGTTAAATTATACGTTCGTGGGCTGCCTGTAGATGCTCATAGATATTTGAGACATATAAAGACAACAGTGCATGGCCACTTTTTCTGTGGCCTGGGATCTGGAAGTAAAATGTTGTACTTATGAGGGATTATAGAACTAGGGTGTGTCTTAATCAGCTCCCTATTTCAGGAGTCAGGGCACTGATCAGGGAGTCGGCCATTATTAGGGCTGTCTCAATCACAAAATCCTTCCAGTACACTGAAACGTTCGCTCCCAATATATCCCACAATGGACCGTAAAAACTAGGGAGCATTGTTGCTCACTATGTTCACTTACTGGAAATGTTATAATGTCTCCTGAAATCTCACAAGTTGTTAGATGTCGATCACAAGTGTAAAACTATGAAGACCAAGCCTTTTAAACTCGGTTACCAGCCGAGTTTGCCGGATGAATTGAACACCAGTCTGGACGACAGCAGTTTGAGTGATGAAACAGTCTAGACAACAAAACCTCACTCTGAAAATAACACACAACAAGTGTTTGTCTATAAATTAGAGAAACCTAGAGGCCTGGAAACATTGTGTGTGTGTGTGTGTGTTTGTGTGTGTGTGTGTGTGATAGCTGCAGAAGCTCATCCTCTGTACACTCATCCAGGTTGGTGAATTTCACTGCTACCAGATGACCAGAGGGTGTGTGACACGTCATACTCACCTGATCTGACTAAGTTTATTGTGGTGGCGTAGTGGCTAGAGCACAGGGCTGCTAATCAGAAGGACCCTGGTTCGAACCCCATGGACACCACCGTTGTGCCCTTGAGCTTGGCACTTAACTCCAGATTGCTCCAGGGGGATTGTCTCTGTAAGTCACTTTGGAAAAAAGCGTCTGCCAAATGCATAAATGTAAATGAAACCCTGTGCACACATACACACGCATAAACATTACATACAGATTAAGAAATACATTAACACTTCTTGATCAGTTACATATTACTGTATGAACATGAGACTTTGAGGGAAAAGCTAACACCATGAAGAATTTGATGGTCCCTCCCCAGTTGTGAGAGCAGCTGATGGTGGGTGGGGTCAGTGGAAAGATCTGTGATGTCATCTCCATCCGTCAACACAAAGCACGGAGATTGATCACATAACAAACACATATCATGGGGCCTGGGTAGCACAGCGAGTATTGATGTTGACTTCCACCCCTGGGGTCGTGAGTTCGAATCCAGGGCGTGTTGAGTGACTCCAGCCAGGACTCCTAAGCAAACAAATTGGTCCGGTTGCTAGGGAGGGTAGAGTCACATGGGGTAACATCCTTGTGTTCACTATTAGTGGTTCTCGCTCTCAATGGGGCGTGAGATAAGTTGTGCGTGTATCACAAAGAGTAGCATGAGCTACTCCATGGTGGAGTCTCCACGGTGTCATGCACAACGAGCCACATGATAAGATGCATGGATTGAAGAAGAAGCATAGGCAACTGAGACTTGTCCTCCACCTTCCTGATTGAGGTGACCAACTGAGCCACCATGAAAAGTGGGAATTGGGCATTCCAAATTGGGAGAAAAGGGGATAAAAAAATAAAAAAAACCTCACACATATTATACACACATCATAAACTCTAAACAACCAGTGATGTTTGAGATCTCTATGATTTACATTCTCTGACACTTTTAGGGCAAAAAAAAAAAGAATAAAATCAGACCAAATACAGCAAATTTTGCCCTCTTTTGAAGTTTGAACTCCTAATGATACTTTCTAGAGCTTAGCGGATGCACATTTCCAAAATGAAATAAAAAATGCACTGGTGGCAAAAAGTTTTCTTTTCTCTTTTCTTGTCTCATCTCTTCTCTCATCTGATCTCTTCTCGTTTTTTTCTTTCTATAATCTTTTCTCTTTTGCCTCGTCTCATCTTTTTTTTGTCTCTCTTTTTTCTTTTTATATTCTTTTAATTTTCTTTTCATCTCTTCTCTTTTTACTCGTCTCTTCTTTTTGTTTAATCTCTTCTCTTCTACTTTGTCTTTCCTCGTTTCATCTCACCTTGTCTCTATTGTTTCGTCTCTCCTCTTCTCTTTCCCGTCTCTTCCCTTTTGCCTTGTCTCTCCTCCTCGTTTCATCTTGTCTCATTTTTTTCTCTTGTCTCTCCTCTTCTTGTTTCTTGTCTCATTGTGTTCTTGTTTTCTTGCCTTGTTATCTTGTCTCATCTTGTCTCTTGTCTTCTCTTCTTGTCTTGTCTCATCTTCTCGTTTCTTCCCTTAATACCTTGTCTGTCTCTCTTCGTCTTGTCTCAATTTGTCTCGTCTTCTTATCTAATTTCATCTCGTCTCGTGTTCTCTTGTCACCTTGTCTCATTTCATCTCTTTTTTCGCTCACCTCTTCTTGTTTCTTTTTGTCTATTGTATTCACCTTTTGTCATCTCATCTCATCTTTTCCTATGTCTTCACTTGTTCTCTTGACTTGTCTTCTCACCTTTTCTCTTCACAACTTGTCTTATCTTGCCTACTGATTTTACTGATTGCCTTGTCTCTCCTCCTCGTTTCATCTTGTCTTATTTTTTCTCTTGTCTCTCCTCTTGTTTCTTGTCCCATTTTGTCTCTTGTCCTCTTGTCTCATTTTGTCTAGTGTCTTGTTGTCCCGTCTGCTGTGCTGCAGGGGTGTGAAGGTGAGTTATGTGTTGTTGTCAGCAGAGGGTCGTGTGTGTTTGTCTGGTCTTCAGTGCGTGTACAGCTTGATGAAGGATGGGAAGAGGATGAGATCTGTGTTTGACATGCCTCAGCATAGTCCGTCATTGTTGCCATGGCTGAGCCCTGAGCTACTGCAGCAGGTGACACACATACATACACAAGACTCCCAACACCAAGGCTTTTTTCATACATAAGATGGCTCTAAATTTAACATAATCTAAAATTTTATTTTGCATTGAATAGTCCAGATGTAAAATAGTTTTAATTATAAATGTGAATCTATATGACATTTATTGGACATTATAAGGACTGAGCAAGGTCAGGACCAGGGGTTGCTTTAACCAAAAAATTGTTTTCATTTACATTGTTTTTTTTTTTTTTTTTCTGTCCATCATTTTGACATATGAAAAAATCAGAAAAACTTTTTAACCTAGTGTATCAGTTTTGATTTCACTGTCTTTCTTACACACACTTCCACTGTGTGTGTGCCCTGTTTATTGTACAGGCACCTTCACCATTAACACATGGTAATAGGTGTTTCTTTTGACCAATTGTGTTCTGATTTCAAGGGGAGGGTCTCTGCATGCATCAGCCATTATGTTTTTGTTTTACTGCATGATTAGTGTGTTACTTTCTTATAATAAGTCGCAAAAAAGTATAATAACAAAATGAAAGCATGAAAAAAGCAGTGTATCATTTCTGCCAATTACTTGAATTTAATCTGAGCACAAACACTAAGTTTAGAGCAGAATTGTTAGTTTTTTTAGTGGAGTGCCCACATTAGAACTGAAAAAGTTCTGTGAAATTGTGCGTGTATGTATGGACATTTTTAAATATTCTGATTGGAATTTTTATTTCCTTTAAAAGCTGTGCGGAACCGGCAATGTTTAAAAATTTCGTTTCAACTCAGCGGTTGATTGACCGATTGACTTCCACCCAAGAACAGTACAAAATAGATATAATTTAAGCTTATCCACTGTCATATATATGGCATTATAATGGATGCTATCCTTGAATGTAGTACTTAAATTTAAATTAAAAAAAGAATGACAAATAAAAATAGACCCATGACCAAAATTGTACAAATCCGTCCGTCAGAGTGACAGAATTTTTTTTTTTCTAGCACAACCTCTGGTCTGGACATACAGGAAATCTAACATTTGACTTGGATTAAACAAAAATAAAATATCTACAGTACTGTGCAAAAGTTTTAGGTAATTGTATAATGAGGGTCTTTTTTTAACCATAATGACGTGAATATTTTCTATTTATCAGTTAACTTCATAAAAAGTGCAGTAAACATTAAAAAAACTTAAACAATATTTGGTCTGATCACCCGATTCCTTAAAATAAAGAAGAAGCACCAATTCTCCTAGATACACATGTACACAGTTTTTCAGGGTCATTGACGGGTAGGTTGTTCCAAGAAGGTTGAAAATCGAAAACGTATATTTCATATTAACACATTAGAGCAGAATATATAAATAACCATCTTAAAGGGATTGTTCACCCCAAAATGAACATTCTCTCATCATTTAGTCATCTTCATGCCATCTGCAGAAAACAAATTAAGATTTTAGAAGAATATCTCAGCTCTGTAGGTCCATACAATGCAAGTGAATGGTGACTGAAACTTTGAAGTTCCAAAAATCAAATTAAGTCAGCATAAAAGTAATCCATATGACTACATTGGTTTAATCGTTGTCTTCAGAACAATATGATATGTGTGAGTGAGAAACAAATCAATATTTAAGTCCTTTTTAACTATAAATCTCCACTTTTGACCAGCCCCAACCAGTAGGTGGTGATATGCATGTAGAATGTGAATTGCCAAAAACAAGAGAAGAATGAAAGTGAAAGATTAGATTAGAGAGATTTATTGTTAAAGTGACTTACTGATTTGTTTCTCACCCACACCTATCATATATCATATATGACTACATATGTGGCCAGGGCAGTAAATTGCAATGCCCATACTGTGAGATGCCTAAGACAGCACTACAGGGAGAGAGGAAGAACAGCTGATCATCCTTGCAGTGGCAGACCAAGTGTAACAACACCTGCACAGGATTGGTACATCCGAATATCACACCTGCAGGACAGGTACAGGATGGCAACATCAACTGCCCAAGTTACACCACGAACACACAATCCCTCCATCAGTGCTCAGACTGTCTGCAATAGGCTGAGAGAGGCTGGACTGAGGACTTGTAGGCCTGTTGGAAGGCAGGTCCTTACCAGACATCACCAGCAAGAATGTTGCTTATGGGCAGAAACCCACCTTCACTGGACCAGACAGGACTGACAAAAAGTGCTCTTCACTAATGAGTCATGGTTTTGTCTCACAAGGGGTGATGGTCACACGCATTTATTGTCAAAGGAATAAGTGCTACACTGAGGACTGTACTCTGGAGCGGGATCGATTTGGAGGTGGAGGGCCCGTCAAGGTCTGGGACAGTGTGTCACAGCATCATCGGACTGAGCTTGATGTCATTGCAGGCAATCTCAACGCTGTGCGTTAGAGGGAAGACATCCTCCTCCCTCACGTGGTAACCTTCCTGGAGACCCATCCAGACATGACCCTCCAGCATACCATCCTGACAACACCAGCCATACTGCTCGTTCTGTACATGATTTCCTGCAAGACAGGAATGTCAGTGTTTTGCCATGGCCAGGGAAGAGACCGGATCTAGGTTCTAGGATCTAGTTATCTTTAATAACTACACAATTGGTTACAGTCACCTGATCACAAAATGTTTTAGACCCTGTATTTTAATATTAAGCACTGTCCTCTTGTGATCAGATCACCCGAAATGCATCTTAATACCTGGTCTAAAAGGAGTATTTGAGTGTAACACAGATCATATTCATGGGCAAGGAAGAGGCGAGAAACCGGCTTGACATATAAACTAAAGGTTTAATGGAGAACTCAAAAGACAAACACATAAGATAACGGACGTCCGTAATTGAGCTCTCTCTCTCGATCGCCGTCTGCGAGTGGCCTTTATCCCTCTTGACGGCTTAATTAGCCTAATACGGGACCGGGCGTGCGTAATCACGCGCCGGTCCCGCCCTCCACCGTGCCACATTGAGTATCATTAGAGATCATGATGTATTTTATCTCTCTCTCTGTCCATGAAGGATCTTCATGTATATGGGGTGAAATGAGACATCTACAGTGTGGGAATTATGGCGTGTGAGTTGGTCAGTGGCAGAGTTCCATTCCAGGACATGCCACCTACTCTAGTACAACAATTCTTCACACTAGTCATCTATTGCATTTGCAAGCCTATAACCATGAATACCAAACCCTAATATCCTGTTGATTTGTTTTCTGCTACAGATGCTCCTTCAGAAGTTACAGGGATATCACTTTTGTCTTCTTCACGACACTCGCTCGGTGTCCATGGGGCACTCAAAGTGTCTAGTTCTGGTGTGGACTCAGGGATAGGTGAGAGTGTTGTGACACGAAGTCTGACTCGTACAGCCACCGCAGAGGGATCCCAGAGCCCCGTCCCCCAAAACCACTCAGCGACAGCTCACAACCTGGTCCAACTGTACCTGCAGCAGGAGCCTGAGTGCAGGTAGAAACTAAATGACCCTTCCCAAATAGAGAAAAATGTATTTGAATGTTAACATGACTGAATTCTTTGTGTGTGTGTGTGTGTGTGTGTGTGTGTGTGTGGGTGTGGGTGTGTTATTCAGGTCCTCTGCGACATCACTCCTCACCCACCCCTTCTTCACACAGGTAAGTTCAATATTTCATCACTTTCTGCTGTTCATATGCTGAGACGGTGTGCTTTAAGTGATGTCATGGTGTGATAGAATATCAGATCTATATATTAGTCAGGTCAATTAATCTACAGATATTTTGTCATTTTACAGGAATGTTCTGAGTTCAATCAGCAGCATTTGTGTCATAATGTTGATTTCCACAAAAGAATATTTCATCCCTCATTTATTTAAATAAAAACATAAATCTGGGTTACAGTATGAATGGGGCCAATCTGTAAATGTTAAAATACTCAATTCAAAAGTATAGCCACAAGATGTAAACTATATGCGTGTTAACATGATTTTAGTGATATAAAATCTCTGTTTAATGTGTTTTTATTGTGAAGAAATCTTGGCAACAAAGTTGTTATATTGGAAATGTAACTTCACAAATATGTTTAAGTATTTTATCAAACTAAAATCATGTATACACATACATTATTTATGTTTTGTGGCTATACAAATGGCACCATTCACCTCTATTGTAAATGCTTTATTGTATTCATGATATTTTTTTTTATTTTAATAAACGTAGGATGAGATTAAATAATTTTTGGTGGAAATCAACATAATGCCACATATGGTCTTTATGTGTGTTTATTTGTGTGTGTTTAAATCTGTATTCAACTGTCATTTCTAAAGTCCTCCTCTAGCTCTCTTATATGTTTTGATCCTGTGAATAAAACCAAAACCTGTCAACACTGCCTCAACATATTAGTCTGGAATGGGATTTGAACGAGTTCTGATTAAACTGAAGGATTGAGCAGTTGTAACTTTGACCAATTTATTATTGTAATATTGAAGTAATTTTGTGTTTTATTATGTTAGCATTGAGATATATAATACATTTATTCTTACTTTGTTTCTTCGCTCTTCTGTGTCCTGTCTTTAAAAAGTCACATAATGCACTGCGCCAGTTGTATGTACAATAAACTGAAACTTTACACTTAAAACTCCTCCCGTTTAAAAGTCACCTACCATTTTATGAAAATGCTGGCAGTAGTATTTGTTCTACGGTATTTATTGTAGCTATATACTTATTATATAGAGTTAAAATATTCATAATCACAGCTTTTACTCAGAAATGTGCAAATTAATATAAATATTTGAATTTATAATTGTCTTATTAAGTGAATTATTGATTTTGTGATGTCATTTGATTTGGATTGTGATAAGTAAATTTGTACCTGTGCTCTTTGACCAGCATGGGGCAGTCTTATAGTGTCTAAATATTGCTTTGGATGTTTTAAAAATATCTTGCACTTATTTAATAGAAAAGGGGTGAAAAAAGAAATAAATACATTTTATGTCGAAATGACATGGCATTGCAACATTGCAATAATTACAAGAGAAAAAAGTCTTAATTGCTCGACCAGCAAATTATTGGGTCGTGCAAGAATTTTAAGAATATTCAAATCCGATTTTTTTAACAAGATCGTGTGGCTCATTCATTCCTTCTCTTGAGCGAACAAGTTGTAGAAATTTTATAATTGTATTCTTCTCGCACTAATTCAATTGACGAAACCCAACGAAGTCTCAGTTTATGATTATTAATCACGCAACGTGGTGTTAATCCAGTGAGCATAACTGATTGGCTGAGGGGAGATATTAGTAAGTAGGCGCTAGTTATGAATATTAATTATGTTACGTGATTGACCGCTTGTGTAAGACATGACACACCACGTAAAAAAGCAGTAGAAAAAGCGAAAAACGTTGTTTTATATATATATATATATATATATATATATATATATATATATATATATATATATATATATATATATATATATATATATATATATATATATATATATATACTGCTTTTTTTACGTGGTAGATAATCCCTTTCAGTTTTTATTTAAGATGATTTTTTACTTTGGTGTTAATTTTATAATCATATATTTTTTTAATTATATATATATATATATATAATTAAAAAAATATATGATTATAAAATTAACACCAAAGTAAAAAATCATCTTAAGTAAAAACTGAAAGGGATTATCTTGATGAAAAAAGTTATAGAACTTTTGATAAACTGAGTTTGAGGCTCAATTGATGAAAATGAAATTATTGACATCCAAAACCAATTATGTACATTCTACAATTTTTTTTTTATATACAATAGTTTACTAATCTTTAAAAAATGTATAAACAATAGAAAATAAACTATCTGTTGATTTGATTACGAAATCACAAAAAAGTTAAATTTATATGATAAATATTAAATTATAATATTCTATGTATGTCAGGAGAGGCTCAAGCACGACTGCAAATACGATGTAATTACGCAAAGAATTCGCCGAAGTTGGATTAGTCATTTAACCTGATTCGGTCACGCCCACTCACACGAGCTCCACATAGGCAACGTAAATGAATACGGCCTGTCGTAAAACATCCAGGAAGGAGAAAAACACACCGAACACACACAAAACACACACACGCGCGCGCACTTATTCTCCATAGACTCTGTGAAGACATCCGAGCTGTGCCGTGTTGTTGTAAGGAGCGGTTTCAGTCCAGTCTGATGATTTTCGTCATATATATTCGGACTGTCAGGTTAAGCTGGTTACAAAATTAGTGCAAAGCCCATTTTTGTTGTTGAAAGTGACATGGTTGAAATGTCAAAGGTGCTTCATGCAGCAACATTCGAGGATCATTAACAAGAACAGCAGTCGAGAGTTTCGACGGACTGCTTTTGTTGAACCAGGTGAGTTTCTGACAAACAAGAAACTAATGCATTAAACAATATTTAAGTAAGCAGTTGTAATATGCTGTTGCCATTTATTTGAATAATCGGATATTTATATGATCCAGGTGTTGATGTTTTGAAAACATTTCCCATTTTTAATGTATTAGGTATTGTTTTTAGTAGTTTTCAACAACACCATAAATTCCACAGCAACTTCTATATTTTGGCTTAAATTAATAAATGCATATAATGAATGTGATCTGATATGGTCAAGTGCTAGATTTAGAATTTTGTTTATGGAACTTGATATTCTGAATTCAGGAATATTGACAATGTTGGCATTGTGATGATTTCATGGCTCTCCGTTTATTTTTGCCTAGTATCTAAGACAGGTATATACAGTACTGTGGCATGCAAATGTGTTTGTTTTCATTGCATTGCATTCATGCAGCTTCCAAATATAGGGCTGTTTTTGATGTTTACTGCATCTGTCAACAGGGCTTGTAATAACAGGAAAATAAAAAGCTGGTGGTGGAAGACTGCAGGAAACGCATGAGTCCAAGGCATCTGGGATTCCTATAATTCACGTGATGGATGTAGTTTCACCTTGCACAGAGGGAATGACACATGCTGTCACCCTGGATTAACACAGACTGATATTCACCCATTGCTTGGGTTTGTTATGCACCAATTAAGTGGCAAACTCCTTTTGGCAGGATGTTGACACCATGAAGGATCAGGGATATTAAATTATAATCTGGATTATTTTCAGGAATATTTCTGCCTACATGCTCATAATTTGCATTGCAGGATGGCATCGACAGAGAGATTGTATGAGGTTTGGATGCTGTACTGCAATAAGGTAAACCACTTTCATAGTATTTGTGCATCAAATTTATTTTACATATGCAAATCACTTAACACAACCAAATAAAACCACTCTTTTGTAATTGTGCATTAGAAAGACAGCATATAAATGGATATTTTATTTATTTATTGCACAGTGCATGTAGCTGGTTGGGACTCCTGCCAGTACACTGTGTTCTATATTTGATAGCTCGTCATGAAATAATCAGAATGCACATGAGTTATAAAGATGCGCTAAGCGCAGGTGGATTTGCAGGACTGCTCATTGATGAAGTGATTGTGGACACCGCCAAACCCAAGCATTGACGTCACTTGATCAGGTTTAATTTGAGTTCTGTTTCTTTCCTCCTGACCAGCAGAGGTGTTGCTTAAGCACTAGTGGATTATCGCAGTGCCAGCTAGATAGGTCGAGAGAATATACCAACAAAGTCAAGGATATTAGCCACATTAGCTCAGCATTCAGTCTCTTTCGCTTTTTCACCTGATAGAGATAGGTCATTAGTCCCGTGCTGTCAAGTGCATCTTACAAGAGCAGCAAAGTAAAATTATTTTGTCAGTGTTTGGTGAGTTTTGTTTTTCATTTGATATACTTTTACGGTTCCCTGCTAACTTTTTATCTGTTATCTAAATCTCTATTCAGATTTTTGTGATATGCTGTGCTGCTCTGTGCAATCTGGCAGCCAGTTATCAGAGTGTGGATATATATATATATATATATATATATATATATATATTTTTACTCTTTTCCGTGAGAATTCCTTGCTGAATTGCCGCCCTGTTCTATCCGGAGGAATTGTATTACTTTTTATTCATCGTCGTAGTGTCTCATTCGGGCTTTTTACCGCTCTGCTCGTCTAGGGCTGTACAAGTCACCTGCCCAACCAGCCCAGTCTTCCTTTGCTATGCCTCCGTGCAAAGATTTTATGTCAGAATTCTTTAACGCCCTCACAGGGCCTATTGCGCTTAAGCGGCAAAGCAAATACCGCTTTTACTCTAGCGTCTATGGCTGAAGCAGATTTCATCGGGGTGGGCTGTGCTCCAGAAATAGAGCAGCCTGTCACAGCCCTGGTGGTGTCACCTGAAGAGGCACTACGGGGCAATGTGCGATGCCCCAGTGCCCAATGTGGTTGCACAGACTCGCTGCTGAAAAATGCGTACAAATCTGCTGCCTTTATTACCTGTGCTGAGAATACAATCTGTCAATTACTCCTAGCTACCACCAGTATATTGGAGTCGGCAAATGTTGACCCCTCAATATCTTAGCTCCTGCAGACAGCTCTTCTGACTATGGGCCATGTGACCTGTGAACGAGATGCTCTTACAGCCACACATCTTTCAGCCCACCGCCAAGTGTGGCTTGCTCAGGTGAAACGGCCTGAGGCTTGTAAGAAGACTCTGCAGGACCTCCCAATAGTTCCTGGGTACCTCTTTCGGCTTAACATTCCAGATCTGCTGGAAAAGAGAGAATTGTCTGATTCCACTCACCATCTGACAGGTGCAGCGCAATCCTGCTTTTAAGGTGCCTACAGCTCAAGCTCGCCATCATTATACAACGGCAGAACAATGTTTCCGCCAGCATCCTACTCTACAGCCTCAGAGGTCCCGTGCTGCTGACGATGATCGAGGTTTTCGGCAGTTGCCAGAGGGACCACACCAGCGCCCCTCCACTGCCACTAAAAGTTGCACCCATAAAGGTGCTTGCGCCGGCGGTCGATTGTTTTTCAATGCAACACCAACAATACTGGAGAAGCACAACAGTAGATCCCTGTGTTTTGTCTACCCTGAGCAGGGGGTATGCTTTTCAGTTTCGATGCCAGCCCCCCCAAGTTCTTGAGAATTGTCCCTACAGTGGTCCGGGATGCAGTTCGGTCAGTTGCTCTCTCTCAGGAAATTTGTTCTCTGTTGGAGAAGGGAGTCATAGGAAAAGTTCATCCCCTCGTTCAAATGGAGGGTTTTTATTAAACTTATTTTGTAGTTCTGAAAAAAGTGGTTTTCATTCTCGATTTATGGCATCTAAACTTGTTCCTGAAAACTCTGACTTTTCGAATGTTATGTGCAGCCGATGTTCTTCGTTCTGTCATGAGGGGGGATTGGTTTGCAAGTGTTGACTTGAAGGATGCATATTTTAATGTTCCAATTGCACCTCAGCACAGGAAGTTTCTTCGATTCAGTTTCGAAAACCAAGCTTACCAATTCAAGGTCCTACTCTTTGGTCTGTATCTGGCCCCTCATATTTTCACGAGGTGCATAAGTTCAGCTCTATATCCTCTATGGTCCAGAGGAATGCAGATCCTCCTTTTTTTTTAGCCGACTGGCAGCTTTGTGCCCCACAAGACATCAAGCTGTCTGCAAAACTAGACTGCTTTTAGAGCGTGCAGAAACTGGGTCTCACTGTAAACAAGAAAAAGCGTTGCCTGATTCCGATGCAATCGGTTACTTTCATTGGGATGACTCTGGACACTCGTGCAATGTCTGCCATTCTGTCACATGCTAGGACAGACAATATTCTGCAGCTCCTTGCTCATTTTCGGCTGGGAACAATGTTGCCATACAGAGTGTTACTACAGCTAATGGGGGATACTGACTGCTGCCACTTCTGTGATTTTCACTGGGATTGCTCCACCTCAGGTCTCTCCAGCAGTGGAACAACAGTTTGTGGTTGAACTCCATCAGATATCATCATCGGTTGATCTGTTGTTTTCCACCGCTGTCTTCATGCATTGACACAATGGAATTGATGGAAGATTTAATGACAGGTGTACCCCTAGGGGTCATTCCTTGTCATTGGGAGGTGTTCACGACTGATGCTTCCCTCATGGGGTGGGGTGCAACATGGAATCACTGGGGTACTTGTGGCCGCTGGTCCCCAGATTTGTCCATGGACCACATTAACTTCCTGGAGTTGCACGCGGTTTTCCCAGCCCTCCAATATTTCTTGTCAGTTCTGGCTGGCTGTCATGTGCTCTTCCCTACAATACCTTGACTGTGTTCCACCTGAACCATCAGGGTGGCATGAGTCCTTGCATCTCACTCACAAGATTCTCACCTGGTATCTTCCCTGATTAGCATTACTGGCCTGGCATCAGTTTGGCAAAGCAGAAGTGGATCTTTTCTCATCAGATGCGACCACTCATTGTCACTTGTGGTTTGTGATGACAGAGACATCCAGCCTGTTAGGCCAGTATGCGCTGTCTCACCAGTGGCCTACTTGATGCATTTCCTCCTATTCTGCTGTTGTGGGAGACATTACACAGGATCTTCCTGTGGAACCACAGGATGCTCCTTGTAGCACCCCGATGGTCAGCCAGGCCTTGGTTTCCCATACTTCTGAGACTATTGGTGGGCAGACCATAGCACCTTCCACTCAGGAAGGATCTGCTATCGCAGATGGATGGCAATGTTTGGCACCCGGATCCAGCCCGTCTGCAGCTTTGGGATTGGCATCTGGGTCCAATTCTCTTCTAACTGATTGTGAACCTGCTGTAGCATGCTGTAGCTCTGCACTACACTTTGCGGGTTTCAAGAGTTTTGAGTTTTTTTGCAACATCTTTTGGATGCAGGCAAGGGAGCTTCCACATTAAAGGTATACTTTGCAGCCATTTCTGCATATCATGTACCAGTTAATGGTTCTTCTCTTGGTTCCCATAATATTGTTTGTAGTTTTTTAATGGTGTGAGACGTTTAAGGCCAGCCCGCAACCCCCATTTTCCTGTTTGGGATTTACCACTTGCTTGACTTTCTCTGTGTGCTGCTGTTCAAAACTTTGCAGACAGCTGACCTTAAGTGGATATCTTTGAAAACAACCTTTCTGTTGGCCATTGCTTCCACTAAGCGAGTCAGTGAGTTATGCATACATTGGTTGCCGTATGATTCTGGTGTTGTATTTCGGCCAAATCCATCTTTTCTTCCTAACGTTCTGTTACCTCAGTTCGTGAATCAGTCCATTAAGCTGGCTGCATTTCTGTGTTCGTCCCAATCAGATGAGTCAAGGGATCAACTCTTGTGTCCTGTGCGAGCCTTGAGGTGTTACGTGGATGCTATAGTTTTTCTTAGACAAACAGATCAGCTATGGTGATGTCAGGAAGCGTGCTGCTGTATCTAAGCAGAGATAATCACAAGGGATTGTGGAGGTGAACACTCTGACATACAAGAAAGCCCAAAAGCCCCTGCCAGAAAATATTTCTTGTCGTTTAACTAGGGCTGTGTCTACATCTGGGTTACCTTTAGAGGAGTCTCCATGGCAGAAATCTGTGCAGCAACTACCTGGGCTTCTCCGTGTACCCTGACCTTGTAGAAGCAAGCAAATGTTGCTAACCCTCATGCTGTGAAGTTCTTCAGGGAAAGACTTGACTGTTTTTCAGGTGGATGGAATGCCTAATGACTATATTGGTAATAGTCATCCACTAGTGCTTTAGCACCACCTCTGGTGGTCAGGAGGAATGAAACAGAACACTAGTTACATAGATATCTGTGGTTCTATGAATTCCAGATGACTGGCAGAGTTATTTGTCACTCGGAAGGCACGAGAAAGACGTAATAACGCTGATTGCTTAGCTAATGTAGCTATTATCCTCGAGGCTCAGTCTGCGTCACTACGTGAGGTTGTTATACACTGGAAAAGTTTGGAATAATGTGCAAATTTAGCTGTTTTGTAAGGAAATTGGTACTTTAATTCAACAAAGTGGCATTCAGCTGATCACAAAGTATGGTCAGGACAGTACTCATGTAAAAAAACAGCACCATCACTATTTGAAAGTCATTTTTGATAAAATCTAGAAAGGCCGCATTTCCAGCAGCCATCACTCCATCAACTTATCCTAGAGTAACTTGGTACTAGAAAATCACTTGCCTTTATATCAAACACAGATGAAAGCTATTTAGTTCGTTAAATGAATCTTAACATTGTCTTTGTGATGGTTTTTGAGTTGCCACAGTATGCAATAGACTGTCATGTCTTAAGGTCAGTATTAGGTCAAAAATGGCAAAAAAACAAAACATCTTTCTCTAGAAACTCATCAGTCAATTGTTGTTTTGAGGAATGAAGGCTATACAATGCTTGAAATTGCCAAAAAAAAAAAAAAAAAACTGACGATTTCACACAAAGGTGTACACTACAGTCTTCAAAGACAAAGGACAACTGGCTCTAACAAGGACAGAAAGAGATGTGGAAGGCCAGATGTACAACTAAACGAGGATAAGAGTACATCAGAGTCTATAGTTTAGGAATAGATGCCTCACATGCCCTCAGCTGATAGCTTCATTGAATTCTACCCACTCAACACCAGTTTCATGTACAACAGTAAAGAGAAGATTGAGGGGTGCAGGCCTTATGGGAAGAATTGCAAAGAAAAAGCAATTTTCTAAACTGAAAAAGAAAAGTTTAAGAGTGGGCAAAGAACCACAAACATTGGACCGCAGATAATTGGAAAAGTGTTGTGGATCTTAACCCCATTGAGCTTTTGTGGGATCAGCTAAACTGTAAGGTGCGTGAGGAGTGCCCGACAAGACCGCCACATCAATGACAAGTGCTACAGGAACCGTGGGGTGAAATGTCACCTGAGTATCTGGACAAACTGACTGCAAGAATGCCATGGATCTGCAAAGCTGTCATTGCTGCACAGGGATTTTTTTTACGTTTTTGATTTTCTTTTCAAATTGTAATCGTGATTTTTCACGTTATTAATGTCCTGACTATATTGTGATCAGTTGTATGACACTTTGGTGAATAAAAGTACAAATTTCTTTCCATAAGAGCAAAATCTGTACATTATTCCAAACATTTGGCCGCCAGTATATTCTCTCGACCTATCTAGCTGACGTTGCGATAATCAAATAGTGCTTAAGCACCACCTCTGATGGTCATCCGGAATTCACAGAACCACACTTACCTACGTAACTAGCAAAAATCAACAGAGATAATTCAGTGTATGCACAGTGATGGAATGTGTCTTAGTTAACCTTTCCTGTTGACCCCAGAATCTGCATTTGGCCTTGTGGTATTTTTAAGAAAGAAGTGGTTAATAGAAAATAAAAATCTACACAAAGAATACCACATTAAATAAACATTTAGTTTTGTTGCTTTTATCTTTTTAAGGCCATGCTAAATATACTTCTAAAAGTTGACCATTTTCTATTAGCATATAAAGACATTTAAAAGTTGCAATCTTGAAATAAATTTGTCCAATAAATTTAGACAAATATTGATTAAATTATAAATGCCACCTGCCTCAGACTAGCAGTTGCATGTAGCAAATCACGGTTCATTGCTCTGATGTAAACTTAAGGCTATTGGCTATTAAATTCATATATGTAATGAAATATATACTGTAAATACAGGATGATCCCTTCCATATATCCTGGAGCAGCTTACAATTAAATGGTACATCACCACAGCAAGGAAAACTGATTGCCAAGCCAATTCATGGGGTCTTTGAGTAATTTAAAAGAGCCTTGAATCTTGTCAAGTTCTGTGTTTTTTGCCTAAGTATGAGCATCAAGTTAATTTTTAGTTGATAATTTAAAAGTGTGATTGGCTCTTTTTTCGTGAATTTTGTGAGTCCAATTGGCTTAGTTCTGGTCAATGTTCTGGACATTTTACCCAAAAATGAATATTATTTTCTCACTCTTATGCCAGTCCAAATCCGCATGCATTTTTTTAAAAATCTGTAGAACACTAAAGAACATATTTTGTAATTTTTTTTTTTTTTTTTTTTCTCTCTCATATAATGTAAGTCAATAGGGTCAAATGTTGTTTTGGACCCAACTGACTTTCATTGAATGGACAAAACAGTTGAAACTTTCTGTTGTGTTCTAAATTTGAAAAAGTCCTACCGGTTTGGAGCAATTTTCATTTTTGGGTGAACTATACCTTTAAACTTGTGACTAAAGTTTGAATATTCCTTTGTGCCACTGATTAGTGGTGAACAGTGGACAATAGAGAATGGTGTTTTGTGTTTCCGGTAATTAAATCGTTAGCATAGATGATCTTGCATTATCAAACAGGTTTGTTGAAACCACCAACTCATCCTTGACATCATTTCCTTCATGAGCTCAAAGGTCCAGCGCGGTTTTGTTTTATCTGAAGGCCTCGCCATCAGTTTTATATTTGCTTATGTTTATAATCTCTGCTCTCATTCATTAACCAGTCTGTGAACTTCATAGCGCAGGGTGAGGTGTCATTTTCTCTTAAATGCACTAATGTAGGCTAATGAAAAATGTTAATATCCCTCAGCCCATGTTTAATAGGCTAATTATTATCTTTCCCCTTAAAAAATGGCAATATAGCTACAATTATACCTTGATATTTCTGGCTTTTGTTGATATCCAATAAGTATTTTTTCTTAAATGCATTATTTTTTTTTCTCCATTTCAAACAAGCAGGTGTTTTAGTCATTAGATTTAATGTGTAATGCAGGAAATAAAACCCAGTAAAATATATTTAAAAATAAAACATTTTCACCAAATGATCACAAGGATGATTACATGGACATTTTAATTTATGCATCAGTAACAATACATCGTAATAAACAGCAATGTTTATCTAATTATATTTTTACAAAAATATTTTTTGTAAATATTGCCAAATTTTTTGAAGGATGACAGGAACGATTCATTGAGTCTGTTTGAATTGATTAAAACTGACAATTTGTGTTGATTCATGTAAATTAATCAAACTTAACAACTCTATCATCATTTTTTTTATTTTTGCTACTAAATTGTAAAATGCTATTAAAACATCTCTGTCTAAATGCTTTCATACTCTCAAGTCACTAGATTTGTGGAGGATTGTGAAACATACCTTATCATAAGGTCTTAAAGAAACTTAATGGGCACTTAAAGGTGCACTCCATAACTTTTTCTCATGTCATCTTGGACTTACACCTAGTAGCCAGGAGTCAGCATCATTCAAAATCAATAGTTTTCAGTTACAGATGCAATTGTAGAATATCATGGTTTACAATCAGCCATGATTAATTTAGTCCAAGGGTGAAAGTGTCCAATAACAGGGTGACTGAGATTAAGCGAGTAGTATACAGCTGGTCATGTGATTCTTAAATGGCAGCACCCATGAAGGTGCCCCTGCCCCATGTAGAATAAAACTGCAAAGGTTACTGATATGACTAGAGTCCTCCTCTCATGTGAGTGGTCATGATTTTATACACGTTTATAAATTACAATTAATTTCTTTAGTAGTAAAACTTAAAAACACATTTTTTATGGAGAAAAAATTACTGCGTCCATTATAAGAAAGTTTTTTGAGGAAAGCAGTGTCCTGAAACATAATGTAAACAAGAACACCATTTTCCTTGCGCCGATTAAGAGAAAGTGGTTAAACACACCCATGTTTCTCCCAGAGAATGCAGTTTATGTGGCCATGTAAATGCTTTAGCTGCATTATTACAGGTTTCTTGGGTGTGGCATGTGCGTAGAACTGACCGGATAACTAATATCTTAGTATGGAGCCATACATCAGATAAACAAGTCAACGCAGCAGAAATAATTCCATATTTCTGGGAGTACAGTGAGAAAGTGGAAAAGAAAATACACTATAAAATATACCCATTTATACACACCAATTAAAAATATTGACTACTGTCCCTTACATCCAAGTATATGTGCTCAAGTTGGGGGAATCCCAAAGTTTTACATAAGAGGGAATCCCCACTATTGCAGCACAGTTCTGCTGCAGGTCGCAATGGAAAGTTAAGGAAACAAACACAGCAACAACTTTGGAATACCTGGAAATAAAGTGAAGCAACTGAGAATAAAATAGTAAAGTCTTCCTCAGATCCCATGTTTTCAGAGGTTACACAAGCATTGCAGGGAAAAGCTGCTTTAAGTCAAGTCAATTTTATTTGTATAGCGCCTTTCACAACACACATCGTTTCAAAGCAGCTTTACAGAAGATAAAACTGTAATATATCTATAATGTTGATGAGTCATCATTGTGTAATTAGATAAAATACAATTGTTAATAGTGTATAAAAATAAGTAATTAAATAATTGTATTAATAACCCCAGTCAGCAAGCCGAAGGCGACTGTGGCAAGGAACACAAAACTCCATAAGATGTTGGTTAATGGAGAAAAATAACCTTGGGAGAAACCAGGCTCACTGTGGGGGCCAGTTCCCCTCTAGGTAACATCATGAATATAATGTCAATATTACTTATGTATAGTGCAAGTCATGGTTTAAAATTATTAAACTAAGTAAGTGTTTAAACATAGATTTTGTATGAATTATTAGAATAATGACTAATGTCTTTGAAGTCCATCCTGGATTAACTGCAGAAGTTCACATAGATGTCATTGTCATTGTTAATTTGCTGATGAAGGCTTTTGTTGGCAATTGATAGTCTATGTATTCCATTTCAAGAGTGTAGTCCATCAGTAGACCGAGGTGATTCAGGCAGAGATCAGTGAGGTGCATGGCAATTCAACCTGGCCGGTAATTTCGGTGAGGTTCGGTGTGGTCCATCCTAAATCCAAGGTTCAGACAATGACATATGAAGTATCCCATGTCTTATGGTTGGAGTTGGCATTAGTTCATCCTCTGAAGTCCTTTACTGACTGAGCCTCATGTATACGGGAGTAAAGAGAAAAGAGTGAACACTATACATGAAAACGGAAATGCTGCTTTCCAGTCTTAAGCAGCTTTCTCGCAAGAAATGGTTTTCTGGTGTGCATGTAAATTAGTCAGTGCAATATTGTTTCTTAATCTTATATTACCACCAAAATTATCACAAATATACTCTCATTGCCCATCTCTAATCGGAACCAGCAAAGTAGAATATTTTTTATAAGCCTATTTCACATCAACCGATTTGGATGGAATAGAGCTTAGGCAGAGTAGACGCCTTATTTAATTTGATGTGAAATGAAACTGAGGCTGTTAGGGAAAGGCAAGCAGTTTGTGTAATGGGTTGATTATTATTTTAGCCTATTTCTATGCCGTTGCTAGGGTGTTCTGGGTATTTGCTAAGTGATTGCTAACTTGCCCAAGTCGAACATGTCTATGGTATTCTGGTTGCTAGAAATAGCTCAGTGTTGCATCTTTGCTGTTTAATTAACAAGAATACCAGATTGTCAAATGTCTAAATTCGAAAGAAAGCAACTGACAATGGAATGATTAAAGGAAGAAGTTCTGACTGAGGCATCGATGTTGGAAGTGCTCTCTTTTCAAATGGTTTGTTTACTCAAGCAGTTTAACAGAAGCTTGACTGTGTTTCCTGGTTACAGTCCAGGCTCTACACACACACACACACACACACACACACACACACACACACACACACAAAATGAGATAATGATAGACTAAAGAGAGTTCATTGTACACACATTAATCGCTGGAGTGTGACAACGGCAGTTGTTTTGTGAATGGGATGGATCTACTTGTGTGGTGAAGTTTGACCTAGTTAAGACCGGAGATTATCAGGGCCTGCGTCTCCCAGCTATGACTTTAGATGGTTTTTTGCTGTGCTGTATACTACTTATACAAACACGCAACACTTATTTACTAGTTCTATTTAAAGAGATAATTCACCCAAAAATGAAAATTCTGTCAAAATTCTGACTGGAGTTAAGGACCAAGGAATATTACAATCAAATCAAATCAAATCACTTTATTGTCACACTACTGTGTACACGAGTGCAACTGCACGAGTGTGCAGTTCCGAGCAACATAGCAGTCATGACAGTGACGAGACCTATACCAATTACAATGAACAACATATTTACACAACACAATTTACATAACAAATTTACACATACCTACACAACAATTTACATATCAAATGTACACAATACACACAATGTAGAATACACAATGGAGCGTTAGAGACAACTATACTGAGATAGTGGCTCATGTGGTGAGAAAGTTACTGAAAACTTGTTAAAGTGAGGAAGAGGGAGAGAGATTAAAATTGTGAAGTCACTAGGCAGGGCTGTGCTGTCTCACTCACAAATATCCTCTCTCCTCACCATGGTAACAGTCCCAATCTGAACCTCACAGGAACTTCTGTTCCTGTTGTGAAGTATTATTACAATTTTCTATACTGAAACAACACCTAATACTAGACTGTTGATAAATGACAGGGAACAGGAGAGAGAAAATACTGCATACCAGAAGTTAAAGTATTACAATATGCTAAATAGACTATGTGACCAAAGTCATGTGATCAGGCGAACGGTTCTGAGTATTTGCGAGTAATGGTTCCTGAAGCATTTCCACTTGAACATGGCCCGGCCGTGATTTCTCAGCTAACCATATTCAGAGACGTGTAGTGATGTGGCAACTCGCAACTAGCTCAGTCAGTCCAGTCTAATCCTGATCTTGCAGGACCACAATGGAAAAAGAAACCACAACCATGTCAACAGACCCGGATCCACAACCAGAACCATTTCGGCAAATATTATGTGACCTTTCAACTAGGCTTGAAGTGGTAAAACTGTTTCACGGTATACCATCATATGAAAATTGATGGTTATCATACCATGTACATTGTACATTTGCATTTGCAAAAAAATGCAACCAGACGGAGTATCTCAACTGCGCATGCACATCCTCCTCGTCTGCCTGTGAGACTCGTCAACTTGTGCCACACACACACAAACACATGCAGCGGAGAAAATGTCAGAGAGAAGCGAAACGAGGGGGTCTGACATGAGTGTGTGTGTGTGTGAGTTAAAGCAGTGTTTGTCAACTGGTGGGTCGCAGATCTACTCGGACTGGGTCGCTGACAGCAGGGAAAGAACAATGCCATGGTTCTCCCATTGAAGATATTTCAGCGGCCGTCAAGTTATGGCCTATTTAGGACTGCCGAGGCAGATTTAATGATAATCTCGCAATCAGCTAAAGACTTCTATTCTGCACTTTTGCACAAAAACTCTGAATAAAACTATGCAACATAAAAGGAAATGCAACCCAGGATACATTAAATACATGTTACGTTTTTACTCTGGTGGGCCGCCACTTGATTTCCAATGTAAAATCTGGGTCCTGGAGCAAAATCAGTTGAGAACCACTGAGTTAAATGTACAGACAGGAGCAGTCTAGCTGCGCTGTCCCGCACCCACAGTATATGTTAATTGTTAATAATCATAGGACATTACTTGAAAGCTCACACAGCTGATGTTATTTTTCATTTAGTAGTTAATTGAACACACTATGCTAACATGTAAACTGAAATGCTTTAGTTATATAACATGTTATAATTACATGCAATTTTTATATAATGTTAATAATTTGGTTTATTAAAATTCTGTTAGCTTTCTTATTTATTTTCTTTATTTACAAAAGAGGGATATTTTTTTTTTTTTTTTTTTACACACATATCAACAATAGCAGGAATTTGTTCAACCAAAAAAAAAAAACCTTCCGTTTTCACTCCTTTTAAGGGTAATTGTAACTGATAATAATAGTTAGTGTAGTACCGACTGAGATTTCCAATATCGGAATTGGATCGGAAGAGAAAAAGTGGTATTAGTGCATCCCTAGTCCCGGGCATAATAAACACGGCAGCGGATTTATTGTAAGGAGAATGAAGACTTCACCCACAAGCAGGCAAGAGAAATGGGCAAGCTGCTGCCTCTCTTCGATTGCCCGAAAACGCTCGCTCACTTTCAGTTTCAAAAGCAAAGCCGCCCAAGTGAGACGCAGCGTGTTTGTGATGGGTTCTGAAAGACCTGGCCTTCAACCAGGTATGCTAATACTTGTAGAGAGACAGTCAGAACGGCAGCCACAGAAAATAATAGTTCAGCAAATTTAACTTCAGCATTCAATATGTTTTATATCTGTATTTATAGTGTCTAATAATTCAATGTACACTTGATTTTCTCTTGCCAATGAGGTTTGATTTTGCCCATTTGAACCTATTATTAAAATAAGACCACTGGAAAACACCAGAAAATTTTGCCCAAATTGTAATTACAGCATGTCCACTGATTTTATGGCATTTATCTTTGTACTTGTATCAAAACAAAAAACGTTGACAATTTAACATGCACATATTAAAATAAATGATGACTAACAAATGTCTTGCAAGTTCTTTGAGGCGAAGTATTAAGTAAATGTATTTATGCTGATTTATGTACCATAATTTAATAGTGATTAGACACAGAAAAATGTGTGATTAATTAGTTAAAAATGTTTAATCTATTCACAACCCTAGTTTATGTATGTTTATTACCTCACTGTCACTGCGTGGGCCATGTTTCTGATCACCTATGTATGTCAATGTAAATATGGGTGATCATACTGTTGGGATAAATAGATTTTTCAATGGCAGATAATGAAATCTAGAGAGCAGGATAAGCAATGGCCAATATAAATGCTGATAAACATAGTACAATTTAACAACAGGAAATCAAATGTCAAAAAATTTCTAAAAATAAATATTTAATCAAATTGGAATAAACTTCAATAGAAAAAACCTTGAAAACAGAAAGTGTTGACCATCCATCGACAAATCTATTGGTAGATTTTGGAACTGGCACAATGGAACATTAACACTTGTTAATTGGCCACATGGACACGGATATCGGCCAATTCTGATAATCGCTAAATAGCCAAATATTGGCCGATTAATCGGCCTGGAAATTATTTTGGTCTATGGCTATCCTATATTATCACTCAGGACTCATTCATGTGAATAAGCATGAACAAAATAAGGCCTAGATGTGCAATACAGCATGACACAAAAGACTACTTAACATTAATGTTTGCCTCTTTAGAAAACAGCCTCCAATTTCTTTGGCACATGAATATAATTTCTGAATGGCCGAATCGCAGAGGGCATCGGGGCTAGTCAGTATCCATTCTGTGGCGACAGCTGTAAATAAACAGGGTGTGCCACCTCTGGCCAGATCCAGAGCTCAATAGACATCTGTGTCTGCCACATGAATAGGTCTTTTCATTCACACACACATTCGCACAGATCTATTTACTGTGTATGTCATATTTATTTTTGTCTTGCAAAACTTTAAAGCATACAGAAAGCACCTATCGATGTGGTGTTGTCCTGCTCTTTTAATGGTCAATATGTTATGAGTTATTTTTTGGTATGGACACGCGCATGTTCTGATGATATTGCTGAGAGAACTTTTTGAGCAAGATTTTCTTGTTCTGGACGCCTGAGTCATGATATGCCAGTAACGCAGAATAAACATTGACCACACAAACATCAGCTTTCAGTCGGGATACACTCCAGCTACAGCAATAAGAGTGTCACATGTCTTCATAAACATGCACTCACAACCAAAGCACACTGCCAACCTAACAAATTGGCTCCGGTTATTGATTAATGTTTAGTTCTGGAATGTTGCTGGAATTCTTGCCATAATTACCTGGGTGAAAGGGAGTTTCTAAACAGATTTAATCTCGGGTCATTCTCGTGTTTTTTCAGAGATGTAGGAATGTCTGTCAGGTTGTTGTTACTGATGGAATGTAGTAACGCAGGATTGTTAGTCATCAGATGCCCACCTGAAATGTCCGGACACACCTTACAGAACTGACTCTTGACACACTGAGCAATAGATCATCTCTATGAATAATTATCTCTATGATTAATACTTTACTTTCTCTCTTTCTTTACAAAAAAAAAAACGTAGAAGGACCCAGACTACCTGAAACTCTGGCTGGAGATCTTCATTGGCTACTACGAGAGATGTCTGGATGTGGATTTCGAGAAACCGCCCACCAGGTAGAGCTGCCATGGCTTTACTGCAAACCAGCTGTGATCATTAATCAGTCAAATCCTCTCACTATCTGGGTTTTCATCCACATATTTAATTAATTTTATTTTTGGGTTATTATGAGAATTTCCCAGGTGCTCTATTAATATTTTAAAAGTTATACCAACAAGAAAAATATTGATGACAAATGAATTCAGTTATGACAGTAAAATGTTTCTAAGGAGATTAGAAATGATCAAAATTAGATACATGTTTTCATTTGAAATCACATTGTTTTTGTTACATTTATAGCACTCATCCACACTGAAACACCATTGTCCTCCATCAAAAATGGAAACTTTTGAAAATGCTCTCTAATTCTTTGGAAAACATTGATGTTAGGAAATAGTAAATGGAGTTTTCAGCTGTAATCATATTTTAGACACTATAATAAGAAGCTGTTAACTGCTTAATTTGAAAAGTGAATATTTGTAAAAAAAAATTAAAAAAAAATATCGGTCAAACACATATTCCGATTCTTCTGAATAAATAAAATTCACAACTTGGATGGAAATCTGAATACAAATCTTAAAACATCCAATCTCCTCACTCAGCATGGGAAAACATTAAATAATATATACAAGTGCATAATAATCACTAGAGATCAACTGATGTTTTTGTGTGTTTTTTATGATCAATACAGATTATTTTAATTTAACGTATCTGATAACTGATATGCAGAACTGATTTTTATTTCTGCTTTTTGACGCAGAATAAGATAAATATTGTTGTTTACAAATAAAGTAAATTATGACAGTGAAATGTTTCAAAGCGGAGATTTGGAAAAGGATTCAAGCCATGTCCACGATAATACATTTTCAATTGGAAACGCAATGATTTTGCTATGCCTCAGCCACACTGAAACGGCATTTTCCTCACGGAAATGGAAACTTTCGCATAAGGCTCTCTGCACACTTTGGAAAAAAATGACGTTAAGAAACGGCAAGGGAATTTTCCCGCCAAAAACATGTTAGGCATTCCAACATCCATTCTCCTCACTTAGCATGGGGAAACACAATAGTATACAATAGAATAATTTCTTGAGATTGACTGACCTACACTGTTCCTGGATCATCCATTGGTGTGCAGTCGGAGGCTGAGATTAACAAGACATTTGATTTTTTTAACTGCTAAACTGGAAGATGTAATACAATTAAATTGAATGGGTTAGGCTAATATTAAATATTTAGACTCATGTGATTGTCTGGTGCTGAAAATATCCACGTTTATTTGTCTCTTTGAAATGAGCCACAGTTAATGGACGCCCAGCCATCAATGTCACATTCACATGCAAAATACAGAGGAAATCTAGCTTGTGTGTGTTTGCGTGCGTAACAGACTTAGAGGGGGAGAACTAGTTATGAAGCCCTATGAAATATGAGGGATACAGGAAGGAAAGAGAGAGAGAGAGTGAAGGAGCTATGTGGCTGTAGTGCAATGTGTATTTCATGAGAAAATCACTGTGGCTCTCCAAACTGTGGTCATGTGATCATGAAGTGCTTAAACTTTCAAATTACATTATGTAATTTAGAGCAAGAGGAGAGCTGGGAAAGGCATGAAAAAGAGAGCTTGGATTGTAATGGGTTTTATTTGTGTTGGCTGTCTCGCCTTCACAGTTTTGCTGCTATCACACAGATTTGGTTCAGTGCAGCACCAGAAGGCTGAACAATCCTCAGATACACTCTCTCTCTCTCTCTCTCTCTCTCTCTCTCTCTCTCTCTCTCTCTCTCTCTCAGTGTTTCCTACAGAATTCAGCTCTTGCAGCTGGGGAAAATAACCCTGCCTATATTGTATTAGATTAAACAAAAAATGTAGTTGTGAAAGTTTATCTACAGCTAGCAACACTTCCTATGAACATTGAACAACACCGATTTATTGAGTTCATTCAGTCAGTGTTTCATCACTTTGATTGGGCCCTCTTTTCCGCTTATTATTTTTTGTACCCAGGCAACTTCAATGATCTATCATTGTAATATAATAATAATAATAATAATAATAATAATAATAATAATAATGATTATTATTATTACTACATTAAGAAATTACAGAAAGAGTTTTAAATTATGTTAATACTACTAATAACTATATTCAAATTATTATACAAGTAATATTTCTTTAATAATTTCTTAATTTCTTAACCACCGCTTCTATCCACAAAAACCTGGTGTGATAGGGTTGTTTTAGATTTGCATAATAACTTGTAGTGGCCAATTAAATTGAATTTAGAGCACTGTAAATACAACACGTTCAGTGCACATTACCGAACCAAATCGAACTCAGTGACCATTTTAAAACTTCATTGTAAGCGCCTTCTCCACATTTAAAAAGACAGAATAGTCCAGGCTGACTATGCGCAGCACAAACTGATGATTAGAGATGCAATTAAAAATAAACACCCACCACATCATTTAGAAGGATGTGCAGAGTCGCAGGTGCTACATCTCAGTATTGCCTCACTGTGACTGCGTGGGATGTTTCTGTACACTGAGTGTGGAGAGCCATGTTCTTATGTTGTAAAATGTACTCAACTAATTGATTTGAAACTGTAGAAGTGTAGAACGAGACGTTTTTGCATCTTATGTCCAAAGTATACAGGTACTTTTTTATGTGAACGCTTAGCATCTGCGTTAAGTCAAATGCTCACCTTTCAAAGTACACTCAGTGACCACTTTATTAGTAACACCTGTACACCTACTTATTCATGTGATTGTATAATCAGCCAATCATTTGTCAGCAGTGCAATGCATAAAATCAAGCAGATACAGGTCAGGAGCTTCAGTTATTGTTCACATCAACCATCAGAATGGGGAAAAATGTGATCTATAAGTCTATATGAGTTTAGACCCATAAAGATGTCTTTATATTTCCTCAGACTAGAGTTACACAAATGCAACTATCCTCAGACCTCCTCCCACACACGTTTTTGACATGCACATCTGCTGTTGTTGTTTCCACCTTTGTCTCCTGTTTAGTGGGGATTGTATCTTGTTCTAGCACTTTTTTGTGATGGCAACGGGTCAACGCTAATTGTTGCCACCATGGGGACTCACTAATTAGTGCAAATAATTCCAGTCACATGCATTCTGCACATCAATCGGGACAAAAATACTTGATGCTAGAAATGCTAATGTCATGGGTTCGATTCCCAACACAAGTACTAATAAAATGATCAACTTTGATAATTAGCATTTGCCAAATGCATAAAATTATTTATATATTTAATATATTAGCTCTACCATTTAAGTTTCTGAAACACACTTACAGTGGCAAGAAAAAGTATGTGAATCCTTTGGAATTAGCTGGTGTTCTGCATTAATTGGTCATAAAATGTGATATCTTCTTTAGCTAACAACACTCAAACAATTATATCTTTCATATCTTTCACATTCCATTAAACATTATCCGTGCTGTGGAAAAAGTAAGTGAACCCTTGGATTTAATATCTGGTCCATCCTCCTTTGGCAGCAGTGACAAGCGTTTCCGGGAGCTGCGGATTAGATAGACCTGCACAATGTTCAAAAGGAAATTTGGAAAATTTTTCCTTTCAAAACTGCTTCGGCTCAGCCATGTTCGTAGGATGTCTGGTGTGACCGACTCTCTTGAGGTCATTACACAGCAACTCTATTGGGTTAAGGTCTTTTGCTCTGTCTAGGCCACTCCAAAAGGTGGATTTTCTTTTTTTGAAGCCATTCTGTCATGGATTTACTTTGATGTTTTGGGTCATTGTCCTGCTGCACCACCCAACTTTTACTGAGCTTCAGCTGGCACCCAGCCACCCTAACATTATCCTGTAGGAAATCTTGATAAACTTGAGAAGTAATTTTCCCCTCTGATGGCAAGCAGTCTAGGCCTGAAGCAGCAAAGCAGCCCCAAATCATGATGCTCTCTCCAATTTACTTCACTGTTGGGATGATATTTTCTTGTTTGCGGTGCCCTTTTTATGCCATACGTGGTGCTGTGTGTTCTTCCCAAACAATTCAACCTTACTTTCATCAGTCCACAAAACATTTTCCCCATAGCGTTGGGGAGTGTGAAGTGGTCTTTGTCAAACTTCTGATGTACCACAATGCTTTTGTGGAATGCAGCGGTTTCGTTTTGTCCTGCCATGGATTCCTTGCCTGTTTAATGTTGTCCATATATACTCATGAACAGAGAAGTTAACCCATTCCAGTGATTCCTTCATTCCTTCTAAGTCATTAGATGTCACTCTAGGGTTGTTTTTTACATTTTCTTTTTATTTATTTAAAAAAAAATTTTGAATCCCCTTTTCTCCCAATTTGGAATGCCCAATTTCTACTACTTAATAGGTTCTCATGGTGGCGGGGTTAACTCAATCGGGATGGCGGAGGACAAATCTCCGTTACCTCAGCTTCTGAGACAGTCAGTCCACACATCTTATCACGTGGCTCATTGTGCATGACACCGCGGAGACTCCCAGCATGTGGAGTCTCATGCTACTCTCCGTGAACCACACACAACTTACCACACATACCATTGAGAGCGAGAACCACTAATCGCAACCACAAGGAGTTTACCCCATGCGACTCGACCCTCCCTAGCAACTGGGCCAATTTGGTTGCTTAGGAACCTGGCTGGAGTCACACAGCACACCCTGGATTCGAACTTGTGAATCCAGGGTTGGTAGTCAGGGTTCTTTTTTTACCTGATTGAGCATTCTGTGGTGTGCCCTTTGAATCATCTTGGCTGGATGGCCACTTCTAGGGACAGTAACCATAGTACTAAATCATCTTCATTTATAGACAGTTTGTCTAACTGTGGACAGATGAATATCTAATCTTTTCAAGATAACTGTGTAAACCTTTTCAGCTTTATGCAAAGCAACAATTCTTGATCGTATGTCTTCTGAGATCTCTATTTTTGCATGGCATGTTCATCGTCAGCAGATGCTTGTGAATAGTAAACTCAAAATGTTTGAGTGCTTTCTATAAGTAAAAGTAGCTCTAACGCACAGCTCCAATCTCGTTTCAATAATTTAAGACAAATTTATACATAAATGCAGTTAATTCCAAAGGGATCACATACTACTTGCCACTGTATAATGCTAGTCATGATCGTAATTTTTTTTTTCATGACCATTTCCCACTTTCTCTCTAACCCTAACAATTAAACAGTCTACTTTTGCTACTGCAAATTTAAAACTTCTTTATGTAAATTACCTCCCTTTTGATTGGCTAACCTTGGTCTCCTTTGTATTTCGAAAGGAAAACACTCTACAAACTCTTTAAAAAAAATCGTGTTCTGTACTGTTTGGTCATTTTACCAATGGAACTTAGTTTTTTCTCTTTGTTTTGTAAATACAGTACATTCAATTCAAGTAACATGATTCTATACAATATTTTCTTTTCTGGTAGAAAGTGAAATCTTAGATGTTTTTCACCATGTCTTGTGTTGTGTTTGAGACTGCCTTTGTGTGTGTGTGATGCAGGTTGGAGGAGACGCCGCCCGTTATGTCACTACTGCCAGACAACATGTTGCAGGTCTTGCGTCTACAGCTGCTTCAGTGTGTGCAGAAAGCATCTGAGGGGCTGGAGCCCGAGCAGCAGACACTAGCTCTACTGCTTCTCAAGTTCCTCATTGTCATCTGCAGGTCAGACACTCAGAAATCACTCCGTCCCACATCAGGGGCCAATGAGAGAGAAGCATAGGTCTTTTGTATGTATTCAAAGATATTTGAAGAAGGTAAATTACAGGACCCTGGTGTTATAAAGTTTATATCCAAAAGTAGCTTACTACAGTGAAGCCATGAGCACCAAAAAAGCTTACTAGATTGTAGCCATATTGTTAATGTAATTTTTATTATACATTTGATATTCAGCACTGTCTGTTGCAAAAACAATAAGGATATTACAGTAAGGAGCTTAAAACACTAAGATTTGCTTAACACATTAATGAAACAATTCTGGTTATATTACACTGTACACACTATACAATTTGTTCACTCTATATTGCTGAGCTGAAAACATAGAGACAGCAAAAACTTATCTATGTGCTTCATGTGTGGTTTCCACTTTCAGTGTAACATCGAGATGTCTCAGACAGTGTGTTTGCTTGAACCGCAGCTGCTGCTCACACGCTACCATGTATACATGCATACTTTTATCTAGATATCTTAATGAGTGTTGACCTATGTATGTGAGTGTACATGTGTATTGTAAAACAGCGGCTCCTCTTCCAATAGCATACAGTATACATATACACAGGAAAGAAAACTGCACTCAGCAGGCTATTTCATGGGGTCTTTAAAATTCATGAAACTAAATGAATTTTATGGGCAGAAACTATCCTTAACCCTACATTATAACGTATGACATTTTAAGAAGTAAATTTTAAGGACATTATCGAATTAATATGATGGAATCTCATTAATACATTTCTTTATGAAACATTTCCCCCTGATCACTCCCTCAAAAGTTTGAGTAAACCTATTTCACATGTATGCCCATTCGCTTGAAAATACAATCATAATTTGTCCACACACACACACATTTTCATTTCATTTTTCGTTTTTATTTAAGTGATTTGAATTATGGGGACACTAGAAATGTCCTCATAAAGCACATTTATTACTTAATACCCTTGTAATTAACAGTATGTAACCTAAAAAATTTCACTGTATCCTAACCAAACCTACACACACACAGACACTGTAGTGTGCGTTTAGTGTCCTGGCACAGTGGCAGTCAGTGTTTGAGTTATGATCATAGTTGTGGCAGGGGAATCTCTCTGACAGCTGGAACTCATGGCCCTGTCCCACTGTAGTCTATCTTATACAGCCACACACACACACACACACACACAAACACTCTGTTGGCTAACAGCCGTGTGATGTGTCTGACAGGAACCTGTCAAACGTGGAAGAGATCGGCACCTGTTCCTATATCAACCATATCATCAACATGACAACACTGTACATCCAACAGGTCTGACACTCGCTCTCAAATCAAGCTTTCAGTCTGTCCATTCATCCATTTCTTTTTCTTTTTTGTCACCTAACATTTATGGTCGTAGAACTTTTCTTTGTTTGCTTTTTTGTTCTCTTCTCCATTTCTATATCTTTTTCTTTCCTTTTCTTTTACCTCTTTGCCTTTATCTTCCCTTTCTTTTTCCTTTTCCTTTTACTTCTCATCTTTTTCTTTATCTTCCATTTCCTCTTTTTCTTTTATATTGGCTGTCAGTTTTGCTTTATTGGCATGATAAATAACTGTACATCTGCGTACAGAAAAAATCATATGCAATAAAGTAACTTAAGTTTAATTTCTCTGTATTTGTTTAGCTGAAGAGTAAGACGAAAGAGAAGGAACTGGCTGATCAGACACAGGCCGAGGAGTTTGTCCGTCACGCTTTGGCCTTCTGTGAGAGTCTTTATGATCCCTATCACAACTGGAGGCATCGGTTTCATGGGTGAGAAATGCCATTGATGCAGATCCCAAAGCTGAGACTGTGAAGCACAGCCAGCTTTGGAGAAATGACTTGCATATTTAGTTTTTTTTACAGCATGTGATACCTCTTACATAGACATTGACCCATTTGTTTAAATTCACTCCTGTGCTGGCAACATTTCTTGTTATCAATGACATAAAATACACTGGCTGCTAACATCACACCTGTGCTGGCATCAAACGCTGGACATACTTAAAACAACAACAACTCAACAAAAAAACACCACAATTTTTGTTGTACTGCTTAATGCCAGAATTTGGCCTCTTCTGTTTGTTAACCTCTTAAAAAAAGTTTCAACCAATCCAGAATTTACAGCTGAATGTTCCGTTTTACTTGAAAATTCATTAATTTGTTCCAATCAAATGTATTGGCTATGCTGCTTATTGTTGTCTAGTTATTTGATACCAGACAAATGACTGGCTCCAAGAAGGATGGTCTGTATTTTTGGGTTTGTGTTGCAAGTCATGGTATAGATGTTGCTATATACTATTTATGTTAACCCAAAATATAAAAGCCAACTCACTTCCCAGTTGTTCGGTAATTTGACCTGCATGGACACACACACTCAAAGGAGGTGAACATAGAGTGAAAAACACAGCTGTGTTTGTCCAGTAAACGTACAGTATGTAGACTGGTTCAGCAAGTTCTGTGAAGAGCTTTTCCTCCTTAAACTATGTGTGTTTGTGTGTTTTTCAAAGTTTATTTTAGGGCAGGTAACATTGCTGCATGGCCAGAAATTAATCAGTTCTTTGGACAAACGTGCTTCAGAAAGTCATAAAATGTGGGGGCAAGTTATCCCCTTTAAGTGAATTCCTTCTCTTTTCTAGATTTTGATACATGTATTGACTTTATATTGTTTGTTTTTATAGTAATTATGATACATATATATTTATTTGTGTAAATGCATTTTTTTATGTATAGATATATCAGTTGAAGTCAGAAGTTTACACTGAGGTTGAAGTCATTAAAACACATTTTTTAACCACTCCACAGATTTAATATTTGCAATATTATAGTTTTGGCAAATTGTTTAGGAAATCTACATGGTGAATGACACAAGTAATTTTTCCAACGATTGTTCAAACACAGGTTGTTTCACTTTTAAATGACTACATCTCAATTCCAGTGGGTCATACACTAAATTAACTGTGCCTTTAAGTAGTTTGGAAAATTCCAGAAAATGATGTCAGGCCATTTAGTTTCTGATAGGAGGTGTACTGAATTGGAGGTGTACATGTGGATGTATTTTAAGGCCTACCTACAAATTCGGTGCCTCTTTGCTTGATGTCATGGGAAAATGAAAATAAATTGTGGACCACCACAAGTCTTGTTCATCCTTGGGATGACTTTCCAAATGCCTTAAGGTACCACTTTCATCTCTACAAATAATAGTACACAAGTATAAACACCATGGGACCACCCAGCCATCATAACGCTCAGGAAGGAGATGCATTCTGTCTCCTAGAGTTGAACGTAGTTTGGTGCGAAATGTACAAATCAATCCCAGAACGACAGCATAGGACCATGTGAAGATGCTGGAGGAAACAGGTAGACATGTATCTATATCCACAGTAAAACGAAACCTATATTGACATAACCTGAAAGGCTGCTCAGCAATGAAGAAGCCACTGCTCCAATATTACCATAAAAAAGCAAGACAACAGTTTGCAAGTGCACATGGTGACATCTTATTATTTGGAGAAATTTCCTCTGGTCTGATGAAACAAAAATTGAACTTTTTGACCATTAAGACCATCGTTATGTTTGGAGGAAAATAGGTGAGCCTTGCAAGCCAAAGAATACCATCCCAACCGTGAAACATGGGGGTGACAGTATCATGTTGTGGGGGTACTTTGCTGCAGGAGGGACTGGTGCACTTCACAAAATAGATGGCATCATGAGGAAGGAAAATTATGTGGATATTTTGAAGCAAAATCTCAAGACATCAGCCAAGAATTTAAAGCTGGGTCACAAATGGGTCTTCCAAAAGACAATGACCCCAAGCATTCCTCCAAAGTTGGCAAAATGTCTTAAGGACCACAATATCAAGGTTTTTGAGTGGCCATCACAAAGCCCTGACCTCAGTCCATTAGAAAATGTGTGGGCAGAACTGAAAAAGCATGTGCGAGTAAGGAGGTCTATAAACATGACTCCAGTTCTGTCTGGAGGAATGGGACAAAATTCCAGAAACTTATTGTGAGAAGCTTGTGGAAGGCTACCCAAAATGTTTGACACAAGTTAAAAATATAAAGGCAATGCTACCAAATATTAACCAATTGTATATATATATATATATATATATATATATATATATATATATATATATATATATATATATAAAACACACACACACCGATCAGCCACAAGATTATATTGCCTAATATTGTGTAGGTCCCCCTCGTGCCGCCACAACAGGGCCAATCCGCATCTCTATCCACATGCTATATTTCTCACCACAATTGTTCAGAGTGGTTATCTGAGTTATGGTAGACTTTGTCAGTTGGAACCAGTCTGGCCATTCTCTGTTGACCTCTCTCAAAAACATCCAGTGAGCGGCAGTTCTGTGGATGGAAATGCCTTGTTGATGAGATTGGCCAAATTGGTTTGAACTGACAAAGTCTACAGTAACTCAGATAACCACTCTAGACAATTGTGGTGAGAAGAATAGCATCTCAGAATGCTACCTACACAATATTAGGCAGGTGGTTTTAATGTTGTGGTTGATCGGTGTGTATATATACATTTGTAAAATTAAACATTTTATGGACAACATTGTTTATGGTAAGAATTATTAGTTTTACAGTAATTCTTTGATACATTATGTATAGCCATTAAAGTAGGGGTGTAACAGTTAAATTTTATCATGGTTTGCCTTTAATTTTTTTCAAAGAGCCACTTTCGTCCACATTCAATACAATATAGAAAACATTAATGAATGTGTTGAGCAATGACCAGCAACTATCTGGTTTGTTATTCTTTGCTCTTACAGACAGCAGCTCAGTACTGTGGAGCGAAGCAGACAGAAATTTAAAGCAGCATCGCTCACTGTAGAGTTTGTGCCCTTCTTCTACCGTAAGTCCCTCTCTCTATGTCTTTTTGTTTGGCATGTGGCTTGTTTGATTGGTTGGCTGATTAGATCTAATGATTATGTTTTATAGCCTATAAATGAACCTAGCAATGGCTCTGACTCTCTTCTCCAAGCATCCTCAGTGTTTTTGTGGTTATATTGTACACTCGCACTGCTCTGGGTTTATCTGCATTTTTGTGGGTAGAGCAGTGGCATATTGTGTCACTCACACACCGAGTTTACCTGTCAATTAATGTGTCGATAGGAGCAGTGGCGCTGACAATAGCATGCTTGCTAAAGACATATATGAGCTTTTGGCTCACTGGGTTCCTTGTTTGAATCCAGCCTGGGACATGTCCCAAACCCATCCTCCCAAAAAGAAAATGCATCCCATGCTTCATTAAATTTTTATTTGAAAGATGCAAGAGCAAAACTGTTTGAGAACCACTGATTTAAATGCTTAATTGTCATTAAAGTAATGTTACAATGCAAAATATCCGAATGTTCTTAAAAATAGGCTTCATTTTCTTTCATTCAGAATGTATTTTCTTAAATTACTCCTTTTGATTTTTTGGGGAGAAATATGATGATAGAAAATAATTCAGCATGTTGTTGTAGTTACTTTTCATTTGTATAAAAAGCAGAAATCTGCTGTGTTTTATTTCATTATGTTTGATGTGCGTGTATTTCAGAATGTTTTCAGGAGAGTGAGCACCTGAAGGAAAGTCTTAAATGTTGCCTTTTGCACCTGTTTGGAGCCATTGTCGCTGGTGGACAGGTGAGCTTGTTAAAGTGTAATTTGATTAAATAGTAATGTGATAGTTTTGAAAATGAGAGAGAGAGTATGAGAGAGAGACACACACACACTCTCACACACTTGGGCCCCCCAGTTATCTTTACTTGAATTATTGAAAAACAAGAAAGAAGACCAATCGCAATTCAGTATGCTAATATTGCAATAACGTGGCTGTCAGTTACATTTTATATGCGGTCAGTGAGATTTTTTTACTTTTAAGCTTAAACTTTTTAAAAATAAAATTATTTCATACAATTCTGTGCATTTTTGTATTAAAAACTTTTGCAAAACAAATCTACTTTTATAAGTATCTTCATGATTCATCATTAAAAGGGCATGTTAAAGATTGTATAGGTTATACAGCTGAAGCTAAATGGCAAAAAAAATCTGATTTCCATACAGTGAAATGTACTGTACGTATCAGGGTGGAAAATAGTAGAGTATTTTACTGGGTAAAAGTAGCCACAACTTCAGGGCTACTCAACTTTGGGAAGCTAAAGCTTCTTATAAATAATAAATCTATTTATTTATATAATTATATCTATATTATTATTAAGTATATACAGTATATAATTCTTGTTTATATTTACATATATTATTACATTATTTACATTATTTTATATATGCATGTGTATATATATCTATTTACAGTATGTGTGTATAATATGTATATGTATTTGACGTGCTGTGCTGGGGACATGAAAAATGACATTATTGGGTGAAATTAAACATTATAAATACTGCAACTTTACATTGGGGAATTAAATGGCACAGAGTTATAGGAATGATCCCGCCCACTTTTTGTCTTCTATTTCTGCAGCGTAACGCTCTGTTGGCCATCTCCCCGGCGACGATGGAGGTGCTGCTGGGAGTGTTGGGTGAAGGTGAGTGTTTGACCGGAAGTGGAGATGGAGAGGACTGGGACAGTGAGGCTCCGGACAGAAAGGCCCTGTTGACGCTAGGCTGTTTGAGAGAGGTGGTGCACAGACTGCTAACCAGCAGCTCTGACCAAAGACAGGTGGAGATCAGCTCCGTGCTGGAGAGCTACTTTAAATTGCTCAACTCCGACCCCACCGCCACCACGCAGGTCAAAGATCGCCCTTCCCCACCCCGTTCGCAGCACTGGGAGAGCCGGTTTGTGGCACTACAGGTGAACATGCTCGGTGAGTAATAGCTGTTATTTAATTTGAATCTCCTTGTAAAGTGTGTAGTTTAACAGTAAAAGATGTGGGTTAAGGGTTCTAGGTTTAATCCTAGTATCACATAACCAGACTTTTGACTATCAGAATAATATTTGGTCCACTTTGTAGATTATTCTGTCTTAAAACTGTCCATTTAGATGGGAAGGTTCCCATCTATAGTTTTTTATTGGCTGATTAGAGGTGGGTAAATGTTAAATCTTTCAATAATTTGATACCGCAATCTGAATTTGAATCTACACCCTTTCTTGCATTTCTGTAGAATCTTGTCTTTATGTAGATTCAGAGTTTATATATCTGCATTATTCTAATGCTTTCAGTATTGGTTTCTATTGGGTAATTGATAAATAGTTTTTGTGGGTAAGAGTTCTCGACTACAAAATTACTTACTGCCTATTCCTACCTTGGATGACCCCCCCCCCCCCCCCAATTGGAAATTGTGCAAACCAAACAATCTGATTAAAACTTGTGATTTTTGATACAGTTTTTGCCAATATTGTGTGCAATATGCATCAATCAACCTTGCTATGACATCAATCACAGCAGCTGCTTCCAGCTACGCAAGCTAGATTTCGAGTGTAGTTGCATTGTCAAGGTTTCCGCAAGGGGCGCTATAGCAGGCACTGTCCGCTTCTACGATGAGCTTTCTCTCAAGCCAACTACTTTCATGGTGTAGCAACAATTTTAAGAGAATATTGTTTCATTCATAGCAATTTATAGCAACCTACCTAAATTTTAACATCCAGTTTAATGCTACAGGATTTTGGAGGAAATCTATTGCCCCCTTGTGTACCTAAGTTTGTTACTGCCACAGAAACACAAGAAGGCACTTTATGTATGTTTAACCGAACCATGTGTTGGCAATGCGTTGACTTTTGCAAAGTAAGTTTGTGGCCTAGGGGGATAATTTTTTTATTACTGGAAGTCGCAAATTCACAGTACTGTTGGTTACTAGTAGGCGTTCCTACTCGACTACAGTATCCCAACTGAAATTCCTGATCACTGACTGTAACTTGGTGGACCTTGCTTAACTTTTTTGCAGCGCCCATGGTCTCAATTGCTCATGTCATCTCAAATTCGCCACTCGCTCTAAAAATAAAAGTATTACTTTTGGTCGCTTTGCCACAGCAAATCCCTGTCAGTGTGAGCAATTTTTAGTCTTTCTTCACTGCAGCTTGTGACTGGATTCTGTTCTCTGTTTGCTCAGAAACCATCCAGGATATGTTTGAGTGTACGGACCGACCCGTTCTGCAGGCCATCTTCCTCAACAGCAACTGCTTTGAACATCTCACATGCCTTCTGCAGAATAGTAAGGTAAGTTCCTCTCACAGCTGCTACAACATTCCTGATCGTCTTGCTGTCTGGTTAAACTTCTAGAATAAGCAGTTAGCTCTATAGATGGAGTTTAACAGCAATCACTCTCTTTTTCAGCCATCTTGGTTCCATAAGTAAATTTACCCTTTCATTTTCTCATAGGGGTTTCAAGAAATGCTTCAATAATGTCTTACCATCCTTAAAGAAATCCAACCAGCTCTGAAATTAACCACAGCGTTACAACATTTAATTCAAAGCACATAACTAAATGAAAGATTGTATACTTATGAGGGAAAAGGCTGATGTTGCAATTACTTCCTTTTTGGAATTACTGTAATTACGAGATGACAATTCGGAGCTTCTGCTCAGGGCTGTTTACATTCTAGGACTGAAAAATTATTTGTTTCTATGGCCACACTCATAATGCCAAAACAGATCCTTTTTTCTGTCTTACACTACCGTTCAAAAGTTTGGGGTCACTTGTCTGAAATGTTTCTCATGATCTTAAAAATCTTTTGATCTGAAGGTGTATGCTTAAAAGTTTGAAATTAACTTTGTAGACAAAATATTATTCTGCCAAAACATATACATTTATTTAATTACAAATCTAAAATTTCCTAAAAAAAAAAAAAGTTTTTGAAATGGATGACTTGGATCAAAATATGAAGAAAAGAAGCCAATAAGTGCCCAACATAGATGGGAACTCCTTCAATACTGTTTAAAAAGCATCCCGGGGTGATTCCTGAAGAAGTTGGTTGAGAAAATGTCACGAGTACATGTCTGCAAAATCTAGGCAAAGGGTGACTACTTTGAAGATGCTAAAATATTACATAGTTTTGGATTTATTTTGGATTTTTTGGTCACAAAATAATTCCCATATTTCCATTTCTATTATTCCATAGTTTTGCTGACTACTATTATTCTAAAATGTGAAATAAATAAATAAATAAAGAATGAGTAAGTGACCCCAAACTTTTGAACGGTAGTGTATATGTTGCTGACAGAAAATATTTAATCACTACATTAATTCATTAATTCACCTCTAAAATGCAAAATGTTTACGAATAAAAAAAAGCACTATAATTTCAGGGCTCCAGACTGCAACAAAATTTTTAAATAATTGCAACAATAATATCAAATCTAGTTGCCATTGGCGACAGTCGAGTTGTGTGCATTCATATGCGTTTTGTCAGATATCATCTTTTAAGTTATTGAATACTTATTTAGAGTGCGCACCACTGTGTCTTGTGCCACTTTTCACCCTTTCTTTTGAGATGAGCACAGCTCTATCCATGATGTCCAATTTGTGAATGCGAATCTGAGACTATCAATCCGCGCATCTTATCACGTGTCGCGTTGCCACAGAGACATAGCGCGTGTGGAGGCTTCACGCCATCCACCGTGGTATCCACGCTCAACTCACCACGAACCCCTCCAAGAACGAACAACTATATAGCGACCACAGGAGTTTACCCCATGTGACTCTACCCTCCCTAGCAACCGGGCTAATTTGGTTGCTTAGGAGACCTGACTGGTGTCACTCAGCACGCCCTAGTATTCAAACTAGCGAGCTCCAGGGGTGGCAGCAGGGTGTGTAGCTGAACGTGACTCTTTTGAACCGTGTCTTTTTAATGAATCACCTGAAAAGAACTCAGGGTTTGAACACGGGAGCTCAGGTTACCAGTTTGAATCAGAATGTGCATTCCAATACACATGGTCCCTACGCAGTGTTCACTGCTCCCTACTCACTGAGCACGGGCTATCTCTTGAAGTCCACATTACTTGAAAAAATGTGTTGATTTGGAATACCCTGCAACATCATCAAACACAGACAATGCTTGAGTTGTGCTGATCACAGGGTTCACCCCCCCGTGATCCAATATATTCTAGTAAACGTACAATAAATAAAATGAAATCCAAATTAATATAATACATACACGTGTATACTTCTAAAAATATTTTGTTATATATTTAAATTGATATATTTCTCTAGACTTGTAACCTGTGAATTTAAGTTAAATGACTTGCTGTTTAATATGTTATGACCAACTGTTATGATAATAGATATAATGGTCACATCAAAAGTACATCTGAGGTAAATTAAGCTTAATTATAACAATAGCATCTCAAACTTTTATTTCATTTTAGCCACACTGCATCAGTACTCTGCTTGTTCGCAATGACTGCTGGGTACATTTCCCTCTCCACTTCCTGTGAAGTGAAGTATTGATGTACACTTATTCCTTATGCTACCCCTGTTTTCTGATTGGATCTTGTTTTAGGATTATTGGTAATGAAGTACTTCATTACCAGTAATGAAGTCGGCAGTTCAACTTATAATTTTTTTTTTTCATGTATTTTGAATCTACAAAAGTTCTACAGAAGCATTTACGTTATTGAGGAACCTCAGCATATTTAAAAAAAAATGTTTTGTATATATTTTAAAAGTTTTATACTATATCCATTTCCTATGGACATTTTTATGGGATTTTTACTTACGGAACCGTACTGTTGAGCTGTATTGGCACAATGATTTTTAAAGGAATTTCATGACCTACTGTCCTCTGCCAAAATGTGATGGTTGAAAACATCCGTGTTACCTATTTGAGTGTGGTTCATATCCTGTCAGAATCCAGTGTGGTTGACTGGTTCATTGTTTAGCTGACAGTTGCAGGATTTTCCTTGTGTGTTTATTCATATGAGAAAATCTATCTTGACAATCAGTTTCTTGTGTAAATTTCTGTTGTCTTTTGTTTGGTTTTCTTAGCCTTCAAAGAACAGTTTGGGACAAATACACTAAACTGTTGGTTACGTGTGGTATTTTATTCACCAACCACCCGTAATACAGTTTAACCAGACACTGCATTTAAATTATTGTAATTCTTATAAAACCATCCTTTCTAAGTAAATTAGGCTTTGATTGTGCTTTTATTTGAAAAAGTCTGCACTATTTTTACGGAAAGCGGGCAGTAAATGGAATGTTAAAAGAAATGCTTTTTAAAATATTTTCACATGTATGCAATTCTGCAAGTTTGGCAAATTACATTCAGCACAGATTTTTTGTCACTAGATGGCCTGACTTGCAATATTACCTTTAGTGAATCGGCTGTTAAAACAGGGGCCCCAATTAATTGTTAGTGAATTCACCCCAGTTTTGTGCATTCTTGTGTGTTTCAAATGGTTATCTCTGTGTCTTAACCGAAGTATATTGCATTGAAGCTGTCTTACTGTACCTGTAATTGTAACACTTTACAGCATGTACACTGTATCTGAACTGCATCACTGCCTTCTAGTCATGCATGTTTCTGTCCTGTAGTGATGGAACAATTAGGCATTAGGGTTATTAGGTAATATTTTTAACCTTTAATCCTTTGCACTTTCCTCTCACCTGACCGCCTGTGCTTGCTGTGGTTGGCTGCTTCCTGCAGCTGGTTAACGCTAGGTGCACAGCAGCAGAAAAGGACCAGAAAGATTTAACCAACAGATTACTGACAGGAGAGAGTGACATTCAGGTACCGGCCACCTGTTGCCTGTCGCTCCCGCTCACCATGTCAAATACACCCCCTCCCCCCCCCCCAAACCTGGCCGCTCTCTCGACCACTCCAGGACGAGGTCACACCCCTCTCTCACCTGAGCAGGGTTATTTTGAGGTCACAAAGTCAAATCTAAAAAAAATGTTGCAGGTAGTAGTGGGCAATATAGCAGTTGCAACGATAAACCAGTCTAAATTTTCACCAATCGTCTGTATGTCCATAATTCAAAAAAATATATCTTTATTTAATGGTACATTTATAGATGGTATTTAAATAAATAAAATAAATATATAATGGAGAGGTTGCTTTAAAATCAAAGCAAAGACTTGCTGTGTAATTGTGACGAAAGCCTTATTGATTTGTTTGGATTCTTTTGTTGTTTTGTTATGATATTTTAAAAAAATATTTATTTTGAATTATATATTTAAAAATCATATAATATTAATTATACATATATATATATATATATATATATATATATATATATATATATATATATATATATATATATATATAGTGCATCCAGAAAGTCAGCACTTTTTCCACATTTTGTTATTTTACAGCCTTATTCCAAAACTGATTAAATTCATTATTTTCCTCAAAATTCTACTAACAATACCTCATAATGAGAACGTGAAATAAGTTTGTTTGAAATCTTTGCAAATTTATTTGATTTTATTTTTACACAGCTTTTGCCATGACACTCAAAATGGAGCTCAGGTGCATCCAGTTTCCACTTGATATGTCTCTATAACTTGATTGGAGTCCACCTGTGGTAAATTCAGTTGATTGGACATGATTTGGAAAGGCACACACCTGTCTATATAAAGTCCCACAGTTAACAGTGCATGTCAGAGCACAAACCAAGCCATGAAGTCCAAGGAATTGCCTGTAGACCAATTTATTGTATCAATGCACAGATCTGGGGAAGGGTACAGAAAAATTTCTACAGCATTGAAGGTCTCAATGAGCACCGTGGCCTCCATCGTCCGTAAATGGAAGTTTGGAACCACCAGGACTATGGCCTCCTGGCTAAACTGAGCGATCGGGGGAGAAGGGCCTTAGTCAGTGATGTGACCAAGAACCCAATGGTCACTCTGACAGAGCTCCAGCGTTTCTCTGTGGAGAGAGGAGAACCTTCCAGAAGAACAACCATCTCTGCAGCACTCCTTCAATCAGGCCTGTATGGTAGAGTGGCCAGACGGAAGCCACTCCTCAGTAAAAGGCACATGACAGCCCGCCTGGAGTTTGCCAAAAGGCACTTGAAGGACTCTCAGACCATGAGAAACAAAAGATTGAACTCTTTGGCCTGAATGGCAAGCGTCATGTCTGGAGGAAACCAAGCACCGCTCATCACCTAGCCAATACCATCCCTACAGTGAAGCATGGTGGTGGCAGCATCATGCTGTGGGGATGTTTTTCAGCATCAGGAAATGGGAAACTAGTCAGGATCAAGGGAAAGATGAATGCAACAATGTACAGAAACATCCTTGATGAAAACCTGTTCCAGAGCGCTCTGGACCTCAGACTGGTGATGACAGAAGGTTCATCTTCCAACAGGACAATGACCCTAAGCACACAGCCAAGATAACAAAGGAGTGGCTATGGGACAACTCTGTGAATGTCCTTGAGTGGCCCAGCCAGAGCCCAGATGAGAACCTGATTGAACATCTCTGGAGAGATCTGAAAATGGCTGTGCACCGACACTCCCCATCCAACCTCATGGAGCTTGAGAGGTCCTGCAAAGAAGAGAAACTGCCCAAAAATAGGGGTGCCAAGCTTGTAGCATCATACACAAAAAGACCTGAGGCTGTAATTGGTGCCAAAGGTGCTTCAACAAAGTATTGAGAAAAGGCTGTGAATACTTGTACATGTGATTTTTATTTTTTGTTATTTTATTTTTATTACATTTGCAAAGATTTAAAAAATGTTTTCACGTTGTCATTATGTGGTATTGTTTGTAGAATTTTGAGGAAAATAATGAATTTAATCCATTTTGGTGTAAGGCTGTAACATAACAAAATGTGGAAAAAGTGAAGCGCTGTGAATACTTTCCAGATGCACTGTGTATATGTATATATATATATATGTATGTATATGTATGTATGTATATGTATATATATATATATATATGTATATGTATATATATATATATGTATGTATATGTATGTATGTATATGTATATGTATATATATATATATATATATATATATGTATATGTATGTATATGTATATGTATGTATGTATATGTATATGTATATATATATATATATATATATATATGTATATGTATGTATATGTATATATATATATATATATATATATATGTATATGTATATATATGTATATATATATATATATATATATATATGTATATGTATATATATGTATATGTATATGTATATATATATATATGTATATGTATATATATATATATGTATATATATATATATATATATATATATATATATGTATATATATGTATATGTATATATATATATATATATATATATATATATATATATATATATATATATATATATATAATATAATTATGTTATATATATATATAATATAATTATGTTGTGACTAAAAATCACTACAACTACACACATGATATTTTTTTTAAATGTACTGAAATTTCAGATCAGATGAATGCAACACGCCCCACAAAAAATTTGAACAGTTGAGTGTTTACCACTGAGAAACATCACCATTTCTTCTAATTACACTTATTTGTAATTACACTTATTTGCATTTGGCACTGAAGACACAAGTTTAAGTTTAGAAAGTGGTATTATCCCGCAATCATCCATAGGTCTTAAGCTGCACAAATTTAGGGGGACTTTGTTGCCGTATGGTGTGCTTCATAATGCACAACACATTCTCAATCGGAGACAGGTCAGGACTGCATGTAGGTTCATTTAGCACTCACACTGCTTACACAGCCATGCACTTGAAATCCGGGCAGTATTTGGTTTGAAGTTGTCCTGCTGGAAAATGCAGAGACGTCCGTTGAAAAGACGGTGATGGATGGCAGTATATGTTGCTCAAATTTTTTTACATATCTGTCTGCATTCATGGTGTTCCCACAGATGTGCAAGTTACCCATGCCATGGGCACTGACACACCCCTGGCCCATACAGGCACTGGCTTTTGGACTCTGATAAGAGCTTGGACGGTCCTTTTCCACTTTGGCATGGAGAATACAACGGATGAGTTTTTCAAAAACTATTTGAAATGTGGACTCATCGGACCAAAAATCACAGTTCCACTGTGATTCTATCAATCTAAGATGAGACTGAGCCCAGAGAAGATGGGAGTGCTTCTAAACAGTGTTGATGTAGGGCTTCTGCTTTTCATAGTAAAGTCTTAACTTGCATCTGTGGATGCAGTGATGAGTGGTGTTAACTAACAAAGGTTTACTAAAGTTATCCCAAATTACAGATGAATGACGTTTTTTAAGACCGTAAAGTCTGAGGGATCAGAGATCACATTCAGAAGTGGTTTTCGTCTTGCCCTTTACGCACCGAGATTTGACCAGATTCTTTGAATCTTTTAACTATATTGTGCACTGTAGAGGGTGAAATGCCCAAAATCCTTCCAATTTGTCTTTGGGGAACATTGTTCTCAAAATGCTGGAATATTTGCTGAAGCATCTGGCAAATTGACAAGTCTCGAATGGTCCTTGCTCTTGAAGGTCTAGGCTGTTTTTGGAGGCCACCTATAAAGTATACAGTACTGTAACACAATTACCTCACCTGTTTAAAATCTTCTGTTTCACATTGCCTTATTTCAACTTGTCAAATTGTTATTAGTCTTAAATTGGAGCGTGTTGCAATCATCTGATTTGAAATTTCTGTACATTTGAAAAAAACATTGATATTCACAAGGTAAAACAACATATACTGTAATGTGTAGTTGTAGTGCTTTCAATATAGCAAAGGGTGAATATAATTTACAAATCACTCCTTTTTGTTTTTATTAGCATTTTTCATACTGTCCCAACTTATTTAGAATTGGGGTTGTAAATAATTACAACCTTTGTGTAAAATTTTGTATTAAGCAAAATTAGCAAATGCAAAATAGGTGTATTTTTAACTATCTGGATTTTTGTTGAATCACTGTATATCAACAATTAAAAAAAAATAAATATATATTGTGATAACATTTTGCTTAGCCCACAATCTACTGTACTTGGAGCCTACTTGTACATCATTACCTGACATTACCTGACTTTACACCTCCAAGAAAACAATGTCATATCCAAATACAGTGGATATAAAAAGTCTACACACCCCTGTTAAATTGCCAGGTTCTTGTGATGTAAAAGAATAAATCATGTCAGAACATTTTCCACCTTTAATGTGACTTATAACGTGAACAATTCAATTGAAAAACAAACTGAAATCTTTGAGGGGGAAAAAAAAAACAAAAAACTCACTCACAATAACCTGGTTGCATAAGTGTGCACACCCTTAAACTAATACTTTGTTGAAGAACCTTTTGATTTTATTACAGTACTCAGTCTTTTTGAGTAAGAGTCTATTAGCATGGCACATCATGGCTCTTTGCAAAAGCGCTCCAAATTTGTCAGATTGCGAGGACATCTCCTGTGCACAGCCCTCTTCAGATCACCCCACAGATGTTCAATTGGATTCAAGTCTGGGCTTTGGCTGGGCCATTCCAAAACGTTAATCATCTTCTGGTGAAGCCATGCTTTTGAGGATTTGGATGTGTGCTTTTGGTCGTTGTCATGCTGAAAGGTGAACTTACTCTTCATCTTCAGCTTTCTAACAGACGCCTGAAGGTTTTGTGCCAAAATTGCCTGGTATTTGGAACTGTTCATAATTCCCTCCACCCTGACTAAGGCCCTGGTTCCAGCTGAAGAAAAACAGCCCTAAAGCATGATGCTGCCACCACTATGCTTCACCGTGGGTATGGTGTTCTTTGGGTAATGTGCAGTGTTGTTTTTGCACCAAGCATACCTTTTGGAATTATGGCCAAAAAGTTCAACATTGGTTTCATCAGACCATAACACATTTTCCCACGTGCTTTGGGAGACTTGATGTTTGTTTTTGCAAACTTCGGCCGGGCTTGGATGTTTTTCTTTGTAAGAAAAGGCTTCCGTCATGCCACCCTACCCCATAGCCCATTCATATGAAGAATACGGGAGATTGTTGTCACATGTAGCACACAGTAGTACTTGCCAGAAATTCCTGCAGTTCCTTTAATGTTGCTGTAGGCCTCTTGGAAGCCTCCCTGGCCAGTTTTCTTCTCGTCTTTTCATCAATTTCGGAGGGACGTCCAGTTCTTGGTAATGTGTCTGTTGTGCCATATTTTCTCCACTTGATAACTGTCTTCACTGTGTTCCATGGTATATCTAATGCTTTGGAAATTCTTTTGTACCCTTCTCCTGACTGATATCTTTCAACAATGAGATCCCTCTGATGCTTTGGAAGCTCTCTGCGGACCATGGCTTTTGCTCTGAGATGCAACTAAAAAAATGACAGGAAAATTCTACTAGAACAGCTGAACTTTATTTGTGATTAATCAGAGTCACTTTAAATGATGGCAGGTGTGTAATGACTTCTATTTAACATGAGTTTGAATGTGATTGGTTAATTCTGAACACAGCCACATCCCCAGTTATTAGAGGGTGTGCACACTTATGCAACCAGGTTATTGTAAGGTTTTTTATTTTTCCCCCACAAAGATTTCAGTTGTTTTTTCAATTGAATTGTTCACATTATAGGTCACATTAAAAGTGGAAAAAGTTCTGAAATTATTTATCTTTGTCTCATTCTTTTACATCACAAACACCTGGCATTTTAACAGGGGTGTGTAGACTTTTTATATCCACTGTATATAGATCAACCCTGTTTTACCATTGAGTAGTACTTCCTTGTTGTTGTAACAAAAAACAAATCCATTCTTACATTTTAAGTAAAATCTTGTAATGGAGTGGTCTTTTGTTTGTTTACTTGGTTATGCTTTTAATAACCATTTCATTCTTTTTTTATTTTGCTTCGCTTGTTTCCCCTCCCTTTTCCCATTCGCTTTTCCTCTGGTGATATGGTAACAGGGTTAAAATGTGACATCAGCAGCCGTGTGTTGCCTGTGGAGATTATCAGACTAGGGCCATAATGTGCTTCATGCTGTTTTACTCAGTCATTGGTCGGTTATCGCTGCTTGGTGTGTGTCACTCTCCAGCCAGTCTTTGTCCTATTCTTATGTGTATATTGAAGTAGCCAATATTGATGGATAATTCATGTGATTTTGCAACAAGCCAATCAGAAATCATAGGACACAAAGCATGGCTGGACAGATATATTTGGGGTTGTGGAGGGGATAAGTGGTCTGTGTATGTAATTTGTGTGTTGTGTTTTGGTTGGTGTTGGAAACTGGGAGTTTTTAGTTTCACTCTCTGAGCGTTGTTCAGTTTTGTGCTCCTTACTTTGGATATCAAAACCCAAAAATGAAAATTCTGTCATCACTTACTCAATTGATCTCTGCATGGCACTGCTCATGAATGTGTGGCCAGCTACTTATGTGACTAAAGCAGCTCTTATCTTTAAGATCTCATGGGATTGTAGTGTACATCATTTTAAACAAATTGAGATTTCTTTCTGTTTAAAAGTCTTCCAATTATCAAAAACTTTAAATATAATTAATTGCACCAGGTTTGATTTCATTGGTTCACTGGCCTCAAACCGTGAGATTTGAGAGCTCTGGTGGAAGGCAAGATTTTCAGTAAATAATTATTAAAGTTTCAGTCAGTTTCTTGCTCAGAGCTATCATATGGCTTCAGAAGACTTAAAATGTAACGCACAAGTTGGATGGAGTGTTTTGTGTATCTATTTTTATCAGGGCTGGGTACTGGGTATTTTAGTCATGTCCATTTTGCTTTCATATGAAGGAAATTCTCTCAGCTAATGCTGTTAATTGTACAATATACCTTCTAACTAGGTATATTAAAGAATATGAATTTCACTAATTCAATTTTATTAGCTTTTCATCATTTTGGTCACATTTAGCTCTTTTAAAAATGAACAAATCCATATTTTCCATCAATAAATATGATAATATAACACATATATTCTATTTTGTTACATGTTTATTGTTTACATGCATAATTTGTACTATGTAATGTCAACAAACCTTAAATGAATGTAAAAAGCAACAATTTAAACAACTTTACAGCTCAAATTTATCAGAAGAATTAATGTAAGTGCCTCACTGTAGTCTCGATTTTTAATTTAAAGATTAAGAAAAGGAGGTACGCTTCAAAATACATTTTTGTGGTATTCAACATTATGCCACACATGCTGTCGTTGAGCTTAACTTGTATTGAACTTGGGATATTCCTTTAAGAATCAATATCAGGATCATTCAAATGCGTCATAAAATTTATATTATTACCCAGTCCTAACTTTTATCCTTTTTGAGTTTGACAGCCCCTGGTCACTATATGCTTTTGTTGAATGGAAAATAGCTGCAAAGCTGAAAGTTCTGCTAAAATCTCCTTTTGTGTTCTATAGAAGTAAGTAATGCAGGTATGAAATGACTGCATTTGCTTAAATCATGACAGAATTTTTATTTCTGAGTGAATTGTTCTTTTAAAACGTGGCCATTTATTTTAAATGAACATAGACATTGTTACATTTTTATTGTTTATCAGAGAAGAAATCTGAAAAACAGGAGCCAGAGTTGAGCCCAAACAACTAAGATGAATAATTTTACACTGATACTCTGCATGATGCCGGATTTTATTTCTGCCTGTTTCTGGAAGCAATCTTCTGTTGTAGCATTCTGATGGAAGCTGCTCGCCATGGCTATTCACTCATAATTTGCATGGCAAATCGAGCAGGGCAGGAATAAAACAGGCCACACACAAGTCTTCGCTTATTTAGTGAATCAGTTGAATGACTGTGTTTTCATCCAATCAGGTGTTCCAGGGGAGGCTCGACACTCTTGCTGTGGCAACCATAAAAACTCTCACGACTGTGATGCACAAGTCACCTGCTGCAAAGGTCTGATATAACCATGTGATCCCTAGTTAAAATGTGCTTAATACATCTGAAATTATTGGAATTGCAATCTCAAACCAATTCTAAATTATTTTACTAGGATTCCAACATAATAGTGCCTCAGGGACGAGATGAAATATTTTGTGGTAATCAACATTGTCATAAATGCTGTTGATTAAGCTTAACTTGGATCGAACCCGGAATATTCCTCTAAGTGCATTCTGTGCATTCCTTATGGAATTTCTGGAGAGCTCTTGAACAAGAGATTTCACCAGTGAATGAGTTACAATTTATAAATGAAAGAATAAAACTGCATTGTTTCCATGTAGGAAGTGTTTAAAGAACGGATTGGCTACACACACCTGTACGAGGTGCTGGTGTCACTAGGTCAACCATCAAGACACCTGCTGAAGGAACTCATGAACATGGTGAGCTGAACATTTCAGTTTTTTTGTGTTTCATTGATGCAGTGTTTCATGTGATACAGGTAGCCAGGCTCTCACTTTCTCTCTCTTTCTCCCTGTATTCCTGCAGGCCATTGAAGGTGAACATTCCTCCGTTGGTCTCCTGGGCATCAGTAACGTGGATCCTCTCCTGCTGTTGATCCAGTGGCTCCCAGAGCTGGACTCTGCTGAGCTGCAGATCTTCGCTGCCGATTGGCTCCGCCGCATCTGCGGTCTGAACCGGCGGACGCGAGCCACTTGCGTCAATTCCTGCATGACCCTTAGAGTTCTGTCGACTCTGGAGAGGCACGACCGGCTGCACCGTGCCTGTGCTGAGAGTCTGGTAGGTTTGTTGGGTTCATTGGGCAGCCAGTCCTTGAGTTCAGCAGATCTCCAGCATCTGCTGAGACTCCTGCGTCAGGACGAGCCGGGCTGCGCTCACCCATATGTTGGCCCAGTACTGCGTTCGCTCCTTGGCATGGTGCGCAAGCAAGGCCTAGAGAGCGCCATGCAGTATTTTGACCTGTCTCCGCCAATGGCTGGCATCGCCGTGCCGACCATACTCCGTTGGCCAGGCTCCGCCTTTAGCTTCTTTGCTTGGCTGTCATTGGACCAAGATCAACTGGGCCCGCCTAGTAAAGGAGAGAAAAGGAAACAGTTGTATAGGTACGAAAGAATGGGCTTAAAAGTATTATTAACTTTTAGTTAAAGGAATAGTTCACCATAAATCAAAATTCTGTAATCATTTATTCACCCTCATGTTGTTCTAAACCAGTATGATTTACTTCTGTGGAACACATAAGAAGATATTGTGCCGAAAGTTCACGCTGCTCTTTTCTGATCAGTGAAAGTGAATAGTGGCTGGGGCAGTAGAGCTTCAAAAATGACTTTAAGTTGTTATTCACTGAAAATATTTGATTAATTCAAAGATGACTCGCACAGAATTTTGTACTTTTAATAAATCATTGATTCTCACATGTGGTGGCCAATCATCATTGACATTAAACCTGGCAAAACATTTCTTGACATGCTACGTTTTAATGTATGCAAGCACAAACGGAATTTTAGAGCTATGGTAGAGGGGAAGATTTTCAGTGAATAACTACTAACATTTCAGTCTTTTCCTCCCAGAAAGCTATTGTACAATAAGAGATTCAGGAGCCGGAACATTCTTAACATAAATATTCTTCAGAATAAAATTCTTCTTAACTACTATTTTCATATTATTTTTAATTTAAGAAAAAAGTTACAAATATTTTGTATTCACTGAAAAGACAACCGATCTGCGGCTACGCAGCCCCATATGCAGTAGGGTGAAATGCACTCTGTGTTGTGACTCATTCCTTTCGTAAACATCATTAAAACTTTCTGTGACTGGTGTCACAGTAGACCTTCTGTCGGTTTGGACCAGATGGGATAGCCTTCATTGCCCTCGCACATCAATGAGTCTAAATATGCTTAATATGGTAAAAACAAATGCATAATTTTCATGAAAATAATATTAGAATGAAAAATGTCTTAATGGCCCTAAAAGTAGGCTTTGATTCCTTTGCAAATAATAATTTCTTTTTTGTTTCTTTTGATTTTGGATTAAAATCTAACTAGGATGTTTTCTTGGTTACGAGAGAATCGCCCAGATACCTTCTTTTTAACTCTTATAATTTATCCTAAGAGCTTTATAATTGTTTCCCTAAGAAATGTTTGTTTATCTGGCTCAAGTCTATGGGCTGCCTTTTTTTTTTTTTTTTTTTATAATTTTTTTTTTATGGCTTGACAGGCCTGGTCTACATTTATTTTTGTTGCATGAAAAAGAGCAGTTTAGACATTTTGCTCAACTTTTTCTTTTGTGTTTCATTGGAGAAATAAAGTCTTACAGGTTTGGAATGGAATTGTATATTTTTTGGTGAGTTATTCCTTTAATTAAAATATACTTTTTTTCCTGCGAGGACTCACTTATGGAAAACTTGTCCTGTTTTTGTGTGTAGTTTTTTCACCCCAGGCGGCACCGGGTTTGAGGCCTTCATCAGTTCTGCTGGAGTGCTTGTTGTTGCTGTTTGCACTAAGAAAGAATATGTCACCGTCATGCTGCCTGACTACTGCTTTTGTGATTCGCTGTGGGTGAGTCACATGACTCATTGTTGCTGCATGAATGTATTGAGCTCTGTTTGTTAAAAACAAATGCACTCTGGGAAATGGAGTTTAATGAGCTGTTTGCTTTTGATCTTCAGCACAGTATTGGTGTTGTTCACGTGCCAGGAAAGAAACTGTTTGGCCAGAGTATGGTCTATATTTATGTGGATGGACAGCAGAAATTATCATCACCTCTGAAATATCCAACCATGACAGAGGTGAGTGAAATGACCAGGGTGCAATTTGTTAATAAAACAACATATGGGGGGGTCTCATGTGAATGTCATCATAGAAATGTTAATGTAGAAATTCAGATAATGGTGTAATTTATATCAAAAACAGTCTAAAAGTTTTAAACTAAATTAAATTAATTATTTGAACTGAATTTAATTAAAACAATGAACTGTATTGACAGTTAACTGTCTTATTAACTGTACATTATGTTAAACAATTAACAGGTCACTGAGGCATTAGGATAAGCAGTCAAACATTTGTTGCTGGGGTAACATAAGCTATTTCTCAGATAAATAGATAATTTGATCATCAGCCATTTGTCAGTCGGCTAAGTTTTATGGACTTGTTCTTTTGAAGATTTATCTTCTTTAAAAGACCTGGTAAAATAAATCCAGCCTGTGAAAACAAGCCTGTGAATTTGCACTGTCCAGCTTGTGAGCCCTTGGCTTTAATTATCATTGTTTCTCATGGGCTGCATTCCACCTCACTTTTAACATCCACTCGCTAACTCTCATAAGCACTTCCCCTTGGGGGAATCCCCGGCGGCATTTTGGAAGTCCTTTCCACTTTGTTCAGTGAGTGAGGGAAGTTTCTGTTGATGGACCCTCAACCCTTCGATTTTGACCGATGGAGTGAGCCTACTCTAGGCATCACCATATCCCACAATGCATCTCGATTGTGATATGACAGCAGATTACACTTCATAAACCCCGCCCCTACACAACTCTAATGTATGATGGAAGTGAAGTTAGGTCAATGAAGCAGTTTAGAAAATTTATATTGAGATTTAACTGCATAACACGTGTTGCTACCTTAAACTGTTTTTCACACAGTTTTAGCCTGTTTTCATTGTTATGTTAGCATTTTCATTTTTTTAAATCTTGATTAATCCTTTCTAACAATTAATTCTAATAAAAAAAAAAACATTTAACATATGAGATTTAAACATGTAAGCCTCTGAAATTACAACTAAACTTTACCTGAATCTGTGGTTGCATCAATCTTTGAAAACGTTGTTTTCTCAGGTGCAAAAATCACTAAATAATTCCACAAATTGACATCAGCCTTCAACATGCTCCAAGTGATCATGGGTTAGGAGTGTTCCAGTTAAACCCACTGCGCTAAGGGAAATTAGAACACAGGCATGTCATTTTCTGTTTTGAACAGATTGAAGGGGAAAACTTTTAAAGTTTAGGTTAAGAAAGGTTTTTAAGTGTTGTTTTGACACTCCGCCTCTCATTTCAGAACATGTTTTCTGGAGGATAAAAAAACAATTACATAATGTGAACGGATTGTCCATATTTTTAATTCAAGGTTGTAATATAAGATTACAGGCTCAGTAATGCCACTAATTGTGTTGTATTTTGGTAGGTATACCTGGTCTTCCAATCAATTCCTTCTAATAATCCCAGATAGGCTACAACATATGTTCATGTTTAACATTAGTTGATAATTAATCAGCACAGCTATACATTTTTTGATTGGTTATGTCGTGCGACGGAAGTGTGTAAATGCAGTTTACACATCCATCTCTGGGATCTCTATACAGACATCCCTCCCCCGATCCAAATCGCACCCTGGAAACAACAATTAGCACACTTTAGCCATAGAGTTTTATGGTGTATTTATGCATGTATACTAGGAGGGGTCATTTTTGAGTTGGCAATGAAACTATTTTATTCATTGGTTTCCAATTAAATTGTGATTTGTGTCAATTCAAAATGAGTTGATACACTGAACAGCAGTTTGATCCTGCAACTTCTGGACATTTTTTTAATAAGGCTGATCATTTAACTTTTAAATGTTGCGTAATTAATTATATTACAAATAATGTGTTAAAAAAGAATTATGCATGACCCTGATCCGTATGTAAATTCCATAAAAAGGAATAATCTTTCAATGTTCTTTTTTTTTAATTTTTTATTATTCATTGAGGAATCATTCTCGATTTGGAGAATTTGCATTAATGAATCGATTAAATAAAGTAGTTGACACTGAAAACTAGTGAAAAGCGACAGCCAAAGTGAGATGCTCCAAAAATGTCTGTCTGACCCATAAGTACATGGACCAACAATTCAAAAAAGTGAAAACGGAATTAGGCCAATAATAGGGTTATGTGCAATGATATGATACTAAAACAAAAATTTTGATTTAAGCTAAATGCTTTCTTCTGCCACAATAAATGTATATGATGTAATGTGTTTGAATGATCTGAATTATAATATTTATTAGATGTTATATTTCTAATATATGTATTATTATACTATAAATTATCTTTATTTTAGGGCCTTTTCTAATAAATATTGATATGTGATTCATTTTATTAATTGTAATCAATTTATAACCCTATTTTTTATATTGTAAGCTACTTTAACAAATCATATTTGATAGAATATTTAACTTTTTAAAAATGATTATTGACCAATGCAAACAATTAATTATTTAAAAATCATATTTTAATGTCAGTGCGATTACATTGGGATTATTTTTTATTATTTTATTATTACTTCATTTGAGAAAATGAAGAAAATGCTACACTTGTAGTGTAAACATGCATATTTTGCTTGCATTTTTAATTGTGTGTCTTTGTCTTTGTCTCTCTTTCTCTGTCTCAAGGCCTTCACATCATGCTGCATCGGGTCAGCGGGTCACCGCACCACGACCCCTCCCCCCTCTCAAATCCCTGACCCTCCTTTCTCCGGGGGTAATCCATCCGGCCGTTCGTCTTTGGGTGGGATCCTCCCTGGCTGGGGCGTGCTGCTCGGAACCAAGCCTGAGTCCGTCACCAAACTCATTTCTGCCGGGACGCAGGACAGCGAGTGGGGCAGCCCAACCTCACTGCAGGGTCAGCTGGGGAGTGTAATGGTCTTTCACGATGCCCTCCATGCCACTCATATGAAATCCCTCTGCAGCGCTGGACCAAACTGTATTTCCCCCTTTAAAAGCCAAGAGGCTGAACTCGGGGACTTGGCAACCAAACTTCTGCTACACTATTCACCAAAGGTGAGGTGTCCACAAAGGGCGATAGAGCTAAAAATAAACACTCAGTGACCACTTTATTACTGCAGTTATACACTGCAGTCTCAGCTTTCAGTTCTTGGCTGACAGAAATGGAACCCGACGTGGTCTTCTACTTTTGTAGCCCATTCGCCTTAAGGTTTTAACATGATGTGCATCCTGAGATGCTATTCTTCTCACCACAATTGTACAGTGTTTATCTGAGTTACCGTAGCCTTTCTGTCAGCTTGAACCAGTCTTCTCTGTTGACCTCTCTCATCAACAAGGCATTTCCTTCCACAGAAATTCCGCTCACTGGATATTTTTTAGTTTTTAGCACCATTCTGAGTAAACTCTAGAGACTGTTGTGTGTGAAAATCCCAAGAGATCTGCAGTTACAGAAATACTCAAACCAGCCCGTCTGGCAACAAAAATGCAAAAACAATGAAATCGATGAGATGACATTTTTCCCCATTCTGATGGTTGATGTGAACATTATCTGAAGCTCCTGACCTGGATCTGCTTTTGATTTTATGCATTGCCCTGCTGCCACATGATTGGCTGATTAAATAGTCAGATGTACCTAATAAAGTGGTCACTGGGTGTATAGCTCGATTTTTCAGGGTTTTAAAAATATTCAATATATATTTAATATTTATGGCTTTGCTCAAGAGTGGCTTTAAGGGGGGATTCACGTGATGCTATGTGAGGATTGGTCGCTTAATAGGCGAGCTCCACTTAAACTTTCCAGGTTTAATTATCCTTTTAAGCAATATTAACCAGTGAGAACTGTAATAGTTTTATTTGCTAAATTGTGCTGCGAGGCCAAGATGTCGAAAAATGTGAAATCGTCAGGCTGTGGGGACATTAAAATAACTTGAATGATTTACTCTAGAATATATATTTTTGTATGTATATCTAAGTCGCTTATTCCATCTGCCTCAAAACTGCTCAATGCTCTAAAATTTCATTTTAGTTTAAGATCATGCTTTTGTGTGTTTAGAGATGTTGCCGCATATAAGAAAATCATATAGATGGCATTAACGCATCCCTTCTACAGGACCCAGCATTTCAACAAACGTTAAAGACAGAAGTCAATGTTTATGTAGAAACCAATTGGTCCTCAGTGCAACCCTCTATGATTATGTTGGAGAGAGAATCTTCATTGGCTAGTAAATAAAATTTCTACTTGCCAGACTTTTGACGACATGCAAGCATAATGTAACTAAAAAATATATTAAGCAAACTGAGAGAGGGGGCCTCTTCCTATTTATTCATGCAATATAGTATATTGTTTTTTTGTTTTTATTTTGCTTTATGATTTTAATCAAATTTTAGCTTTTTAAAAATGTACAAATTTCACATTCTATCAATTTATATGATACATTTTTAATAATAATACAAGCTGTTGTCACTGTTTGAAATTTCGTACACATTTAAAAAAAAAAAAATTCACAAGGTAGGAGGAGCCTGATAATGACAATTTGGGGTCACGATTGTGAAATTTGGCTGACTATTAATTGTCAAATAAACAATTGCGATTATGATGCTTAATTGCCTGTTTTAGGAATATGATGATTAATTGTCTGTTTTAGGTGTTTCACGAATATGACGATTAATTACTATACAAACTCACTATGTGTGCTTCATGCACACAACAAAGTCATTTATGCAAGTTTAACTTGGGTCATATAATAAAATAAGAGTAGATAATTTCCTTTTTAGACTTCAAAAACGCGTGAATGACAGTCAAATATAAAAGTATAAAATGTTTAATTATTTAAATAATATTTTAAATATCAAAATATGTCTCTTATTTGTCCGATTTACTTTTGATCCATTGGAATTTTTCAATGTTTTGTTCTTTTGCTTCTTTTGTAACCCAGTCTACCTGTATAGCTATTATATTATATTATATTATATTATATTATATTATATTATATTATATTATGCAATGGTAAAATATTTCTGCCTTAAATTCTTCACTTTCACACATTATTTTAGGGCTCTCTGTTTAACTCACAAGCCCTTAATTCTCGTGAAGAAAGACTTTGAGATTCTGTTTCTTGCATTTTATCATCTCCACAGAAATAGAGCAGGGCATCTCCTCTGTCTCACTGTGTGTTATTAACATTGCATGAATAAACCCACAATGACCAAGGACATTTGCCATTACATGGCCGTTAAGTGAAACTGGAGTGCTTTGCGTTCACAAAATTAATATGTTTATATTTTCGCGGGAGTTTGGCACAAGCCTCTGTAGATGGCGTGCACATCAGAGCGCTTGAGAAGTGGTTCATCTTAACATGCTCTCAAGAGAAAAATCACTGCACCAACAGAAGGCTTTATCCTGCTAAGCTGAGAATTGGTGACAAGGATGGATGCAAGCTATTTACATGCCCATGACAAGCTATGTCCTTCCCACAATCAATGGTGTGAGTGGGTAATTTTGCCTGCACTCAATCAACAATATAGTCTTGCATTTTACTGAAGCAGCCTGAGAGGGTTTGTTGTTCTATTGTCTGCCCACTGGCTCCTGCCTGCCTCGCTTCGACACTACACAACTCTATCACTGGCAAGTGAAATGTTAATATTTACTTGCCAGTGGATAATAACAGACATTTTTTGGTCGCATAGTGCAAAATTTACTCGAATATGCATGTGATTTACTCACAATGTAGAGGACTGCCTCCGTGTTCTCTGTGGGCATGGCATGGGAGGCGCTTAAGGCAGTTCTTAGGGGATGGATCATACGATATGCTTCATTCATAAAAAAATGTAAAATCACAGGAATTCATAGAATAAAAAAAGAGTATTAAAATTGCAGAAACAGAGCTGAAGAGCCGAATGTCTTCCAGTGGTCTTAAAGAGTTGACTCAGCTAAAGTATAGGTACACTGTTTGTCACAGAAAGTAGAGTTTTGGTTATTCAGGGCAAGACATATATACTTTGAGTCGGGGGACAAAGCAGGGAAACCCTTGCCAGATAGAGAGAGGTTTTTCCACCATTCCTTAAGTGAAGTTTCTTGAGGCAATATATTTACTTAAGCCACAGATATTAATAAAGCCTTTAAAGAATTCTATCTTAAATCTTATTAAATCTTTATAGCTCCATATGTCTACTTCGTAGAGCCATTAGAACTTCCTAAATTGACAAGTGACCAAAAAGTCTTTCTTGACTCTACTTGAGGTAATTAAAGCCTTGCCAACAGGTAAGGCACCGTGGCCAGATGATTTTGCCGCAAAATGTTTTAGATCTTATGTTAGAAATGTACACAGAGTCATTAAAGAAAGGTGAACTATTGCCAACCACGATGCAAGCCCTGATCAGTCTCATTCTTAAAAAAGATAAAGACCCAAATTAATGTAAAAGTTATTGTCCAATTTCCCTGATCCAATTAGATGTAAAAATATTGTCAAACATACTGGCTAATAGATTAAGCAGAGTAATTACATCTCTTATACATGTAGATCAAGTGGGGTTTATTCATGGTCATAGTTCTTCTGATAACATTAGGCTTTCATCAATATCATATGGTCAATGGCAAATGATCAGACCCCAATTGCTGCCATCTCACTCGATGCCGAAAAGGCGTTTGATATGGTAGAATGGGATTATCGATTTTGGAAATGTACGGGCTTGGGAATACTTTTATTGGGTGAATTAAGTTACTTTATAGACACCCGGTTGTGGCGGTACAAACAAGTGGATTGATTTCAGCTTATTTTCTCTGGATAGTGGCACCGGCAGGGTTGCCCTCTTTCCCCATTATTGTTCTGTCTTGCCCTGGAACCATTTGCCATGATTAGTCGTGATAAGACAGGAGGATGATTTTCCAAGGGTGATGGCGGGAGGTGTGACGCATAAGCTTTTTCTTTACGCAGATGATATTTTATTATTTGTCTCTGACCCCACTAGAACTATGGCTTGCCTCCCTAGAATTATTCATTCTTTTTCTAAATTCTCGGGATAGAGAGTTAATTGGTCTAAATCTAAAGCTTTGAAGAATTGATTTCAAGAATTTTGGTTGAATGTTCATAGTTTTATGTGTGATATATTGGGCACTCAAATTTCATTGTGCCCCAGACTCTATATTTTAGGCGATGGGGCGGTCATCAATATACGGAATAAACACTTTAAAAAGTTTTGTGACCAGTGTTATAATCGCCAGACAAGTTGTTTAAGGGGATGTAAGTCGACTGAAGTGTCCCCATTTCAGCAGTGGTGCTCAGAGATGGGGAGAGTGGCGGCTTTAGAAGAAGGGTCATCTAGATGACTGAGGAATTTGGATTTGTTTGTTGGGAAATGGGGCAAGTGTTCTTGGAGGTCTCTCGGGGTGGGGCAGTAGAGAGAGAGAGAGGTGTAGTTATTAATGAGTGTGATTTTAATATATACACTCAGGTTCATGTTGCTTAATTTTATTGAATGAGTAATGTCATTGTGAATATAATGTGAAGATTCAACATACAAATATCTCCCTGTGTATATCCCCTATATAGGTCTATATCATCCAGCCATAATCTAATATTTTCACATATGTAATAGTTACTTTATCGTGCACAACTAATAGTTGTCTCCTCGCATACACAGGCATGTAGGAACCCAATCTGCCTGGACTTGTCCCCTAATCTACTGTATGGTCGCCTGACAGGAAATAAAGTGGTCAACTGGGATATTAAAGTATGTATGGCATGTTTCCTTCCTTTGAACTTTGTTTCCTTTTCATATGGATTTTGTCATTTTTCTAATAACTCTTTGTTGTAAACATCTGCTCACACTCTTTTTGTCATTTCGTTTTAGGACATGATAAATTGTGTTGGAGGTCTTCCTGTATTGCTTCCAATCTTAGAGCAGTTGACGTTGTTAACACCTGAGTTACATCACACTGACCACCTGGGGTCAGAGTACATCACTCCTGACTCGGCCACGCCTGCTGATGGGGACTGGGTCATACTGCCCTCAAACAGAGCGTCAGGTGAGTAAATGCTCACTATGGTCCCTTGATAGAATGGATTAATGACTGATCTCTTGTGTATTAGAGGTCTCAGCCTTCTAATTATTATTATTGTTATTATTATTATTATTATATCCTTTATTTAACCATGAAAGTCCCATTGAGATAATACAATCTCTTTTTCCAGGGAGTCCTAGTAAAAGCAGCACATATGTTTCACAATAAAAGATAAATACTGCAAATATACAAAGAAAACAAAAACATATAGTCGATATATACAATCATATCAATAAAAGTTTGTAAAAGATCTTTAAAAGTGGTCAAAGGGGGAAGTATATTTAAAATGATCACATTTTGCAATTCATTCCACGCCCAAGGTGCATAAAATGAAAAAGCATTTTTACCAAATTCTAATGTAACGTTAAATGTATTATTTTAGAAGCCAGACTGGAGAAGAATCTTGTGGCGACATTCTTGTTGGTGATCAAACATTTCCTGCAGAGGCATCCGATAAACCAGGAAACTCTTCTGCACTCTCATGGTGTGGCCACATTAGGAGCTCTGCTTCAGAAGGTATACATGCCAACTTTAGATTTTTCTTTTTCTTTTAAATGTGTTTTGTCTTTAACTTTTCACTGCTTGCCTCTCAGACTTTCCTCTGAATTTTAGCTTGTCTTGTGTATCTCCTTATTCACCTTTTGTATGTATCTAGTTGCCAGCGTTTCTGGTAGATGTAAGCGTGTTGGTGGCTGTCCAGTTGTTGATCGAGCAGGTGACAAATGAGAAGAACTCGCAGCTCCTGCAGCAGCTGCACACACACCTGCTCTTAAACTTCAGCATCTGGAACAAAGGAGACTTCCCCCTACGCATTGGTCAGTGTGTGTGTGTGAGTGTGTGTGTGAGTGTGCATGCGTGTGTGTGCGTGAGTGTGTCTGTGATTTAATCAGCTGGGTTTCATTCATGGCATGTGGCCTACTTGGTTAGCCAGATACGTTTTTGGATAACTTTGCAAAAACCTGGAAAACTGGGGGTTGTTGAACTCGCCGCTGAGCGTTGTTGAACTTGCCACTGAGTGTTGTTAAACTTACTGTTGAATTTTATACATTTTAGTTGTTTAAGAACCGAAAATTAATTTAATGTCGAATAACAGTTAGATAGTTTCAAAGATAGTTTGAGTGTTAAACTCTCCCCTGGGGCTTTTTTTTTTGTTGAACTTTCACCTGATTATTGTTAAACTCATCGCTGAGTGTTTCTAAATTTTATTTTAAAGGGTTAGTTCACCCAAAAAAAGAAAATTCAGTCATTGTTTCCTTACCCCTGTGACGTTATTCCATATTACTTTATTTCTTTTTCTAAAACAAAGGGAGAAATTGTGGAAAAAATTTGTGCTCAGTGATGTCAAACAATGGCAGTTTATGGTGAGCACCTCTTCAAGCTTCAAAAGCATAATTCAGAAGTCTAAGAAATGTTTCCATGTGAAGGTTGTCATGAAAGCATACAATAAGGTTTGGTGAGAAACAAACTGAAATGTAATGTATTATTTTAATGAAATTTTGACTGACTGCTGCTCTCCGCTGCATGCTCGTGAGACTGCACAAGAGCAGTATCTGTCACGAGATTGGTCATTCAGGCGAAAACCTGTTTTGTTTATCTAAAACCAGGTCTGCCACATCGAACAGAACTAACTTAATATGTCAGAGTTTATAGTTGGAGAAGAGATGGATTTCTATGCCCAGCCTCATACGTTTGAAATGGAACTCTCAATCAAACAGAGAGATAGAGGAGGCAGGAATGTCCGTCACCTCTCTTCCTTTCTGAACTGTGAGCATTTGTGACAGACCTCTGACTGAAGAGCGATACCTCAGTGAAAATATTCTTGGCCAAAATCAAGCAGTTTTAACCAGCTAGTGAGAAGCGATCGACAGAATGTACCGTCGCTAGTCATGGCTGGTTAGGACACAGTGTGACCCTAGCTGCCTTCAGCCTCCTCTGTCTATCTCTCTGTTTGATTGAGAACTCCAAATTAATCAGGCTGGGCATAGAAGTGCATCTCTTCTCCGACATATCTAGTAAGTTCTTTTCTCTGGGTTGTGTGCAGCTGTGTTGTATTCTGCTGTTAAAATCGTTGTGGCAGACCTGGTTTTAGATAAACAAAACAGGTTTTCGCCTTAAGGCCCAATCTCGTGACAGATACTGCTCTCGTTCAGTCTCATGAACAAGCAGAGGAGAGCAAACGTTGGTCAACAGTTTCACGAAAATAATACAACGCCGTCTTCGCATTGTAGTGTGGACTATATCTGAAAACAATGACATTTGTTGTCATGTAACGCAGTCATATGATCCATTCAACCAAAACATTCAAGATGGCGGCCTGTGTTATAGCATCGCTGTTGTGCCTGATATTCAATTTGATAGTGTTGTTGAAAAATAAATGTTACTTTTTACAACCATCACATTGCATTCCTTCAAAGGCGACGGGAAGTTTACTTGGAATTGATTTCCGGCGAAAGGACATGAGAACAATTGTGTTTCAGACCGTACATGCAACGGAGATTTTTCGCATGCGCAGTAAAATAATTTTAAGCGTTTTCATACGTTTCAGTATGGATGAGCAGCTTTAAAACGAAAACACTGTTTTCAAATGTGTGCGGATTAATGTAGACATAGCCTGAAGATTAATTTCATATCTAATAACATTTATATATTTACAAAGATAGTTTGAGTTTTGTTCAACTCTCCCCAGGGTGTTTGTTAAATTTTCTGTTGAGTGTTAAACTCTCCCAAGGGTGTTGTTAAACTCACCACTGAAACTCACTCTCAGTGTTAATAAATTCTTTGTTGAGTGTTGTTAAACTCTATGCTAAATGTTGTTAACTTCTCCGCTCAGTGTTGTTAAGTTATCCGCATATTTATAAAGTTACCAAGACACTTTATTTTCTCTGTAGTCTTTGATTTAATCATCTGTTATCAATAAAAAAAAAAATAAAAACACTAATTCAGCAATTAATGTGTGTCATCACTCTAATATGTTCTGACGTTTTTAGCAAAAATTTAGTGAAAGGCAGATTTTTACTTTATTTTATTTATATTTTATAATCTACTTTGCAACAATGGCTGTTTAGTTGAAATTACGATTCCTCCCATTGAAAATAATAAATCATATTTTTAAGTCAAACTACATTTTGTAGCTATATTGACCAACCCTATAACATGCTCAACTTCTGCTTACTGGCGTTTAAACTATTCCAGTTGATGCGCCAGGTTAATGTCAAGTTATCCTGTACTATCTAGCTAACTAAGTAAACCACGTTTGAAAAACGGGACCCTGGTCAGAATTGAATATGCTGTTGATGTGTTTGCTTGTGTAGTTTAACTTTTTTTTTTTTTTTTTTTTTTTTTTGTCTTTGTTATACAGAATGTTTTGATGAGTTTCATAGAAATATGTAATGGTTTTTCAGTTGTTAAATAGTAAGTTTGTTTTTTGTGATTTTAAAACACTGTACTTATGCACACTTGACTGAGCATGTATGTTTGTCATGTGGTGAAGGTCACATCCAGTACATGTCCACCGTCATCAAAGACAGCAGGAAGCAGTTCCGCAAGAAATATGGAGTTCAGTTCCTGCTGGATACCATTCGCCTGTACTATGGGTAAGACTACATCTCCCACAATCATCAGCCACTCTCTAGCTATCGCTGTTGCTGTTATGTTACCATGGTGTTCACCTCATGAACGTTTTTCTCCTTTATCACTCATTTATTATCAATTCATCTCTCCATTCTCTCTTTCTCTACATGCTCTAGCTCTGAAAGTAAAGATGGAGATTTGAGTGAAGATGATGTTAAGACCATCCGAGCGTCTCTCTGTGGCCTTCTCAAGTATTACATCAGCAAGGGCACCACCAGTGAAGAGATGCAGAGCATTCTGGGATACATTGCTGCCATTGGAGATGAGGAACAGGTAAGACCAGATTTATGGCTGAATCCCAATTTGAATGCTGTCTTTACTATGGTATATAGTATGCAAGATTAGAATCAGTCTCAAATGTGCTCAAATGGTGCATCACATGGCTATTTAACTACTTTCTTTCGGTGGCCAGATTATCTGGATGATAAGTATTTTTCGAAGTAATTATTAGATCTCTGCAGTTTTATTTAAAGTAACATGAACATTGTATACATAAAAATATTCAGGAGTGTTCAGTTTTATGGTAAAGATATAAATTCCTTCAAAAAGGTCTTACTGGAGAATTAACACGATTTTATATTCTCAGCCAACAAGGAGGTTTCGATAAACTTGGACAATAATTTTTTTTTTTAAATTTCTCCATTTGGCATATTTAAATGTACCCAATGAACTCAGTGCTATGAGCTGTTAAACTCACTGCTGAGCGTTTTAAAACTCACTGACTTTTGCCTAGTATAAGCAAATTTTTACCCTACAAAGTGCTAGTAAAGACCATAAAAATATACAACAATGGACGAATGCATGTTTTTCTATTTTAACAGTTTCCATTTATCTGTATGTCACGATTATGAAATTTGGCTGACGATAAATTGTCAAATAAGTAATTGCGATTATGACGATAAAAAAAAACAAATCAGTTTTAGGTCTGTGACAATTAATTTTCTCGTTAAGGGCTTTCACGATTAATTGTCATATAAATTGACATATTTTTTAAGATGTGCTTTTGCATCCACCATAAGTAATTTTTTCATATTTAACTTCAAATATATAAATCAAATAATAAAATGGTGATAAACTATGATTTCCTTTTAAGGCTTTAAAAATGTATGATTGACATGAAAAATAAATATCAAAATATTCCTAAATAATTAAAATATGTCTCTCTTTTTGGTCAGCTTAAGTTTTGGTTAATTTTATATTTACACTTGGTTTTTGATCTCATATATTTTATACTTGTAAATGTTCCTGCCGTTCTAAACTAAAGTGTAAGAGCAGTGCAGATCTGTTAAGAGATTCTGTTTGACCTTTTTTTTTTTTACATTACATATGTTTGAGTGAGTGTGCAACAGGTGATCTCTCTCTCTCTCTCTCTCTCTCTCTCTCTCTCTCTCTCTCTCTCTCACTCACTCACTCACTCACTCACACACGTAAGAAAGTTCACGTAAGAAAGTTCCATGCACAAATGTGTTTTTATGACCGTACTCAGTTTTTCCTAATTTTTTTTACATTTACTTGTTCATTAAACTGTTGTATGTAAGCAATATCACACTCACAATCGTGCTATATGGCCCTGAATCAGCATTGCTTTGATTACCTATAGTACTCGGCCTGCGGCCGAATCACAGCAGTGCTGATGTAAGGCCATATTGCACTCTTATATATATATTATATTTCATTATATTATGCAATAGTAAAATATTTATTTTCTAATTATTTCACTTTCACACATTATTTTAATGCTCTGATTAAACCAACAAGCCCTTATGCATTCACTATCTGCGTTCACTATCAAAGTTTATACTTTCTATATTTTCGCGGGAGTTTGACGCGAGCCTCTGCTGACAGCGCTTCACGCACTCTTCAAGACAGGAGCTGGTTGACACGTAGTTCAACTGAATGACACACAAACACGCTGTTCATGGCATTTCTACAGTATATTAGCTTAAAATTCCCTTATTTGGGACTTATAATGTCACTGGAATTTGAATGCTCAATAAAAGTGGTTGTCTCAAATAACCACGGTTAGATCAAATAACTGCGATCAGATGGTTATGAAAATTATCGTGACAGGCCTAATGTCCATTATCCTAGTTGCCATTATTGCAATGAGTCGAGAAAAAGGAACTAGGTTTCTCTGACAGAGAAACTCATAGATCCAGTTTCAGCGCAAATTCACCCACGAGACCGCGGACGCCGAGTGGTTCATATTGGACTATTTTGTGTGTTTGACACCACTTTGGCCAAAATTTTGGTGCGTCCCCTACTTCTATTGTGTAGACATGATTTTACCAATGAACAGACTGACTGCTTAAGACAGCACAGAAATGTGTTTTTGTGTTCAGGACAGAAGCTCTCTCCTTTACTGTTGATCTGCCTTGTTTAATCAGTCGAGCAAACGTCCTCTGCCTTTGTCTTATCTTAATTATTGCCAAAATACAATTTACATTAACCACAAAGTGGATTTACTGTACTGCCAATCAATCCGATATGTGATATGCACGATCACTTTCTCTACCTGTTTCTCCTCCTTTTATCACTTATTAGCAGCATTGTGATCTGTGCTGATTCAAACACAAAGAGTTCTATAGTAAAACAAATAAAGAAAACCAGTAACTCTGTCCTCCTTAGCAGCTCATATTTGTTAATATGGTATTTAGTTTGGTTATATTTGCCATTCTTTAACATTGTTTTGTTGTGAGAATCTGGGACTGCCACTGTTACCAGTGTCGAACAGGATACAAAATAGCATTAAATACTTAATTAAAAAAGTAACTTTCAGAAAAGTCTCAAGCAGACACTGAAGTGGAACAATTCTATCATGAAGTTGTTAGTGATACCCAGTCCTAATAAAGCTTTTCTTTGTTCTCTGTTTCGTGTTATAGCTGTGTGGGATACTTGAGCTGCTTTTGACTCTGCTGCAGATGAGCGCAGCACGGGATCAGCTCTTCCTGCTGCTGTTTGAACCAGGAGCGGCCGACTCTTGCTACGCTCTGCTGCTCAACAACAAACACACCGACTGCCTCCGAGAGCTTGTCTTCAAGGTACTTTTAATTTATATTCATTTTGTGGCTTATTGCTTTAAAATTGTACTTAATTGTTTATTAAAGAAAATTTAAATTAGAGGTAGACAGATATATATCGGTTTTACCGATTAATCTGCGTCAATAGTTGCTTTATGAACAACTTTCTGATGCTTTATGTGTACAGGTTTTGACTAAAGTGTTACCAAATTCACTTATATAGAGAACAGTAGATGTGAATGGAATGAGAGGTAGACCGATATATTGGTTTTACTGATTTATCGTTGCCGATTGTTGCTTTACGAATACATTTATAATGCATTATGTGTACAGGTTTCAAGTAAAATGTTATCAAATTTGCATCTATTAAGAACAGTAGGTGTGAATAGAAACTAAAGATGGACCAATATATCGGTTTTACTGATTAATCGGTGCCGATTGTAAGCTTTATGAATACCTTTATAATGCATTATGTGTACAGGTTTCAAGTAAAGTGTTATCAAATTTGCATCTATTAAGAACAGTAGGTGTGAATAGAAACTAAAGATGGACCGATATATCGGTTTTACCGATTAATCGGTGCAGGTAGTTCTTATCAGTTATCTGCAAAAATCTATGCCTTATAAATCTTTATTTATTTTTTCCCCTTATTCTTTTGTGTTTCTCTGTGGCCGGTGCTAGAGGATCCATATTTGTATCCTCACTTCAATGCCTATTTTGATTAGATAATCAAGTGTTCTAAATTAAAGTGTGGGCATGCAAAGAAAACGGCACCTATATGGAAACATGCCATCAGCACATACATTTTGTCTCCAACTTCATAGCTTGATAATAATAATAAATTGTATGCCTCATTAAACTTTATCTGGTGATAAAAACTGTCAGCGATTAATCGGTTATCAGCCTTTTCCACCAGCTTAGCTATCTGCAGAATCCACTATCAGCGACCTGTAATTTTAATACTTTGAAATGAAAGTTATATGTCATGTAACTGATTTATGTATTTCAAAATTCAATGTACTGTTGCACTGAATGATAGTTCTGTTATCCAGTCAACATTATCTAATCTTTATTAACAATGATTTAAAGTTGTTATAAAGTGTTACTGCTTTGTTAACTTAGTACTATAGTATGTTCATAATATGTATAGTGTTGTATTTAAATTAGTTGAAATACAAACAGTGTCAGTGTGTGATTTTTATTTTTTTATTTTTATTTTTTTATTTTTTTATTTATTTATTTTTATTTTATTTTTTTTTGCAGTTTTTTGAGCGAATGCTGAAGTGTGATCGTGTGTATGAGAAGAGTAAACAGAGATTGCGTTTGAGGGATGTGGGTTACTCTGGACTAAGTCTGCTGTTCTCAGATTTGCACCTCACCTCCACCCTCATCCAGTGCCTGCTTCATCAAGTGCTGTCCACAGGTCAGTCTGATTAACACCCTAATCCACCCACAGCTTTACTCAGAACTTAAGAGCTGCATACTTATGCAAGTGCTTGTAATCTATGGCAGCATTTTCACATTTAGATTTTTTAATTTCATCAATATCTCACACAGATCAGATTGATTTTTATATGTGTGAACTGCAAAAACACACGTGAGATCTGATTTTACTTCCGATTTGAAATGTGCTTCTAAATCCGATCTGATATCTTGTCATCTGGCCTACATCTAGGCCTAAACACTCATATCCAATTCTTGTCCTAATTCACTGTTTTCAGATTATATTTAGGGAGTGTTCACACTTGTAGTTCGGTTCTCTTGGTCCTCTTGGTTCTCTTGGTCCAGACCAAAAAAGAAAATGATACATTTAGTCCTGGTTCGCTTCGCGTTCTCACTGGCATTTTTAACACCGAACCTATCGATACAAAATCAAAGGCATTAGGAAAAAGTCACAACCTGCTTGGACAGCTTTTATGACATATATTTTTTGACGGAACTTGCCGATCAATCAAAACAATGCTGGCTGCTGGTCGAAATGCGCGCGTTATATTTATATATGTAAATATTTTGGTATTTTTACCAGCTGAGAACAAACAAAGAGCTAATAAAATGAATAAAGAAGTCACAACAGTGCCAGGAATTCCTCTGTTGCACACACAAACGAAGATATTCTGCAAGGACAGCTGACGGCCGTTCTGACACCTGTACCGAACTATAATGAGCAACATAGCTTCTATGACGAGAAGAACCAGGTATGAGGTCAGTATTAGGCAAATTATTTCCTGTTTTTGATCCGTTTAGACGTCTTTGGTCTAGGCTGCATTCATATATCAATCGAACCGCAACAGAGTTCATTTGGAAGCAGACCGAGACTCACTATCCAGGCGGTCTCGGTCCGCTTGTTTGGTGAGCACTAAGGTTCGGGTGACAGCGTTCACACTTGTTCAAAGAACTGCACTTACAGAGCAATCACACCAGAGATCGTTTTAATCGAACCAAACTGCAAAGTGTGAACACCCTTAGGCTTGGTCTCATCTGCAGTTATTCAGGTGATGTTAGTGAATGCATTTACTCATTTGTAATTATTTACTTATACGTCTGCTGTATTAATGTAAACACAGTTGTTATGTCTACAGAGAATTTAAAACCGATGGTACAAAAACAAAATGTTTCCTTTAAAATATCTGGGAATTAGGCTTTAAAGTGGAAAGGCATCTTAGATTAGTTCAGTTGAAAGTTATCGGTTGCGCAACATGTCAGTGTGGCTAAATGGTCTTAATGTAATAAATAATTTTTTTACAGCAAAATTTTTCATTTTTGTTTTTATGTTTTGTTTTTGTTTGGTTTGGTCAAAAAAAACAAACATCTATTTTAAACTTTTTAACTCTTTGACCTGTAGACACATTGGTGAACTATAAAGACCTGATGGCTGTAGTTCAGCTGGCACATAAAGCTAGTCCCAGTGTACGTCTGACCATGTGCAAGAAGGTGAGTGCACATCTTTTATTTCTTACACACTAACCTATTGTTATTGAAAATTCAAAAACTGGCAGTCCAAAATTTTTTTCAAGAGCTGTGCACTATACTGGCATACGAAGGCAAAACAGAGGTACTATGCCAACACAAGCTTCAAAATAACTTTCTTTCAGTGTGGATTCTGCAGTTTTCACAATAGGTTTTGTGTAGGAGTGTAGTTGAGCCAAACCTGTCCGTCTCATGAAAGACCATAGTCTAAGAGACCCAATTGTCCACTTAATTTTAACAAAATTTGTAGTTACTGCATTCTTCCTTTGCACTGTAGTATATTCCTGAAGTTTTCTGAAGCCGTATGATAGGTTTGTGAGAGGAACAGACTGAAATTTAAATTGCTTTTCACTGAATTATTCTGGCCTTCATACACAAGACAGAATTTTTACTTTTGGGTGAAGTATCCTTTTAGCTAAAAATAAAAAAATGAAATCTAAATTGCAAATTAAATGCACATTACAATGCCAACAAAAACAAAATTGAATAATATAGAAAAAGCCTGCCATACACGCATGCAAATATAGATGGAACAGCCACATTTCGCAGTCACTCTTCAGTCTCGTTTCCTTCTCTTCCTGCAGCTGTATACGCTGTTGCAGTGTCAGCAGGAAGCAGCGCATCAGATCTCCAAGCAGATGTGTTGGCAGGACACTTTGATGCGTCTGTTTGTTCGGAGACCTGGGAGCGATGGAGGTTCCAGTTCGGGCCGTGTCGGTGATGCAGCCAGTCTGGGGAGTTTCGAACTGAATCGCAGCAGTGAAGGAAACCGTCTTGAGCCACCTCTTGAGCGCAGAGTTCTTGGTGACATTGTGGGGAGACTATACGAAGAGCGAGACAGCGTGTCAGATGGCGCTGGAGACAGCAGGTCCATAGACAGTCTCGACAATGGAGACATGATATCTCTGTCCGATACGCCCGGGGACATGCCGACACCCAAAGCATGGTCTGGCAAAGCAGGGGTCTTGAGTTTGGACCTGTCCCAGGTGCATCACTTTAATCCTGTGGACAGTGGCAGTCAGACTCCTGGGAGCATGCCCAGCACTCCATCTCCTCTGGAGAATGCCAAACCTTATCCTGGAACTTCCTCTCTGAATGACGACAGCTTCCTCTTCAGTGATAACTTGTCACTGGGAGAGTCTTTTAACAACGAGGTGAGAATACAGATCTGAAATGTGTTTCCAAATATGTGCAAGAGAAAAAAAGTTTCAAATTGTGGAGTCTTGTTGTGTCAGTCTATGGAGTACAGTGTATGAAGTGTCTACCTTAATTTGTCATCGTCTGGTTGATAATTATAATGATTTTAACTTTAAATCAGCACTTCTGTCCAGGGCTCTGATTCTGTTTGAAATGGCCGAACTCTTGGGTGACATTCATTCTTCTGATGTAAAGAAATTGCTTCAGAATTCTCGCGTGATCTCGCAGGCGTACCTACGTCACGCCACATCTACATTAATAATTAATTAATAAAATATATAATTATTATATAATATAATTATTTTAATTATTATAAATTACCTTTATTTTACTTGAGCAGTAGATATTGATATGTGATTAATTGCAATTAATTCGATTAATCGGCACATTATGTTATTAATTTAATAAAAAAAATTAAATAGCTTGACAGCCCTAGTCAAATTATATTTAGAGTGAAATATTCATTCAAAAAGAGATAAGAGTTGGGTTGCACTATTTGTAACTATTAAGGGCCATTCAGACCAAACATGTTCTTGGGTTAAAAAGCTAAATGTGGCGCGACACAATAACAGAACGCAAGTGTCTTGAAGCTCGCTTTTAAAAGATGACATCCTTTTTTTTCCCCTGAAACTGTCAAAAACGTGCCGCTCCTATGCGAGGTGCTGAAAAAACAGTGAGATGCGGCACAACAGTTAAAATGTATGTCTAGCTCATGTTCACATAGAAATACTATTGAAAAAGATCATATATGGACACAAAATGCATTGGGTGAATGGATGGCCCTTTATGGTTCATTCAAATGCTGTATGTAATAGAAAAAATATTATAAGTATACAGTATAATGTGTCAAAATTGCGTAAATGTCCTCCATAAAAGTGGGATGATGATGGCAAAACACTGTCAATGGTTAAACGATGGTAACAACTGACATCATTTGAATAATTGATGTAATGCTCTCTCGCCACCCAGCGTACGGAGGAGGAACTGGCGCGTCTGCTGTTGGAAATCATCTTATGTGTGATGTTGAGGGGGGTGGAGGGCTCAGATGATGCCGCCTGGCTGGACAGGGGTCAGGTGTTCTCCGCCCTTACCAAACTAGGGACTGCCAATGAGCTGCTGTTGCCTGTTGACCACATCAAAATGAGGTGAGAGGAAACTCACCTGAATAAAACATTGCTGTAGTTATTGCTATGATAACCATAACAATTTTAGGAGTGACTTTTGTTTTCCGTACACGAAGACCGCCAATCTACAGGTTTCACTCCCACATTTAAATGCGGTTGTCACTCTGAAAACTTTGACTCCTATTTGACCATTTGTTTCACCAATTCTCTCTCTCTTCCTCTTAATCCAGTCTAATGGAGCGGATGTTGGAGAGGGCGGTGACGGACAACAGAGAGGCGACGACGGCAACGTTACCTCGGCATACAGAGAATGCTGTGCGCCTTCTTCACATTGTGCAGGACTTCCTGCAGGCTGAGGGTCTGGTGAATCCGGCCCTGTGGACTGAGAAGGTTCTGGAGGAGACAGTGACTCTGATGGATGGTCTGATGGTGTGGTATGCCTCAGGGACGCAGTGGCTTCAGCTGTCTCAGGTGGGGCTTCGGCTGCTGCTTGGCTTCATGGCACAGGAAGATCCTCAGGTGAGAGAGATAGAAATGCATTGATGCAGATACTGATATTAGGCCATCAATATCAGTGCTCATATACTGGCGGAATCATAACCACCTCAGACAACATTCATATGAGTGGTCGATCAGTATTGATGATTCTAACAATATCCGATACTTGGGATGCATGTTACAACATATCGGTATCTGACATTAAAAATATTATTGTTTATTCATTTATTTTTTAATTAACAGCATTGGTCTGATTAGAAAAATATTGCACCCCCCGCCCAATTCAAACAGTATACGAACTTTCTCTGACAAGTTTCATGAACACAAAGCAGTTATCCAAACTTTAGTGCCTGATTTCATTTTATGCAAGTGGAATAGACATTTAGAGTTAATATTCATAAAACTGTCTATCATATTGTTTATCGACAGTAACGTATGTCTGCTGTCGTTTTAGGTAAAATTTGTATCTGTGCTTTTTTATCTGATATCATGCTGCATAATAGATTCTGTGACTTTGTTACACAAATGAGAAATGTATTATTAAATAAAAGTATTTTATTAATTATAAATTTGGCATAAAATCTATTAAATTCTATATAAATGATAATTTATATATGAGGGCAGGGTGACATGCAAGAAATATTTTCACAATAGTTTTATAAAGAAAATATTGCAATGTCTAATTACATTATCAACCCTCCTGCCGAGAGATCGGACAATATTTTTGCTTTTGATTTTGCTTTAAAAATGTATTAATTTATGGAAACATGAAAAAAAAGAATTAAATATGTTTCTAAATTAAAACTGCACTTCAAACAAAATGAAAAGGCTATGAAAATAACAAAGGAGTAAAAAACAATCTTCTATAACCACCTCCCCAAATCCAAACATTTACCATCTCCAACTTCCTCCACCGGCCCCATTTACCATCACAGAATTATCTGTCTACAACAACAGGTGGAAAATTATCAATGCAAATGAAATATAAATGTTAATAATAATAGTAATAATTTACATATAAATAAACCATAATTTCTGTAAAGTTCAACACAACCAACACAATTTGTACTTTCATAAAACAGCTACAACAGTTTGTTTACTTCAGTAAGTCTCTGCTTAAATGAATAGAAAACACCAGTTTTCATATTAGATGTAAGCTTAATAAAATCTCTTGCGATCCCCAATTAATGTTTTCTAATATTTAATTCCATGGCCTGCTAATTAAAAACTTTTTTCTTTGTAGAGTGGGTGACGAATACTAGTTGATGTCACAAAGCATTGTGTTTTGAAATGTTTTCTCTTTCATTATATTTGCCTTAATGACATTTCATAATAATGTATTTTTCCAACAGGCTGTATTTCCTTAATTACATTTCTACTTTAGTATATCATATATAAGCCATTTTTATCTTGTTGAGTCTAGAGAGTAAGTTATAGCTGGAGAATGTAATGCTTTAATCTGTACTTCTCATAAGCTTTATATATATATATATATATATATATATATTTCAATTTTTTTTTACAGTAATTGAATCACAATTATACAGCGTATAAACAGTATGTGTATAATATGTATACTGTGAAAACTCATTAAATTTAGTTTATATTATAACTAAAATATTTTTTAATTATATTTAACCAAAATATATTATTTCAATTATATAAAAATTATATTTATAGCCTTCACAGTTTTGAATTGAATGCTCTTAACTGTTGATTTAATATGGAGAATACTAAACACACTCTCTTCAAAACTTCTAAGTGTTGCTAAAATGATTGGTACTTGTCAGTAATCGTCAATGTTTTTAAGTGTTTTCATTGATGCATCAATATTTCCTGTGTTTATCTGGGTTAACATCAGTTTGTATGCTTAAATGTTTGTTTATTCACTTGGCTCTTCATTCCTGCAGGTGAGTGCGATGGCGACGGCAAAGCTGAACTGCATCTTGCAGACAAAGACGATTGACTCTCAGGATGAGGCTTGTTATCTTCTGGGTCGTGTGGAGGGTATCCTCAGGCGCTCTGTGTGTGAGGAGCGAATGGAGGAGAAATACTCATTTTTAGTGCCTCTGCTCCGGACCCTCCTGTCTAAAGTTCATAAACTCCTGTACATGGAGCTGCACCTCCCTTCTCTTCCTGACACTAACGGAAGCCCATCCTTCTTTGAAGACTTCCAGCTGTACTGCAGCTCTCCTGAGTGGAGGGTCTACCTCGACAAATATGTAAGAATCTCTTGGATGAGACATAAGAGTGATTCTGTCTGTTCTACCTGCTTTCAAAGTTATTATCAGAATTAGTTGGTTTGCTTGAGTCTGAAACCAAATTCAGTTGTCCCAATGATAGACATCAACCGATATTGATTTTATTTTACGACAAATAGTGATACCAATAATTTTTATGTTGAAGCGTCCGCTAACTGATATATTTAAAGGAATAGTCACACAAAATGATAATTCTCTCATCATATACTCACTCTTATGCCATCTCAAACTCAAATGACTTTCGTTCCTCTGCAGAACACCAACAAAGATATTTTGATGGTTATATAATGTAAATACTGTATTTCAATACAATGCAAATCAATGAGGTCAGTCAATTTCAAGCTCCAAACCGGACATTACGGCAGCATAAAGGTAATCCATATGACTCGACTTGTTTAAATAAGTGCCTTCTGAAGCAATACAGAAGTGTTATTGAGCTTCAAATCATCAATGCACTAAGGAGACTGTTGATGTCAAGATTTGTAATGAAAATAAAGTTATGTTTTGGTCTGCTTCACACCCAAAACCAATCGTATCAGAAGACATGGATTAGACCACCGGAAGGAGTCGGAAGGATTACCCTTTTTCTGCCTTTCTGTCCTTTTTGGAGCTTGAACGTTTGTACACCATTGACTTATACTATATAGATATATTAACACCACATAAAATATTGTTTGTGTTCCACTGAGGAAAGAATCTCTTTTGTTTGAGATGACATAAGGGCGTGTAAATGATGAGAATTATCATTTTCAGGTGAGCCATTCATTTAAAGGGGTCATGAAATGCTATTTTTATCATTTAATTATCTTCCCTGAGGTCCATTGATAATGTTAGTAAAGTTTTTAGCATTAAAACTCATTAGTCAGCACTCATAGTTTAGTAATAAATTCTAATTTTCAACCCTGTTTCTTGCCCTCTCTCTGAAAAGCTCAGTTTTTGCCTTGGTTTTGTCCCTTTAAACTTCAATGCCCACTGTTCTGATTGGCTAAAATCATACAGCCTCTCGAATACTCAGTCATATTTTAAATGCAGCGAGAAGAGAATGAAGAAGCTATAGCATGCGTTATGTGTACACCAATAAACACATAATATGCATTTGAAATATTGGATTGCATAATAATAAATATCCAGAACTGAGTGAAAGTTTTAGGCACTTGTGAAAACATGAGTTTTAAGTGTTTACAAATATCCCATTCCATGCGAGTTTATCTTTGTTTTGGATTTAAAAGCTAAAACCTCTACGCGTAAAATATTCTCACGTCTGCATCACATCTCACCTCAGCATCAATGGCTGCTATGTAAATGTAACGGGAGCCAGCTGGTATGTGATGGCTGTGCGGTATGTGTTAACCTCACTCCTCTGGCCTCAAGAGGCGCTGTAGCGTATGACGCTAGAGGCTGTACACTTTAGCTTCCTTGTTAGATCGAACACCTCCATGTCGGAGATGCCGGTTCGAATCTCGTTCGGAGTAGGTCGAGCAGGACCAGTTACATAAATTATGTAAAATTATTAATGTGATGAAATAAGATACTTTACCTGTGAACACTACAGTTTCCTGATGAATACACAGTAGTGTAATGGCATTTTTTAACTGACCCCTTTTATAAATCATTTACTGATTATTTACAAAGTGTAAATATCTGTCAAAAACATCTGTAAAACCAATTATAGGTCGATCTCTACCCAATACTTCAGGTTATTTGCATAGTACGTTTGCAAAATGATTTTGTTGTCAACTAGAAAACAGTATATATTTATTTGGTCATGAACTGAACTGCGTTGCACATGAGTTGAAACGCTAGATCCTCTTTTCAAACTGATTTTGGTGCGATTTTTATTTTAATTTTTTTTCTCACCAGAGTTTGGAATGCAGTTTTCACACTAGTTTTAAATTAATCAAACTCTAAATGACTTAAAATTTAAGATGTAATTCAGTTTGCAACCCATTTTACTTCTGTAATGATGTACTTGTGTGTAAAATTGTAGGACGGAACATTATTATATCTATCAGAAATTGATCAGATTGTGAAAAGGGGTCTTAATATGACTGTTGGTTAAAGGCCAGGAGTGGTAAAAGGCTTTAACAACAAACCTTTTTTTTATTAATTGGATTGTTAAAAAAACAAAAAAAAAATTTGAAGGATAAAACTTTCATGTTTCCTTTTTCAAATATGTTTAACCATTGATGCGTTGTAGATGTTTAGCTTCATGGTTTTCTTTGTCAGATCATCCCATATATGAAGCAGTATGAGATTGAGACGTTCAGTCAGGGGCATGAGAACATGGCTCTCTACTGGAAGGACTGTTACGAGGCCTTCATGCTCAATCTACACCGCAGGGACCGAGAGAGAGGGGAGAGCAAGATACACTTTCAGGTAAAACAGCATATACCTGCATATTAAATTTCCATTCAAGTTGGAATGTAATGGAGAATAACGAGATGCAAAGGCATCAGGCATCGAAAGTTCCTTTTATATCCCACTTATGCATTTTTAAAGACATTTTTCATTCTTCTAACAACTTTAGGAGCAGTTTGTGGAGCCGTTCAATCGTCGTGGGAGACAGGAGAACTTGAGGTACAATAGCATGCTCAAACAAATCCACATGCAGAACAGCGCCATCCTCAGGCAGTGGAGGGCAGCTCGCAGAGGACTCTTCTGTGAAAGAGGACCCTGGGTGGACAAGTGAGTGTTCGGAGATATAAAATGAAAAGTTTGTACAATTATTAAGTAACCGCAACTTGTACAGTTTAACTTAAACAAGTTATATTCAATGCAATCATACTGCCCAATCACAAGGTGGCGACAGTGAGGAGAAATGTGATGAAAAGGAAGAGGAGAAGAAGCTAGTGGTGTTCTAAGCTAATAGACTAACTGGTTAGCTTGTGAGCTAACTGGAAAAAACAACAGATACATTTTTAATTTCACCATTTTATATCTTCGGTTTAAAAATATGATCACATATCCACCTTTTTCCTGGGGGTCTTTCTTGAGAAACTAATGTGGGTGCGACTTCCGCCGGAAACCGTTCTATAGCATTTGCTAGCTCAGGCTGCACTTATTTTAGACCCTGTTTACAGCTGGTAATAAGACGCATTTCGGATGATCCCATCACAAATGGTCAGCGCTATATATAGTTATCAACGGGGGGGGACTTTTTGTGATTGGATCACAAAAAACACATTCAGAGGTAGTCAAAAAAGCATGCGGCTTCATCATATTTAAAAGCCGTCCTGATGCATCCCGGATGGCAGCAAAGCACCACCTCTTACCTGTCAATCACCCGTGTCCCGCCATGGACGTACACTGCAACTAGTGTATACTTGATAAAGGAAGTAACGACCACATTTCACGCTTGGCGTCATGGGACGTAGGAAAAGTGTGGATAATGTGAAAGTTATTCTTTGTTATATTTACACAGTTAAGACAACTGTATCTTACAGTGATTGCATAGGATTTTAATAGTTCGTTTAGCCAACAGAATGGCTTTATGATTCAAGGGGGGGCGTTACTTAGAGAAGGTGTGTCGTGTAGTGGGTGTTCCTTGTTGTCTTGCAGAACGTAGACAGATACACTTGCTTTTGCAGTATTTTTGGTAACACAATTTTGTACAATGTACACAGACACATTTTAACTATTTTATTTAATCAATTTATTTTTTTTATTACAATAAAATCAGTTTTGGGTTGTAATGAACTATCTTTAATATGGAGTACGTAATCAGATTACAGAAATGTAGTTCTTAAAGTAATTCGATGAGATAATTAGAGAGAATAAGATTACGTTACTGATTACAATTTCAGATGTGTAATTTGTTATAAACTGTGTAAGATTTAATCAGTGTAATTTAAAGCACTGTTGATGAAAACATTATGAGAAATAAATACTGGAAGATATTAACATCTAGAGAAACATATGTATATGGAAGAAGATATTTAAGCAGTATCACACGAGCAAGTGTGCGATATGGCCCTATGTCAGCACTGTTGTGATTCGGCCACAGGCCGAGTGCTGTAGGTAATTACAGCAGTGCTGATGTAGTGCCATATAGCATGATTGCGAGTGTGATATTGCTTATATACAACAGTTCAATGAACAGGTACATTTAAAAACATTTTTTATATCTGAGTATGGTCATAGCATTTGTGCTTAGAACTTCTTTCTTATGCGACGAATCAGAATCTGACGTTGCTGGTTCAAAACAAATGATGCATCCAAACCTCCGTTAGTAATTAAAGAATGTCACTTTAGAAATAGTATCATGGCTTGTGCTCTTTCTAACAAGTCATTGGATAAATGGTGTGTTTGTGTGTGTGTGTGTGTGTGTGTGTGTGTGTGTGTGTGTGTGTGAGAGAGGGAGAGAGAGAGTGCATGTGCGATCACCTGTCGCCACACCCAGTCAGAGATGCTGTCAGCTTTTTCAGTGTAAAATAGATGTCCAAGCGGGGGTTTTCCTCTCTATTTCGCTGTAGCCAGTGCGCAAGTGTCATTCACTATAGAGACAGTGATGTCCTCCGCCATTTTAAACAGTATGTATCCAATGCAGAAACTCTGATAAAAGGTAACCACCTTGAGTTCTGTAATAAATCAGTCAGTTGTGTCTCTCAGCATGAGCCTTAATCCTGAAGTTGTCCGTTTAAAGCTATTTCCTAGCTTTGGTAATGTATTAGTAATACGAGCGATCGTGGAGTGCTGTTCTATGTAAACAATGACTAACGGATTCACTTCACGTCACCAACTGGCTCATACAAAAATTAACTTTTGCCACCACCTGCTGGCTAACATATGTAATTTCCAAAATAAAGACAGTAACTCCTAACAGATATGCACTGCTCTTATGCCTTAGTTTAGAATGGCACGAACACAAGCGGAGTGATACACACAGTGAAGCATCCGAGTGCTGATCGGAACTAACTGTGTTATATTAGATTTGGATTCATATAGTTCAATGATGAGTATTTTTCTCCACTTGAGCTGCGTGAGTTTAAGGTGCTGAACACCAGCAAAATGGACTGCTTTAAAATGGGTCAATTATATCACTCAAACGCATCATGTTTATACATGACATTAGTCACTATATCCTAATATTACATAACTTTTATGTAATATTTAAACATCTGCACAAAGGATTACAGGTGTATTTGAACAAAGTACACGCTGGTCATAACATGTGTAATTTACGTTGCGTAACTTGGGTTGTGGATTCAGTCTCTGTAAAGCCTGCAAAATTCACAATGCTGTAGGCTAACTTCTATAGCTAATACTTTAGTATATGAATTATTTGCTATTATTTCAGGAGCTCAGGTTTCCACAACAAGGACAGTTGTAGAGTATGTTGTAGTTAACCTCTTGTTTATTAGTAAATTAAGAAAATGTTTAACTTTTTTCTAAATGTTTGAATATTAAATTTAGTTTATTGAACTTTGACATGCTTTTGTCATTTTGCATATTATCAACTAGATTTATTTATTTTTGTTGACTAAACTTTTTTTAAATTTTTGGTTGCCGTTTTAGTCAGTGTAAAACTGAATAAAATGAATGAATATGACATGACGAAATCGTTAGAAGACTAAAACTATATTATACTATGTAAAAATATGCACTGAATTTACCCAACACTGAATTGCATTTATTACAACAAAACACTTGTGTGAGTACATTTTCTTTAACAATGTTGACAAGTGAAGATATTATTCAGTCAGTAACCGCTCTGATGAATTCAGTAATTTCAGACCGTTAGTTTGTAAGTTTGTTAGTCTTTTTTGACCGTTTTGTTAAAAGGATCACTTCATTATAGTCATTTGTTTGTAATGTTAATGACCCTAGTTGCACTGATTGTTTATTGTTGTGTACTACCAGTGAGGACAACACAATAGAAACATGTGTTCTTTGTTTTCAGGCAGCAGAAGGACATGCACTGGAAGCTTTCTAGCGCTGAGAACTACTCACGTATGCGATTGAAACTTGTGAGGAATTACAACTTTGACCCTCACAGAGAAGCAAGCGCACTGAGAGACAATCTGGGTAAAGATACAGATAATATCAACTTTAACTTGTCATGAGCGTTGTGTGGTATTTGGAAATAAAGAAGTGTTTTGTGTGTTTCTTGTACGTGTGTGTGTGTGTGTGTGTGTGGTACTGCAGGTGTGCAGCACCCGCAGATAAACACGGAGTCACTGCTGTTGGAGGCCGTGAAACAGGTGAAGGTCAGTGACTTTGAGGATGACATCCTGGAACTCTTAGAGGAGGATCCCACATCGGCCAATCAGTGAGTTACATTGTAGACGGACAGTAGCAGTAGCCAATGGATCCAATGCAAAAACACACATAAACCGATAAAAGAATAGTGATACCGAATAATCAGTGCAATTATTTGTAATTACTCTCAGATTCAAGATTTCTGGAGCAAGATTAAGGTTCTCTCTCTATCTTTTTGTCTTTCTATGAGGGCTGATTCCGAGGAGGCGGGTCAGAAGGAGAAGTTGATGATCTCAGAGGACTGTGAGCTGGTCACGGTGGTGGACGTGTATCCGGGCCGTCTTGAGCTCACCACACAACACATCTACTTCTACGACAGCAGCACCGAGAAAGAGGAGGGTGAGGAGAGGGGAAGTGATGATATTAATGGGACAGTGGGATATTTAGCAGTTTAAAAGACACGCAGTGTGTAGTAAGAAGTCATTTATATGGTGAAAGAGTTGATATTGAAGCACTTTGTTTTCTCAGGTGTTGGTCAGGACTTCAAATGGCCGTTATCTCAAATCAGAGAGATCCACCTGCGCAGATATAACCTCCGCCGCTCAGCTCTGGAAATCTTCCTCATTGATCAGACCAACTACTTCCTCAACTTCAAAAAGGAGGTCAGGAATATTTTAACATTAGTCCAATTAATCTTTTTAGTCTCTTGCTTTCATAAATGCGGTCATCTTTTTTGTAATTCATCTTCTTTCATTGTCATAACATCATGTCTTAACTGGACTTTAGAGGTTTCATTCATGCGAAATTCTACAGTAAATTAACAAAATCACAACCAACAACCGTCGACCGAGGGGGGCCTGGGTAGCTCAGTGGTAAAGACGCTGGCTACCACCCTTGAGGTTCGCTAGTTCGAATTCTAGGGCGTGCTGAGTGACTCCAGCCAGGTCTCCTAAGCAACCAAATTGGCCCAGTTGCTAGGGATGTTAGTCACATGAGGTAACATGAGGAACATGGTTGCTATAATGTGGTTCGTTCTCGGTGGCGTGCGTGGTGAGTTGAGCGTGGATGCCGCGGTGGATGGCGTGAAGCCTTCACACGCGCTATGTCTCCATGGCAAAGCGCTCAACAAGCCACGTGATAAGATGCACAGGTTAACGGTCTCAGACGCGGAGGCAGCTGGGATTCGACTACGTGACCAAGGGGACTTAAAAAGCACATTGGGAATTGGGCATTCCAAATTGGGAGAAAAGGGGGTGGGGGAATATGGAGGTCGACCGATTAATCAGTGCTGATATTTGCTTTTTGGAACTATTGTTTTTTGACAAAAATCGCTCACCTCTGGAGATTTTTTTCTCATTGATCAGACCAGCTACTTCCTCAACTTCAAAAAAGAAGTCAGGAATATTTCAGTGCGAGTCCAATTCATCTTTTTTTAGTCTCTTACTTTCATAAATGCAGTCATCTTTTCTTTCCTTTCTATCATTCATTGTCATAAAATCATGTCTGACTTGAGATTTCATTATTTTTCAGTTTTCACTGAAAGTGAAATTCTACAGTAAAGTAGCAAAATCCCAAATCATATTTGAAGTTTAATATCGAGGTCGACTGATATATCAGTTTTACAGATTAATCGGTGGTGATAGTTGCTTTTTGAAACTTTGGATTATCTTCAACTATCAGCACTTATGCCAATAACCGATAGTTTTAAAAAGCAACCGATTAAGCTGTTTTAATTAGTAAAATAATTAAAACATTATGGGCCAGCACTGTGGCCAAAATATTCATCTAGTGAATATTAAGGACAGTGAAACTGTTGCACTGTCAATTTAATAGCAACTGTTTTTAGAGCTAAGCAGCACTTATATCAAGTATCACTTGAAGGTAAAAGTCCTTCAACCTGAGCACAAGCACCATTATTCACCACAGTGGTGACCACAATTCCCCAGAATAACACACTATTTTTAATTAACAATAACATTAATAACAAAAACAGAACATTAAAAAAAAATCTCTTCCTATACTCATTTGCTCAAAAATGCGTAAAATAACACTTAATTTCAACACATTTTCTTCTTATCCAGTACCATGCAAAGCATACTGGGAAATGAAAATCCCCTACCCAGTTCCATTAATGCAACTTTAACACCACAGAAAGTAGTAATGTAATCCTTTTTTTTCTTGTGATTAATAGGATTTTGTTTGCACATTTTTACTCATTTTGGACTCTTATTGACTCAATGTCTGTCACAGTAAGGAAAGTCTTTACATTTAACAAATTGATTTTAAATCTATCAGCCAATTAATCGGTTATCAGCCTTTTCCACCACCGTAAGCCCAAAGTATACTTCGTTTTTGACATGAATGCTAAGCATCTGCGTACAGTCGGACGTGAGTCTCTCAAAATATACTCCATATGACTGTGTGCGCATACACAGGCAAGTTGGCCCATGCATGCTACGACTGTATGAGACACCGGACTATTTCTCTTCAGGAGTTTAGACCCATAAAGATGTCTTTAAAGTCCTTCAGACTCTAGTTATTCTTATGCAGGTATCTCCTGACCTCCTCACAAATGTGTTTAACCTTTTGTCTCTTATTGTTTACCAGCGATTACATCTTATAGAGCATCTATGTGACAGCAATGGCTCAAATGTGAGTGTTGCCACTTTTTGGACCCACTAATTAGTGCTAATAGTTCCAGGCGAATGCGCCTTCTGCAAATTCAAAGACACACGGTTAGAAAAATCGGACCTCACACGTTCAGTGCTCGAGCACTCTGCTGATGATGAGAATTGCGTAACGCATCCTATGACAAATGAGAGTTCCCTGTGTAATATGACAAAAAATTAACCAACAGACAAAATGTCCTGTCATGTGAAATTGTTTATGGTTATGGCTATTTAGGACATTGTTTTACCTCTCATCTCTCTTGTTGCACTTGTTCTGGCTCTGATGATTGGTTGTTTGTGGGTTTGATTGACAGGTGCGCAACAAAGTGTACAGTCGGATGCTGCTGCTGCGATCTCTCTCACTACATGACACGCACTCACCTCAGGAGCTCCTCAATGCCTCTGGACTTACACAGGTAACTGTAAACACAAAAATATTTCTAAAGTCCTTTTCACACCAAACACTAAGCTTTGACGTGATTTCTCCCTGCGATTTAAAATTTTTTACGGAAATGTTGGATTCCTGACGAGCCTTTCACACCTGGAATGAACGTTTGTGCCGAATTGCGCGCCAACAAAATGTTTTTTTTTTTTTTACTGCGAGTGTGTCTAAAAAATGTATTCTTCGCCCCGTGAAGGAACACGCCGACCAATAAAATATGTCTGGAGCTGCTGCAGTTCCATATCCAGCAGAAGACATGTCGCTAAAGCACAGAAAGCTGTTTTGCCCACTGATATTAAATGCTGAATTTTATCTTCAATGGACTCTCTTAACATGTAAATGATAATGCTGCATCATTGCTTTATATGCATTTGGCATATAACAACTCAATTTCTGAAATAGTTTGTGAAATGTCACGAATGTTTTCTTTCTCGTTAAGCAAATCAACAACAAGCTCTTCATCGCTGCTGCAGCTTTTAGACAAATCAGTTTTCTTTCTTCTGTCTTCTTGTCAAGTACTACTACTTCTCATGGTCCATCATGGGTGGAGAGCAGACCAGTTCAAAGGTGTGCTAAGCCACTTAATGTACTGGGGTAGTATTGCTTGTCAATTAGCTCCACCTATTATAAAGGCTTGAATGTGCCAACGGCTGTCTTTTGCTTTGCTTTCAATGGGAAAGGGCCATTTGATGGTGATTCGCTTCTCATTATCGTGTCGCGTTTGGTGTGAAAGGGCTTCTTTTTTGTAAAGTGTTTTGCATTAAAGACACTTTTTGTAAAGTGTCACAAAGTGTTTTGCATTAAAAATTAACAATCTCAATATTTATTTTTTTCAATTCCAAGATCGACTTTTTACTATATGCGCAATCGACGTGTCACTCGCTTATGAGACCAAATTTTGCACTAGTTGACTATAAATGTCTGTGATTTTCCTGTGGCTAATCATAGATTAGATTTCACTCACCAATGATTGATTGAAGAAGTTCATGTTAAGAGTAAAAGTTTGGTTTAACTCGTTCCTTGTAATGTGTGTCCAAAGATGAGGTCCACGTAATCCATTTCAGTGTTTCCCCTAGGTTTACAGCTTTGGGGGGGGCTCCCAACGTTCACCTACAAGAGTCGGCTCTTAGAGCCGACTCGTTCGCGAGCGACCAATCACTAGTGACTGGACTTTTGCTGCTTGTCAGGGAAAGGGCGTGCAGCACTTGGGCTCTTGTCTGTACTTGGACTCGGAGCAGTAGCGCTACTCCGGGTGCTACTTACAGGAGAGCGAGTGTTGCCATCTTCACCACCCTGGGAGCGTTTAAAAAACACAGATATTTTTGTCTTCTTTTCAGGTGATTGACGCAACATATTTCAGATGCACGCTATCTGTCCTCTGGTGGGAGTGTGTGATGGGGAGAAAAAAAAAAAAGAAAAGAAAAAAAAAAGTGTGTGACGGGGAGTCGACTCCAAAGAGTCGATTCCTCGACTCTGAATAGCCCCAGACTCGGGGTCGACTCCATCACAGGAATCGACTCTTGGTGTCTAATCCCTATAAAAATTATATTTTTGCAGTAAAGTCAAGTAGATTGTATATTTTTTACATTTTGAGTGTATTACTATTTGTTATATGTTGAATTAATGTGACGTCATATCACGACCGTAGTCTCAAAGTCTAGTGTGTCCGCGGCATTACGCCATGCCAGAGAGCTGTCGTAGAAACTTTTTATTTATCCTACATGTAGCTTGTAGCTTATCTCTTTAGAAATAGATAACAGTCATAGTGACTCTAGTTTGTAATTATGCATACCTCCGTACCAGAAAACCTGGAATCGAACACACCTATGCTCACCTGTGTGCGCGCGAACGTGTGTGTGTGTGTGTGTGTGTGTGTGTGCGCGCGCGCGTAGGGGCGGAACTCCGCTGTGAGCGATACAGAGAGCTGAGGAGAATAGTAAATGTGCGACCATGTAGAGACAGAAATGACATGCCGTCGTGTAAATAAGATAATTTAAGGGCTATTTAGTTTGTTTAATAAAAGAACAAGGTTTAGACCTGTTCTATTGGAAAGGTAACCTTAAATGACTTCTGTTGTGATCTGGCGCTATATAGAAAATATAATTAACTTTACCTTCAAGGGGGGGCGGAGGGTGCCGTTGGGGGGGGCGCCCCCCTAATATAATGGCAGGGGAAACACTGCATTTGTCATTGTATAATGTTTCTTTTAAACATTTCTGTTCTTATCTGTTTCTTTTCTAATAACGTTTCTGTTCTTTACACTCAGTTGTTGATCAAAAACAGCAAAGCATAAACATTTAATTCTAATCACGAATAGCACGGATGCGGTAAAGTAGCCATTTGGGACCAGTGGTGGCTCAGCGGTTAATGCACTGGGGGTTCAAGCCCCAGCACCGTCAAGATACCACTGTTGGGCCCTTGAGCAAGGCCCTTGGCCCTACCTGCTCCAGGGGCGCTGTTTCATAGCTGACCATGCGCTCTGACCCCAGCTTAGTTGGGATATGCGAAAACAACTCCATTTCATTGGCTCTGTACTAGTACTCTGCACAATGACAATAAAGTAAGTTGAAAGTTGAGTTGAATCTTAATTTGAGTCCTCACTCGTTAACTTTTTCATATAGAGATAAAACTTTACAGAACTGCCTGTTTTCTTAAAGAGATAGTATCGATTTTGAGTATGTGTTCTACAAATCAATCACTTCCACTGTAATGATAAACTGCCGTTAACATTTGAAGGTGATTTGTTTTTGTTGACGGGCAACCTCTCTCTCTTTCTCTCATCAGAAATGGGTGAACCATGAAATCTCAAATTTTGACTACCTGATGCAGTTGAACACTATTGCAGGGAGAACGTATAATGATCTGGCTCAGTATCCTGTGGTGAGTGGCGTTTTCAGATTTCAGTGTGGCCACATATCTCCTATCATTGCAAAATGTACTTACATAATTTCCTTTGGTGTGTTTAGTTTCCCTGGATCCTGTGTGATTACACGTCAGAAGAGCTGGATCTGTCTGATCCACGTGTATTCAGGGATCTCTCCAAACCAGTGGCTGTACTAAATGAGAGGAATGCCAAAGATGTCAGAGAAAAGTGGGTTTCTCTCTCTCTAGAAAGCCCCACTATTGTTTAGCAGGTTGTAATGTTATAACCATAGCCTTTTATTTGGGAGGCACCGGTCTGAACATTTTGGGCCAATACCGATATTTTTCCATTTACCTTAATTTTTCATCAGATCGCTGTTTTTGTAAGATGTTATGCTTTAAAATTATACAAGGTACAAAAGCTTCTATATATTGTGGCTATTATTTTTGAATTCAGTGCAAGATTTTTTACCAAGTATGTCACTAACTAATTAAAGATAAACGTTTTTCATATGTGTTTTCATGCTATTAACCAATATGCCGATGGTTTTAATTTGGTCAATAATTGGTCGATAAATATCGGCAACCAATGCATCGCCACATCCCTACTTTGCTTCAAACCCAATTGAGCTGCCTACCTTGGTAACACTTTTAGGAATCATTAGTGTGCTTCAAATGTGAAACATTTACCAAATAATAGGCAGCGAAAGTCTTATGAGATGCCTTGATCTGGCTAACATCTACAGAAACATTTTTATTAAAGATGATTAGAAATGTAAATAAATAGAAATTTTATTCTGCACTGAAAACTATTGTTAAAAAAAGTGCTCCATTAAAAAAAAAAAAAGCTAAATTTCACAAGTCATTTTCATGTTGCTAAGACTGAATAACTTAAATCAGTCAATTATGAGGTTTACATGATGTTAGGATACTGTCTTAAAAGGTAGCTGTCTAAGTAGGCTGTAGACTGCACAGAAGCTCACTAGTACATCTTGATTTTTGCAAGTGATTTTGTGGAAGTGTGCAACTGTTGGTCCTAACTGGTATTTGTTTTCTACTCTGATCTGCAGGTACGAGAGTTTTGAAGACCCCACTGGCACCATTGACCGTTTCCACTATGGCACTCACTACTCAAATGCTGCTGGAGTCATGCATTACCTCATCAGAGTCGAACCCTTCACGTCCCTACACATCCAGTTACAGAGTGAAAGGTAAATGACTTTGCTTTTAATTCACTCTTTCTGTCATTGAGTTGTGAACGTTAGAGTCTGCATAGTACACCAAACTCTCATACTAAAGAAAAATCATGTTTTCCAGAAAATGTCCCCTTTAAATCAAAATAAAGTTTGTACATTATTGGTCTGACTGTCTGGATTTGGTCTGACTGTTTGTCTATCGCAGGTTTGACTGTGCTGACCGTCAGTTTCACTCCATTCCGGCTACCTGGCAGACCCTCATGGACAACCCCAATGACGTCAAAGAGCTTATTCCAGAATTTTTCTACTTCCCTGAATTTCTGGAGAACCAGAATGGTGAGCAGACACAGAACAGAGTGTTCTCTAAAACACAGCAGAGTTTAACCTCTTCAACACTGCGGACCCGGTACCAGGTCCATAAGCACTTCCAGCAGCATGTACTAAGATTAGGATTACAAAATAAAAGTTCCCGGATCCACAAGTAAGGCATATATGGTACCATTTGAAAGCTTAGAATCTCAACTTTTACAGAACTCCATCACTTTTGCATTTAGGTTAGACAAACAAACAAAATAAGACCTGAAAACCTCAGTCTTCGGGGTTGGGTGCTGCTGCTTTCAAATAGACTTCTCAAACACACTCAGTCACTATTTTACTATTTTTTTTGTATTAAATTATTCTCTCTTGCTATTGTAGGATTTGACCTAGGTTGTCTGCAGCTTTCTAAGGAGAGGGTAAATGATGTCATCCTGCCTAAATGGGCCAAATCCCCTGAGGATTTCATCTACAAGCACCGCAAAGCCCTTGTGAGTCAATTTCTGATGACCTCATCACAGTTTTTCCCACAAACCTCAATACAAAACCTTGGAGGAAAGTGTAATTGAATACAGGCTTCTTTTAATGTCTGTTGCTCTGTTTGTCACAAATCCTTTGCCACTTCTGTGCTATTAATGGCTAAAAGAGTGAAAAATAGCCTTGTGAAAGGTTACAAAACTAGAACTGCAAAAACAGATTCCTCTCTTGAGCAAAAGGCCAGATATTGACTGCTGGTCTCATGTTTATACTACTAAATATATAGGAAATAAGTGTTTAAGTATATCACATGACTTTTTTTAATGCAGGTGATGTATCTCTCTCTCTATGCAGGAATCAGAGTACGTGTCCACCCATCTGCATGAATGGATTGATCTGATATTCGGTTATAAACAGAGGGGCCCAGCGGCAGTGGAGGCCCTTAATGTCTTCTATTACTGCACATATGAAGGTATGATATGAAGACCAGTTTAAATATCACCCATTATTACAATTTATAATTGATAGAATCATCTTGCATTTTAACCATAGTTTAACTCTTGAATTTCTTGTAAGACCGTAGTAATCTCTGGTAAATCTGTGGATGGCTTTTCAGTCATCCCTCGAAATAGCAAATAAATTACTTGCAAATGTAACCAAATTTCATGCTAAGCGACTAAAATATTTTATTTCCCACTGAAGAGGTAATATTCAGATTTTCAGAGCTTAAGTTGTGTAGTGGCGAAGAAGAACTTGAGCGCCACAATTCTTTTACTGAATAAGAAGCTAGTGATTTACCTGTTGATAAGAATTTCCCCACATGCGGTGGTGACGTCACTGTTAACTTTTAATATATAATTTACAGTCTATAAATGTATTGAATGTTAACAAATTATACATCATTTCAAAGGTCTAAGGGTTCAACATCGACATTCGATCTCTGTTTCATGATAGCAGTGCTCCAGAAACAGCAATTTAGTTATTTGCCAGTACAACAAATGAAAACGTGCAATATCAAAACGTGACTTCATACCTTTTTTAAGAAAACGTGATCGCCAGATGAATCCAGTTCACCACACTTGGGTCAATTGTCCATGACAAGTGTTCATTTCAAAACATCCAATAGCACTTTTTGTCCATAAAAGTGATAAATCTGAGAAATATTGATATATTCTCCATTGTTTACGTGAGATCTCACCTGACAGAATTACCCTTCTTCGTCGTTCTTCAACAAACTATGCAATCTGAGCAGCATTCATGTTGTAAAACTATATATTATCTTGTATATTAGAGTCTTGTAAACAAAATGAGCATGTCTCCAAAGTCTGTTTTTAAAAATGCGGCATAGTTTTATTCATAATAGTAGAGCAGTGTAGTCAGATTTTGTGTCGTCTTGAAAGGCGGAGCATTAATTTTACTCTGTACACTGTGATTTTCAGAGAAAAAAAGCTTGCAGGAACCTCAATTTTTGTTAGATCATCTTCAAATTTGAATCATAACTTCTTTACACTTGTGGCTTTTGAACATTGTATTTCTGGGTTGTCTTGGTACTTTTATTATTGTTCTTTTATATTATAAATACATGTTCAGCACAAAATATTTCCATTACTATAAACTTCAGCTTCTCTAACTTAAAAAAATAACAACATTTATTAATTCTGAAACTTGGGAAATAAAGCCCAAAGTGTCTTCTTTCAAAAGATACTACAACTGTGTCCATACTCCAAAGGGTCCAGTAAATACAACCATTTAAGTTCAGGTATGTCATTTTCATGGTTTGTGCTCAAAAAGGGAGTGCGTATCAACAGGTTAAGAAGCTGGATTCAGCCTCATCTTTTACATTGTGTTGTGTCTCATGAGTGCGCATTCTGAAGGAAATTTACCTCATCTGGCTGCAGTGGGTCCAGATCTGTCATGATCACGCTGTTATCATAGCTTTATTTTAGCCGTGAAATGGCATTGACATTGCATTTAGCGATATCAACTCTAACTTTGGTCAAACCTTTCCCTGGACTGTTTTCACAACATTCTCTATGTTTTATGTATATATATATATACAGTTGAAGTCAGAAGTTTACATACACCTTAGCCAAATACATTTAAACTCAGTTTTTCACAATTAATGACATTTAACTCTCTTAGGTCAGTTAGGATCACTACTATATTTTAAGAATGTGAAATGTCAGAATAATATTAAAGAGAATTATTTATTTCATCTTTTATTTCTTTCATCATATTCCCAGTGGGTCAGAAGTTTACATATACTTTGTTAGTATTTGGTAGCATTGCCTTTATTTAACTTGGGTAAAACGTTTTGGGTAGACTTCCACAAGCTTCTCACAATAAGTCCATTCCTCCAGACAGAACTGCTATAACTGAGTCAGGTTTGTAGGCCTCCTTGCCGCACACGCTTTTTCTGCCCACAAATTTTCTATTGGATTGAGGTCAAGGCTTTGTGATGGCCACTCCAGTACCATGACTTTGTTGTTCTTAAGCCATTTTGCCACAACATTTGAGGTATGCTTGGGGTCATTGTCCATTTGGAAGACTCATTTGCGACCAAGCTTTAAATTCCTGTCTGATGTCTTGAGATGTTGCTTCAAAATATCCACATAATTTTCCTTCCTCCTTATGCTATCTATTTTGTGAAGTGCACCAGTCCCTCCTGCAGTAAAGCACCCCCACAACATGATGCTGCCACCCCCATACTTCACGGTTGAGATGGTGTTCTATATATATATATATAAATATAACGATGGTCATTATGGCCAAACAGTTACATTTGTGTTTCATCAGACCAGAGGAAATTTCCCCATGTGCACTTACAGACTATATTCTGTCTTTTTTATGGCGGTTGTGGTGCAGTGGATTCTTCCTCGCTGAGCAGCCTTTCAGGTTATGTTGATATAGGACTCCCTTTACTGTGGATATAGATACTTGTCTACCTGTTTCCTCCAGCATCTTCAGAAGGTCCTTTGCTGTTGTTCTGGGATTGATTTGCACTCTTTGCACCAAACTACATTCATCTCTAGGAGACTATGCGTCTCCTTCCTGAGCGGTATGATGACTGCGTGGTCCCGTGGTGTTTATACTTGAGTACTATTGATTGTACAGATTAACTTGGTACCTTCAGGCATTTGGAAATTGCTCCCAAGAATGAACAAGACTTGTGGAGGTCCACAATGTTTTTTTCTGAGGTCTTGGCTGATTTCTTTTTCTGTTTCAAACAATTCAGTCTGATTTGAACTAGTTCATCTCGTTCATCTCGTTCTCATTCAAAAGAACAGGTTCAAAAGAATGATTCATGCACGAACTTGACATCACTAGACCGTATTGTAAATAACTAGAAGGCTATAATAAAAGAGTTAGTGATCTGGGCTTATAAACTATCACACAACTACAGGATGTACAGCAGAATTATGTGCCAATGCTGGATAATTTTCTAACGTCAGTATTGATAGTAAAAGAGTAGTTAAATAATTGATTCTGTGTTGTTGTACTGATGAGACGATAATGAAATCTGCTTCTTTTTTACCAAGATTGTGACAATGCAGTCTTTATTGTCTCCATGTAAACCTCCGTTCATATGTACTGCATAACCTCCTATGATGCCTTTATTTATTTGATTCTAAAGGCAATGTTTCATAGACCATGCTGGATGTAAGATCTGCTTGTTTGTTTACTATGCACTGCTAAGAAAGTGAGAATGCTCTCTGACAAGAATGAAGAGTAAAAGGTGTTTTATTGTTTCAAGATGAAACAAGATGCAGTTTTGGTGCAAAGAAAGTTGAAGTAACATTTTCCCGGCATCTTTCTTCTTTCTGCTGGTTGTGTAAAGTTTTTGGAGGGTGGTGTGTCAGACATCAGGGAGGACTGTCCGTGTCATCGCCTGATTTCATTCACTCTGCCTGTGCAACAGTGTGTGATAAAACGATAGCAAAATGCAACAAACGGTAAAACTATATGCGTTCAAACCAATGAGTTTATGATAATCGGAATTAATGATAATAATAGTATTTTTGTATAATTGAAATAGCTGGAAGTGGCTTATACCAGAAGTGGTTTATAATGGCGGCGCCCTAGTTTAACTGAAAAATAAGGTGGCTAAAACTCAACCATTTTGAACGCTTTTATAAAATTTTCTTGGTAACACGTTACAGTAATATTGTATTTGTTAACAAACTAGTGAGCAATACTTTTACAGTAATTATTAATCTTGGTTAATGTTTATTATGTTATCATAGAATACATTTTTAAAACAAATTTGTATATTATAACCTTAGTTAATGAATTTTAAACTAACCTGAATTAACAATGAACAAAAAACAAGGTTGGTTAAGTTTGTCAAGATACATTTTGAATGTAGGCTTGTCTGAAAGTTGAAACTATTTTTTAAAATTTTAAACATAACGTTTATACAGACATACAGCCGGTTAGGCAGACTTTCAGATAGATAGAGAGAGAGAGAGAGAGAGAGAGAGAGAGAGAGAGAGAGAGAGAGAGAGAGATTATCTGCCTTTTGTGGGTTTGTTTGCATTTTAATTTTTGACAGTTGGAGTTTGAATTAACAAGCATTCCGTTGTCCCATTTGAAGATTGTCAGTGTAAGTCTATGGAATTATTCCTACATTTGATCATCTCCTGTGTGAAAACCGTAAATCCAATCAGTTCGAAATGACATGGCACACCATTCCAGAACAGTCTGAAGGTCTGTGCAAGTTTGGTGGATGCACTGTAGCTTGAAAGCTCTCTATGAGGAGTTAGTGTTAGAAAGTTTGGTCTTGGTTTAAGGATTTTGAAAAAACCCTAAACCCTGTGATAGTTCATGATACCTAATGCATTAGCTAATGTTAACAAATACAACCTCATTGTTACCATGTTACTTTATTTGTTGATCTTTAAATGATTCTTGGTAGTTTTATAAGTTTGTTGTTTTGATCTGAGTACTTCGTATTTGAGTAGTTCGTTTCGAGTTGTTTGAGACATTTAAATGAGTCAAAACTACTCTGTCTTGGGTGCTTTTTAGGAGCTGTTGATCTGGATGCTATCACAGATGAGAAGGAGAGAAAAGGTCTAGAAGGAATGATCAGCAACTTTGGACAGACACCCTGCCAGTTACTGAAGGTAACACATTATGATTTCTCTTTAGGGTTATTAGGCTTTGTTCACACATCCAATCTGTTTTGAAAATCTTATCTTTAGGGCTGACTGATCACACTAACATTTTGTAAGTAAAGAAATCGGATCTGAATGTTCATATGGTGTATTCTATGTTCTGTGGATCTACAAAGATTGCATTTAGTGCTGCCGAAAGTACTGATACATTGGTACCAAGTCAATATTAAAATGTAACCGTACCAGTCTTTCTGCATTACCAGAAGTGTGAGTGTACACAATTATGGACATATGTGCTATGTCTCAATGAATGAATAAAACTAATTGAAATCTGACACATTACAAAAAATCTGAGTTTAATTGGATTTCAAACCATATATGGATGTGGTTTGGATTGAGTTTGTTAACAACATACTTTTTTACTACATAACAATTAACTGCTTTTGGGTCAGATACTGTAAAACATTTGGTGCTTGACACAACCGTCCATCTTAATGCATACGTGTGTGTGTGTTTACGCTTGCTTAGGAGCCTCATCCTGTGCGTCTCACTTTGGAGGAGCTGGAGAAGAGGAGATCTCGTCTGGACTCCTGTCCTCTCAACATCTTCGAGCACCTCACTGAACTCAAATCGTTCTTCGTTGAGGTGACTGTTTCCTCTAACTTTGAATCAGTAGATGTTGCTTTAAATTCCTGTAACCGGTAGAATTCGTCACTGACAACGCCATGGTCGTGGGTTTGATTCCCAAGGAAACACGCACACTGATAACTGCATACCTTTATTGTACTGTACATCTTGTAAAATGTAAATGCATTTGTAAGTTACAGGTTTAGACTGATGGAATTTTACATATGTGTTTCAGGGCATCAGCGACAATGTTCCTCTGGTTAAAGCCATTGTCCCCAAGAACCAATCACATTCCTTTATCTCACAAGGAAGTCCAGATACTCTGGTAAGTCTGAGCTAAATTAGCCACATATTACATGCAGGTGTAAAGACGACTTGAAATCATTCTTGACTTTTTTAATAAATGTCTTGGGTTTTATTTTCATCAGTGCATGTTTTATATATATATATATATATATATATATATATATATATATATATATATATATATATATATATGTTAGTATTTGTGATCGATCATCAAATTGTAATAACTTTTGTGCACCTCGGAAACAACCAAGACCCTGTTGGTGGGGCAATAAATTAACCAATAATATAATAGCCTTACATGTAATATATTCATGATCTGATCAAATCGCAATGGATAAAATAGAGTCCCGCCCTATATTATTCCCCACTTTAAGTTCTGTTTCGCTCTCTGGAACCTTAACCTTAGTGGTATTGAAAGCGCATTCACACACCAATGACGGCAGAGCTGCCATGCAAGGTGCTAGCCTGCCATTGGGAGCAACTTCGGGTTCAGTGTCTTGCCCAAGGACACTTCAGCACGTGGAGTTGTGTGGGCCGGGAATCGAACCACCAGCCCTGCAATTAGTGGCCGCCCCAGTAATGACTAATGACTGGCTGACTGTGCATTATGCCTAATTTATGGAAGATAAGTGTGTTTGAATGCTATTTATGTTGTTGTCTCGTGAGATTTCTGCTTGTAAATGTGTTTTTTGGGTCATCAAGGTTACGCTGAGCCAGAACTGCCTGATGGGAACTCATGGCTGGCTGCCATATGACAAGACCATATCCAACTATTTTACCTTCATCAAAGACCCCACTGTAGTCAGTCCAAAGTGAGTCTCCTTGACCATTATCATCCTGTTTGTAGATGTCCAATATATCTCTTTCATTTCAAGTTCAACTTGCTGTGCATTACAAACAGTTGTTATTGAGCACATTTTGGTGCTACTATTAGAGTCAAATAGGGACAGTATAGTTTTAAATACATTTATTGAAACATGACTCAATTTAGTAACATAACAACCATACTTTTCAAGTAGAAAAAAATAGCAAAAGGAATAAATTAACATACAATAGAAATTATACTAATAGTCAAAAAGCTATAGATGTCATTTAATTTAACTTCAATTTAATTTAATGAAACATCACACAATTTTCAAAACATAAAATTATAATAAATTAGATCAATAGTTATATGACTGTAAAGTAGCAACAAAAAATGAATAAATTAACATCCAGTGAAAATTATAATATTAGTCAAATAGTGATTAACACAATTTAATAACATAATAAACATACATTTAAAGTAGAAAAAATGAAGAAACAAAACATACTATTAAATGGTCAAAGTCAAATAGCTATAGATTCAATTTAATTTACATGTATTTAAATATATTGAACCATAACACAATTTATAATATAATTCCAATACCTTTTAAAGTAGCAAACAATTAAAAACATTAGATAATATACTATTATACAAAGTTATGTAGCTATATATTTGATTACATTGTAATTTAATTTAATTAAACATAACACAACATAATCACATAAAGGACAAAAGGAAAACATTTACATAATGTAAAAAATATACTATTTTATATTATATTATTTGACTAATAGTCAAATAGCTATAGATTTAAATGTAGTTGAATGAAACATAACACAATTTAAAAACATTTTTAAGTAGCCAAAAAATAACAAAGGGAAAAATTGAAATACAATAGATAGATAGATAGATTTAATGTTCATATAAGTTAATTGATCAAAACTTAACCCAATTTAATAACTTAATAACATAACTTTATAAAGTAGCAAAAAATAAATTAACATATAATGTATATATTATTCTATTATACTAATATTTAAATAGCTTTTAATTTAATGAAACATAAGGACAAAATTAACAAAATAATTAGGATGGATCAAATGAACACATCCAAATAATTTCTCTCTCTCTCTCTAGGACTCAGAGGTTTTTGGCAGGGCCGTTCTCTCCAGGTGTTGAAGTCACAGCTCATCTGTTTGTCGTGTCACATGACGGGAAGCTGCTCTTCAGTGGAGGCCACTGGGACAACAGCCTGAGAGTGACATCACTGGTCAAGGGCAAAACTGTGGGGCAGCACATCCATCACATGGGTAATACAATCTCTCTCTCTTATGACACAAATAGTATGTTCTCATTTTAACTATGAACTGCAGAAAAAAAAGATCTGCTATCTTTCAAACACAAATGTCCATTTTTTTTTCTCTCTTGGCAGACATCGTAACATGCCTGGCCACAGATCACTTTGGGATTCACCTGATCTCTGGCTCTAAAGACACCACCTGTATGGTGTGGCAGGTGCTACAACAGGTACAGTCTCCTCTCTTGGAAAATACACCTGATCAAGTCACTCAGTTGTCTACCTGTAGATCTAAGCAAAATAAACCTTAAAGAAAGAAGGTTTTTAATTTTACATCAGAGTCTGAATGTCTCTCTTTCTTTGTGTGTGCGTTTGTGTGTAGGGCGGTGCTCCGGTGGGTCTGTCCTCTAAACCACTGCAGGTGTTGTATGGACACACAGATGAGGTCATGAGTGTGTCGATAAGTACAGAACTGGACATGGCGGTTTCTGGATCTCGGGTGAGATGCACCTCTCAGTCACACAATCAAAAACAAAACATTCGCTCCACGCTTAGTTTTGTCATATTAAATATTTTAAAGGTGTATTATCATGAAAGCGTGATTTTAGCTTTTAGCGTATAATGATAAGTGTCCTTGTAAGGAAACCCCTTCCTAAAATGTAAAGGCAGCTATATTTTTTTTATGTATAAAGTCCCATTAATAGATTATTAAAACGTTGTAGTAAAGTAATGTAGAGGAACTAAATGCAAATATGTTATTACTTGCTGCTTAAAACTACAATAAAACATATTTACTGGTTTGAATTCAACAATATTATTTAACATCACTGTATCAACCTGAATACGCTACACAATCATAAAAAAATGTTTTATGTTAGATTGGGTTGAATTAATATTAAAATAATATTGCAAAAACAATGTTGCTGCATTTCCATTGCTGTGTTCAATAGAACTAAATTGTTACTTCCAATTAAGCTGTAGCAAAGTACCCCCTTGTGACTCTCTTGGGGGTTTCCGAACACAAGCCTGAAAACCCTTGTTTTAGAGAATCAAAGGAAACAAAACATTTTAACCGTCATGCTAGATATTGAATGCCTCACAATTTCATTTTATGAATGTGTATTTACCTTATTTATTTTTTAATACTTTTGCATTCTTATTTTACGGTCATGCAATATTTGTTTGGTATGCTTTCAAGACTTTAAAATCAACATTTGTTTGCCATTTGATTTAAAGGGATAATTGATAATGATAATTATCTTATCATTTACACAACCTCATAGTGTCTCAAACTCTTATAAATTTATTTCTTCTGCCGAAAACAAACAAAACGTTTTTTTGTAGGATTTATGATGTGTTTTTGTCCGTACAATGTAAGTCAATGGGGTTCAAAACTTTCAAGCTCTAAAAAGGACATTAAGGCAGCATAAAAGTAATCCATTCGACTTGAATGGTTTAATCCATGTCTTCTGATGCGATACGGTCGCTTTGGTAAGAATCAGGCCACAGTTCAAGTCTTTATTCACTTTAAATCTTGAAATTCACAACCTCCTTGGCACTTTCATGAGAGAAGCTTGTTCGTACACTTCTATTCGCTTCAAGCATGTGCAGAGTGCTGTACACAAACCTGACGCATTGTTGCCAGGTTTGTGGTTTTCACACCCTGTTCAGTTGTTTTAAAATGCAGATGCAAGTTAAAATGATGGAGGGTTAAGGTTTGGTTTTGGATACTTTTAAAATGTGCCGCTGTCCCCAAAAGATTGATGATAAACACTAGTAAATGAAAATGCAATATTTCATTGATTTTGTTCCTGGTAACATTGTGCAGCATCAAATAATCACCGTCTTTCAATCAGTCTGAATCAAGATTTAAAGTGAATAAGGACTTTTTGGTCTTTTTCTCTCCCAAAGCTATCATATTGCGTCAGTGAACATGGATTAAACCACTTGAGTCTGATGGATGGATTACCTTAATGCTGCATTTATATCTTTTTTGGAGCTTGAAAGTTTTGTACCCAGTCGACTATCACTGAATTGACAAAAACTTCATCATAAAAAATATCTTTGCTTTCATTTCCAATGAATACCTTGTTTTCCTCAGAAGAAAGAATGGTGTGAGGCTGAGTAAATAATGAGAGACTTTAATAATAAAGAAATAAAAAGGGTCTAACTTTGCCTAGAAGAAGGTCAATTTGGTTGTTTTCCAGACTGAAATGAAGTTGCAGCCTTTCATCAAAGTACATCAGTTCTTGAATTGATTTAGATAATAATAAATAAAAAATAAAAAAACGCTACAAAAGTGTTAAAAATTGCCCTTTTAATGTCTTAAATGTGTGTTAAAGGATGGAACAGTGATCATCCACACTGTAAGGAGGGGTCAGTACATGCGCTCACTTCGGCCGCCATCTGAAAGCTCTCTACCTGTCTCCATCACGCACATCGCTGTGTCCTGGGAGGGACATCTAGTGGTGCACACCTGCATAGAGGGCAAAGCCACACTGAAGGTATGAACACACCCAATCTCTTTGCTTCTCCTCTCTCCCTGTGGAAAATGAGTCTCATTGTTGTGCCCATGTAATCAGATCCTCTGTCTTGTGTTTCATGTGTGCGTTCAGGATAAGAACGCTCTGCACCTGTACTCTGTGAATGGGAAACACCTGTGCAGTGTTGCTCTAAAGGAGCAGTTGACAGACATGTGTGTTTCAGGAGAGTACGTTGTCATCGGCAGTGAGCAGGGTTTCCTCTCAGTCAGAGATCTGTACAGGTAATGTCTCTGTCTTAAATAACGCCATAATGTGCTCCGTTTTATATGTATTTACAGCATATGATCTTATGTGACTCTCAATTCTATTCTAAAGAAGATTGTGTTTTTCGATCATGTATCTTATAATGTCAGATTTTAAGTAAAGTCCTAACATAATTTGTCCTGACACATCCTCTCTCCCGGTTACCATGACAGCCTGACTCTGTGCGTATCGCCGATGGCAATGCGAGTGCCTATCCGCTGTGTGTCCGTGACTAAGGAACAATCTCACATGCTGGTGGGACTCCACGATGGCAAGCTGATCGTGGTGGGTGTCGGAAAACCAGCGGAGGTAAAAAACTCCTTCAGGAATTACATCACCCAAAGGATGGAGGGCTCACCTCTTATGAGTACCTCAAGGGTTCGGTCGCCTGCACGACTGCTGCATCTCAGAGACCAGAACACTTTCAGCCCTGGCATCTTTTAAAAGAGAGATACACGTGCACACAAACACACTTTACAAGATATCAAGTTCAGATTCATAAAGTACACAAACGTCTAAATAGAAACTACAAGTCTAACCCTAACTCAAACCATTATCCTGCCCCTATAAAAAAATCTACATTTTTAGATACAAAAAACAAACAATGTTATTTACTATAATTATGAACCACTTGTTTCTCGGAAAATATCCTTGAGAAAGTTATCTGGGGACAATTTTCTGCTATTTTTATCGCCAAGCTATCAAGCTAACACATAACAATCATAAATGACATCACAACAATGCAAACACACGTTATCGTAATAGATTATCAACACATTGAAACTGTTGCCAAGGAATTTTAACTTAAGCATTTGCTGAATACACAATCGCCCTGTTGTTGTGTGATGTGTTAATGTTGTTTGCTAAATACTATTTTCTATTAGCAGTGGGACTCGAAGTTGTAAACTAATTAGTGCTGAAACATACACTACTACACAAGTACGTGAACGCAGATCCATCTTACAACACAAACTCGATTTCAGGCATCATTGTGTTCTGAAAGGTGTCAGACCGCTATTCATAACTCATAACCCAACTATGCGTTACATTCTCAACGTTGCGACAAGGGGCTCTATATTGACATTAGTGTGAATTGATCGCTTCTACGGTGAGTTTTTCCTTTCAAGTCAATTACTGTCATGGTGGAGCAACAGTTTATAGAGAATATTGCTGAGCAAAAAGTTAATGTCATTATATTTATTGAAACTTACCAGAATAGAAGCACATCCAGTTTAATGGCACATACGTTTGAAGGTAACTCTAATGCCCACTTGAGTACTGCGGTTTGTTCCTGTCACAGTAATGCGAAAGCACACGTTAAGCATGTTCAACTGGACCGCATCTGCCTTCACGTTCTTGCGTTGAGTGTGTTTCAGCCTTAACACACCCTAATGATTCTACTAAGAATGCTTACTGTAGCAATTAATAACTAGTAGCGTCACACTCAATTGTGAAATAAGTTTAAAAGTGTGAAATCAACACACTCTCACGGCGAAATCGTCAGGATTCGTATGACTTTCTAAATTTGGCTAATTCGTCAGATATCATGCGACTGCACTCGTTTGAATTCCTACGACTTTCACTACAGCCAATGACGTCGCTGGACATTGTTTCCATCTAATACTTTATCTTTCACACACAACAGCTTCCTATCATGTTTACACACACTACTGATCGGTTAGGTTTAGTTAAGGGGTTTGGGCAAGGGCATAATATTAATCGGTATGTGTTTAACGCCTCGTGCGCTGAACTTGCGCTTACCTCCGCATTAAACATCCGGGAATTTGCATGTGATGAAGTCGTGTGAGTTTATGTGAACAACATCGTGCAAGACTGTACGAAATAGCCAACTCGAAACTTATGTATGACTTTCATGAGATAGGTAGGGTTGGTGAAATCGTTAAAAGAAGGATTTTGGTGTTTTTGATGTGGTTGAATGCAAAAATACAAGAGTTTCTTTAATATTACAAACAATTAAATGTGTTCCTCAAGGGTTGTTTCTTAAATATCAACGTTTGTGTTTCTACGTCGGATGAATGATTGTTTTCATAAGTGTAAGCCCAATACAAACTCTACGGAAGTATTTGAACTCAAGCGCTTTCAGGCGTCGTTGCGTTCTGAATTGTGTCTGAACGCAATTTTTAGTCCATAGCAAGATTGCATTGAATTTTCAACATTGCCATAAGTAACACTAAAACATTGCTTAATGTCTTATGTAAACTTCCTAAAGTAGTCTTCATGCCAGAGCAACAGTTTGAAGATAATCTTGCTGAGCTAGTTAAAATGTCGTCATATGTATGGCTAGCTGCCTGAGTAATGACACGTACAATTTATCGAAACAGACATTTGTAGGTAAATCTATCACCCCCTTGACTACTGACATTTGTTACCGTTACTTAAACACTAGATACACTAGATTACTAGATACAGCACAACAAATAGAATACAGGCAGGTTCCTCAAGAAAGTTTTTATATGTACATTTATTCATTTGGCAGATGCTTTTATCCAAAGCGACTTACAAAAGAGGAAAACATAAGCAAATCATCTTAAGGAGTCATTGGTACGAAAAGTGCCATATTACAATGTTTCACTAGCTTCAGAATAGTATTCAAAACAGATTTAAGTGCAACAAGAATTATTAATTTTTTAAAAGTTCATATGGCTTCTTAAAAACATAGTGCTACTGCTCAAGATGCTGACAAATCAGACGCTGTGCAACGTTCAAAAACTTCCATTTAGTGCATGTTTACATGTTTACAAAGCAGACACCGTGAAACAGTTGAAAACGTCCGCAAAGCGCATGTTTACACGGACGGCCCCAAAACATTCGCATTTGGGTAATTGCCTACTTCCGTCGTGTGTTGCTTGCATAAATTGTTAGTTCGGATAAAAATGGTTTGTACAAATAGTCAGTACCTACAATTATCATTTTATTATTTCATCATTTTTATTTAGATTTGAGTTACCTCAGTTGAAATCTACCTTTTTGATTTTGCACTAAATTCAATTTTAATCAAACACAGATGACCATATGCACTCAAATCTTTTATTTTTTTTTTCACTGTTCACTTCCACTTTACTTACATCCTTCACTGCTCTGTCCTCTCCTTTCCTCTCCTCCGTTCCTCAGATGCGTTCTGGCCAGATTACGAGGAAACTCTGGGGCTCCAGTAGGCGTCTCACCCAGATCTCGTCTGGAGAAACAGAGTATCACACCCAAGACCAGCCCTGACCCTGCCCCTAAATCACATCCCTCCTGTTTGATTGGTCCACTGCCCTGTCAATCACCACACTTGTCTCCCCAAATCATTGTTTCAGTTTGGAGGATGGCTTTCCTCTTGCTGAAACAATATGAAGGACTTTTATTAGTACAAATAGTACCTTTATGCAAATCTGTGTACATACGTGTACTTGTGTGCGTGTTGAGCAGAACGGTTGTGTATTTATTTCTTGTATGTTTTGCTAAAGGCCTATAGTTGGAATGGTGCAGGCACTATTTAACTATGTGTGTCAGAACCGGGATGTTGACACTACCCTGACCCCACCCTCACTCTCGTTCTGCCATGGCCCTTATGCCCTGCCCTGCCCCTTTGCTATCTGCATCACGCATTCATCATAATCATCAACATCATTATCACAACATGTTTTTGTCTCCTCCATCTTGGACGCCAAAATCTGTTTGCATATTATTTGTGTTTTATTTGGTTTTAATGTAAGTTTCTATTCATTCCGATGCTTTCAGTGGCCTTGTCATATTTTATGACTTTCAGAGTTTATCTTAAATAACATTTCTGATTGTATTTTGATTGTTGAAAAACTAGAGACATGCACAGGATTTATTTATTTGCACATTTGTGCACTGGCACAGGCAATATGTGCATGACAATTTGCACCATTTTAGTTCTCACAATACAATCACAAAGACATTTTCACATAAACTATTCTAAAAGATTAATGCATACAATGCTTTATAACAAAACTGACATTTGTGGGGTGTAAACATTGACTTTCTATGTGTAGCTGTTGAATGTGTGTTCATTTATTACTTGAATTGTGGTGTAGTTATTTCAATGACGAACGAATTATCATTTTTTTATGTTGCGGATGTACATTTGTACAGTTGTATAAGCTGTTCTACAGTTCATTTAATGGGTGAATTTCACAAAACCTGTCAAGAACATGTCTTGGCCATATTTCACCCCCAAAATTAATGAGAAAATATATTTTACATAAAGAAAATGAAGCATATTTGTAGGATTTTTAAGATATGTTGCATCGTGGTATTATTTTAATGAGAATTAAGCACAGTTGAAATAATTTTCGCCCCTAATTGTAATTTTTGTACCGAAGAAAATAAAATTATAAATAAATTGTCAAATATACACACATACACAAATAAATAAATATATATATATATATATATATATATATATATATATATATATATATATATATACTCTGTACTGCATTTGTTGATTTGAAGAGAAAACAAAAGTTGTATTTTGCAGTATTTTTTATATATTATAGTCAAGAAACTACTGTAAAAATACTCTAATACAACGTTTTGTTATTTAAATCAACATAAAAGCAGTAAAAGAATACTGTTTTACATTAATGATAATCACCATTGAGAATTATGAGCTGCAAACAAATACTTAAATGTAAAATTTCAGAATTGATTATCATAATGAGAATAATTCCATCAAATTGAATTGTGTTATGTTTAACAAAATTAAATTTATTAAATAATAATAAAAAAATACAAATATACAGTGTGTATATTTTTATATAAATATATATATATATATATATATATATATATATATATATATATATACAGTATATACACCAATCAGCCACAACATTAAAGCCACCTGCCTAATATTCTGTAGGTTCCCCTTATGCCACCAAAACAGCGCCAACCCGCTAATCAGAATGGCTATTTTTCCCACCACAATTGTACAGAATGGTTATCTGAGTTACCATAGACTTTGTCAGTTTGAACCAGCCTGGCCATTCTCTGTTGACCTCTCTCATTAACAAGGCATTTCAATCTGCAGAACTGCTGCTCACTGGATGTTTTTGTTTTTGGCCCAGGAGATCAGCAGTTACAGAAACACTCAAATCAGCCCGACTGGCACCAACAATCATCCATGTGATTATCTAATCAGCCAATCGTGTGGTGGCAGTGCTTAAAATTATGCAGAAACGGGTCAGGAGCTTCAGTTAATGTTCACATCAACCATCAGAATGGGGAAAAATGTGATCTCAGTGATTTGGACCATGCCAGACGGGCTGGTATTTCTGTAACTGCTGATCTCCTAGAATTTTCACGCACAACAGACTCTAGAATTTACTCCGAATGGTGCCAAAAACAAAAAAAAATGTCCAGTGAGCGCCAGTTCTGTGGATGGAAATGCCTTGTTGATGAGAGAGATGGACAGAGAATGGCTAGAATGATTCGAACTCTACGGTAGTCTACGGTAACTCAGATAACTGCTCTGTACAATTGTGGTGAGAAGAATATAATCTCAGAATGGTATTGTGTGTGTGTGTGTTTGTGTGTGTGTGTGTGTGTGTATAGATGGATAGAATTTTATTAACATTTAGTCAATTCGGATTGATCGAATTTTATTACATTTAAATGTGTAAATCTTGAAATCCTTTTTTTGTTTTGTGTGAGTCCCCCTAATAGATTTGATGTTCATACATTTACAGTAACTTTTTCTAAAAAAGTTTTTACTTGATAAATCATTACAATGACAGAGGAGGAAAACTTTCGAAGGGCTCCATGTGAAATTAAAGCAAGCAATACAGTTTGTTCCTCAGATTTCTGTTAGTGAATCATTCCACTGTAACGCGCTGGCTCATCGATATTCCACAGTCTTCCTTGTTTCCAAACAGAGCACTACATAGGGGAGGTGGGTGCTTGTGTACTACGAGATCAGCTACAACCGATGTTTCATATTTTGTTAGACAGGTGACATGCTGTTTTCTGTGTACCCTCCTCTTTGATATTTCTAAGCCATGCAGTCATTTTGTACTATTCATGTAATCTTCCAGGCCTTAGAGTTACAGACTGATGTTCTTACTCCTCCATATGCAGTTATTATTTTCATAATAGACAGAAAATGTCAGTGTGAATGTAATTAAATGTTTGTCTGCATAGGTTTTGTTTGAAAGGTTGTTTTTTTTAAAGGACTATTTTCCCCGTAAATGGAAATGGAAATTTTGTGGGTAAATTATGATTCTTGGGTTATTATCTAGCTATTCCTTTAAGTTTTTTACATAAGTCTCTCTGGGTAACAAATGTCATTCCTGTACTAAAGGACTGAGCATTGTGGTTTTTACAGATGATTGATGATATGAAGATTATTATTAATGAAGATACTAATATTCCACATATCTTGATCAGAATAGATGTTCATTTTATTAGGTGTGTGTTTTATATTCTTCCATAAATGTGCTTAGGTTGCAATGGTGCTGACCTGCAAAATTTTGAATTGAAGTCAGAACTGGGATGGAGTGTGTTGTGGGGTTTATTTGTTTTATTTTGTCACCAAGTGCTCCTTACATCCACTGATTGCTCTGGAAATTATACCAAGAGATCAATGCTTTGTTTATCCTATTTTTTTTATTCTGAGACTCTTTTTGATTGTAATTTTTTCAAATGGGAGATCGCAAACATGTCTGTTTATACTCACATCTGGATGTAGTTTTTCCTCTACTTAAACAAATGGAGTGCCTTTTTATTCTCTGTCATCGTGCATTTAGACTGCATGATTCAAACTGTATAGCATGACCGTTCGTGGCCCCTCGTGGACAGTCATGGTTTCTGCGGGAAACATACAAACTTCAGCAGTGATCTGTGAGATACTGAGCTGCTTTACTTTAGTCTCTAATGGATGTGTGTGTAAATCTGTGCTTTATTTATGAATCCAATATGAAATGTACAGCATGAATTTTATTTCTATGTCCATGAATTGTATTTTTTATTTTTTGTACTTTTCAGGTATGACAAATTGTAAGAGATTGTTTTAAATGTCTTCTTGATCAGTACAGAGAAACTGCTGTGTATACGTGAAGATTTATCATTAAAGCCCTGTTGAAAAGTCACAGTTACAATGTTTTTTCTCACATAGTAACAAGAGTTGGTGTACGGTCGGTGGTTGTAATTTATAATAACCTCAGATAAAAGCATGAATGGCTCCTTAACATGGTGAAAGATATCTATATCAGTTATCTAAGATTTTACATAGTAAACAAGGGGAGTGTTCGTATTGCTTCCATATACAAAAGAATATTCAAGCACATTTTTAAGATTTAAGCATTTCAATATGAAAACTAATTTTCCTCAAATTTAATTGTGTAATCTTTAACAAAATTAAATGGATGAAATTAAAGGTATTGTTTCTATTCATATATATATATATATATATATATATATATATATATATATATATATATATATAGGTCAATTCAGTTTGATGGAAATTTATTATGAAATTTAAATGGGTAATTATTGCATAGTTTTATTTGATATAGTTGTTAAAATGTTCAAATAAAGTCTTTTATAAATATTTTTATTTCATTATTCCAACTGAAACATACTACATCTATTTCTGATAGTTTTTTTATATTTATTATTATTCAGTGAACAACATTAGGCTTATCAACACTATGATATCAAATAAGAAAAAAAATACAATTAAAATAAAATATATATATTTTATTTTTTCATGTAGATTTAAAAAGCTTTTTTAAGGTTACTGATGTGACTAGAGTCTTCATTCCATGTGAGTGCTCATGATTTTATTCATATGCTTCAAAATTACAATTAATTTTTAAGTAGTGCGCCTTTAAAGTATGACGCTGATGCTGCCTGCACACCCAGGTCCCTCTGAGGAACTCTGGACGTTTGACTGAGTGCGGCCGCGCGCTCTCGCGAGGTCTGCCCGCGAGAGTAAACAGTCGCCATTTCTCCAAAGTAAGAAAGAAGAGCTGAAAGTGTGGCGTACAGTTCGCTCACGTTTACGCAGAAATCTGTCCCGATAACACCTGAACTACTGACCACATCTGAGTTTTCCGTTACCGGCCATCTTCCTCCGTGGTTGTGTTATTATATGTGATATTTCAACTGGAGTTTATGAGGACAGCGCATAAGTGAGTGACTGCGGCCTGGCAGTACAAACACTGCAGCCTGACTGGAGCATAAGCACCCTGCAGCTCATCTTTCTCACAGGGGCAGAACTGCAGAAAAATACCCCTGTACTGAAAAATGATCATTGAAAACCTCGATGCCTTGAAGACATGGCTCTCGAATACTCTTGAACCCATGTAAGTGAGGTTGCCGGTGCAATGTGTACATATATGATGCTCGTACACGTGATTTCGGTCCATATTTTGCGTTATGTTATGCTAAATATAATTTTAATGTCTTCATGAACGTCTTTGTGTAGAAAGGTTTCTTAAAGATGGCGTTCAAATGCATTTACTGAAAACACGTTAAGGGAACGTTAACCCAACGCTTTGACAATTCTGTCATCGTTTACTCTCCATCACGAGGCAGAATGACAGACCCGTCACCATTCACTTCCCCTTGAATTTGACAAAGAAAGTGAATGACAATTTTCAGTTTTTGTGTTAACTTTCCCTTTAAATTGTAGTCCTGTAAAGATTCTGTTTGAATGTTTGTGTTAATTTTTATAAACGCTAAGGCTTTTCCTATCAGTCATAGATATACCAGCCATTGTTGTCTATTTAAGAGAGGCAAAATAAAGTTGTTGTGAACTTTTTCTAAAGTGGTTGTTTTGGCATCAATGACAGGTAGAGTTGAAGTCTGAAGTTTACATACACTAAAGTTGAAGTCATTATAACCCATTTTTAAACCACTCCACAGATTTCATATTAGCCAACAAGTTTTGGCAAGTCCTTTAGGACATCTACTTTGTGCATGTTTAACTTTTAATTGACTATCACAATTCCAGGGGGTCAGACGTTTACATACACTAAGTTAACTGTGCCTTTAAGCGGCTTGGAATATTCCAGAAAATTATTGTCAAGCTTTTTGCCAATTAGCTTCTTACATGAGGTGTGCTGAATTGGAGGTGTACCTGTGGATGTATTTTAAGGCCTACCTTCAAACTCCGTGCCAATTTCCTTGGCATCTTGGGAAAATCAAAAGAAATCAGCCAAGACCTCCATTAAACACCTGAAGGTACCAAGTTCATCTGTACAAACAATTGTATGCACGTATAAACACCATGGGACCATGCAGTCATCATATAGCTTAGGGAGGAGACACATTCTGTCTCCTTGAGATGAACATAGTTTGGTGCGAAACGTGTAAATCACTCCCAGAACAACAGCAAAGGACCTTGTGAAGATGCTGGAAGAAACAGGGAGACAAGTATCTATATCCACAGTAAAGGGAGGCCTATATCAACATAACCTGAAGGCTGCCCAGCAAAGAAGAAGCCACTGCTCCAAAACCGTGCACATGGGGACAAAGATCTTACTTTTTTCCCTCTGGTCTGATAAAACAAAAACGTAACTTTTTGACCATAATGACCATCGTTATGTTTGGAGGAAAAAGGGTGAGGCTTGCAAGCCGAAGAACACCATCGCAACTGTGAAGTAACTGTTGTCCTTATGTTTGCACTTCATGTGTGACAGTAGATCTTTTTGGGTCTAATGTAAATTAAATGTATTTTACCCATAGATGTGATGCCGATCCTTCCGCACTTGCGAAATATGTGGTTGCCTTGGTGAAGAAAGACAAATCCGAGAAGGAGTTGAAAGCACTATGCATTGACCAATTGGATGTATTTCTCCAGAAAGGTAAAGTTACACTATATAGCTCAAGGTTATAAAATAATGGTGATGCAGTTCTCAAGGGGGCTGTTGCTCAAACTAAGACAAGACCCCTATCTAGATGTCAATTTGGTTGCATTTATTCCTTGAAGTTAGATCTGACACCATTATTTGGTTGACCGGTTAAAGACAGTCATTTATTCACTCCTGACTTTCATGACTTTTTATAGTGTTATCAATATACAATATGAGGTTCATGATTCGATATTATCTCAATTCGATATGATGGCACTTAAATGACAAAGTATGGCAGAAAATTGTTTATTTAAAAATCCTTATGTAAAATGTACATTATAATTTGTATCAAAATATAGTTATTTAATACACAATTTAAATGCTCAAAGTTTAAATAATTGTTCAACACATACATTTAACTATAAGAATAGATCACAACAAATAAGTTTAAAAAAATAGTGGACTACATTTAGGCTGATTGGGTGCAGAGCAACCAATAGAACTGAACAGAACCTGTCCCAACATTTTTTTTTTTTAAATATAAAAGTTCTACTTTCAGTTAATATTATTTCTTGAAATTGTATATGTAATAGTGATATGAGCTGTCAATGTTTGAAATAATGTGTTCAATTTACAAGTATTAACATTAAGTTTACATTCATATAACAAGTGCTATAATGGTGCTGTCACTTTAAGAATTTGTCCATTAGCATGAGAGAATTCTTGTTTTTTTTTTTTTTGGAGCATCCGTGTTCTTTGTTATTAAAATTAATAATTCTTTTTACATTTTTATCTGACTGTAAAGAACAGAAAGGATATTAAAAGACACATTATTCAATGAAAGTGGAGTGCAGGATCTCATCTTTGGACACAAATGACACAAAAAATGGTCCGTTGTAGTCTCGAGCACTTTTCAAAAAAACAAGGTGATTTTTCCAGGTATTCCAGTACTTAAATTCCTAAAAGCTAAATTCAGGCACTTTAAACACTTCAAGGACCTTGTGTGAACCCTGTAAACAGTGTAGAAAAAAGCGAAGCAGGGGTAAAATCAAGTGATGGTGAGATTATGATGTTTAATGGATAATTTCATTTATGATCACATGGACCGAAAACAATGTTTCAAATTTCTAAATATCGAGTTTTGCCTTGATATGGTGCATAATTTTTTTTGTTTGTTTGCGATATATCAAAATTCAATAAATTGTCCCATCCCTACTAAATAATGAGAGCATTTTCATTATGGGTTGAAATTTTCCTTTTAATCCTTGATGCCAGGAGAAGATCGTAATGGCTTTTTTTTCAATATAAAAATGACTTGTATATCACATTCTTTTATATAAATGTATTCAGACTTTCAGGATTGTCTGTGTTCTATGAATTCCTATTTCTGTTAAAGGAAATGTCCACCCAAAAATGAAAATTCTCATTATTTACTCACCCTCATGCCATCCCAGATGTGTATGACTTTCTTTCTTCTGCAGAACACAAAGATTTATAGAAGAATATCTGAGCTCTGTATGTCCATACAATGCAAGTGAATGGTAACCAAAACTTTGAAACTCCAAAAAGCACAAAGGCAGCGTAATCCATAACCAGTTATTTCAAGCTTGTTTACACACATGTGTGATTGGATGTGCAGAGGGCTAGATGGTGTTAAGAAGTGTAATCAAGCTTGAAACCATGATTGCCAAGGAGACTGTTGATGTCAGGATTTATAGTGAAAAAGATGTTATATTTTGGTCTGTTCTCACTCAAAATAGATGGGATCTCTTCAGAAGACATGGATTTTACCACTGGAGTAATATGGATTACTTTTATGCTGCCTTTATCTGAGCTTCAAAGTTTTGGTCACCATTCAGTTGTATTGTATAGACCTATAGAGCTGAGATATTCTTCTAAAATCTTCATTTATATTCTGCTGAAAAAGTCATGCCATCTGATATGGCATGAGGGTGAGTAAACAATTTTTTGATTTTAATTTTTGGGTGAACAATTTTGTTTTAACATGCGTTTGGTTGTGCAGAGACACAGACATTTGTGGATAAACTTTTTGAATCTGTGAACGCAAAGAGTTACCTACCTCAACCCGAGCAGCCAGCTTCCACAAGCAGAATTGAGACTATCCAGCGCACAGAGAAGGATGAATCAAAGAGAGAAGAGGTAAAATAAAAAAATGAATAGAAACTAAAATTCCATCAGATATTTATCAACATTCAGTTTAAATGATGCTATGTCCTTAAATTTAACCTAAAATTTATTTTTTTCATTTCTGTTTGTGCAAAAGCAGCCAAGCCGAGACGAGGAAAGAGAAAAAAAATTCCCCAGGAGAATAAACCACAGTCCTCAGTCTAGCTCCAGATATGGCCGAGACAGCAGGTGAGACTAACATTCCATAGTCATTGTTTTTCCAAAATGCAATACTAGCTACTCTGTCGCCAGTGTCTTAAGTCTTTAAATGCATTTGCAGGAGAGATGACCGCAAGAAAGATGATCGCTCCAGAAAGCGAGACTACGATCGCAACCCACCCCGAAGAGACTCATACAGAGAGCGTTACAACCGCAGGAGAGAACGTAGCCGCAGTTACAGTCGCAGTCGTAGTCGCAGCTGGAGTAAAGACCGCAATCGTGACCGAGACAGAGAGCGAGATCGTGACCGAGACAGAGATAGAGATCGCAGCCGATCACGAACTCGCTCAAGGAGTCGTAGCAGAAGCAGAGGTGTGACTATTCACTGTTCTCAGTTTGGTGTAGTTTATTATCTATTATAAATTACATGATATATTTTCAAACCTATTGCCTTTCAAAGTCAAAGTACGACCACAGTCGTCCAGAGCGTCAGGAGGGGACTGCTGCCGATGGCTTCAACCCCACACCTCTCACGCCTGGAAACTCCTCTGCTCATTTCCCAGTGCCTGTCCTCAGTAGCACGATCACTGTCATCGCCCCCACCCACCATGGAAACAGCACCACAGAGAGCTGGTCGGAGTTCCCTCAGGATCAGACGCCCTTTGGCAGAGGTGGCCCACCAAGGAAACGCTGCCGTGACTATGATGGTAATGAACCTCTTGAGTTTTTTACTAGCTGAACTTTTTAGTTGTTTCCAGTGCATAAACATCTTATTGCAACGTGAAATACATTTTATAAATTAGGATGCTTATACTTCGGTTAGTTTGCAGTAACTGTGGCTCTTTTCCAAAACTTATAATGAAGTATCGATAAAAGTAGTTCAAGCTAATTAAAAATGGACTATTTGACCAAAATTTGTGTTATGTCATTTATGCCTTTTAAAGTATTGTGGTGTTTGCTGAGCAACATGCTTGCTCCAAACTCTGTTGGAATCAGCTGTGGGTCTTGTTTTTGAGGAGCTTAGGAGAGGAGTTGCTGCCTATGTACCATTCCAAATCGGCCTCTTAAGAGCAAGGGCATAGCCAAGATATTCATATTAATTAAATGCCTTTAAAAAAATGTTTGGGCCAAGTTTTCACAAATTAGTTTTTACAAAATTTTCCTTAACAACAGGGAAACAGTCACAATCAGAAATAAAAATGTATGCATTTTTAAACTATTTTATAAAAATATATTCGAAGTCAAAATAATATCTAATATTCCACCCTGCTTAAGAGGTTCCATTCATAGTACTGCAAGGCAGCTCACTAGGTTTTAGAACAGATCTTAAGTTTGTTACAGAGTAACCAATGATTGATTGTGTTCTTTTGATTGTGTTGTCTTGCAGAGAAAGGCTTCTGTATGCGAGGAGACATGTGTCCTTTTGACCATGGCAGTGACCCAGTGGTGGTGGAGGACGTTAATCTTCCCAGCATACTTCCCTTCCAGCCGCCACCTCTTCCTGTGGTGGACGGGCCACCTCCGCCTGGTCTTCCACCTCCTCCCTCTCTCCTGAACCCTCCAGTGAACCTCAGACCCCCTGTGCCCCCACCGGGCACCATGCCTCCCAGCCTGCCCCCTGTTGCAGGTACGACCCATCACATGCATAACTGTATGCAAAAATAGATGATGCATGGTATGAAAACTATGTGATATAAAGATCCATTTAGATAAGATTTTAACAGCTTTTTTCCACCAGCATTGGTCATGTGGATTTAAGTTTTTAAATGCTTTAAACTGTGCCAATCAAAAAAAAAAGTACAAGCAATTTTCTGTTCTGTTCTAATGTGTGTTTTTTTTTTTTTTTTTTTTTTTTTTTTTTTTTTTGCTTGGCATTTGAAGAATAATTATTGACACAGTTGTTCTGACCTTTAACTTCTCTCGTTCAGGACCTCCTCCTCCTCTTCCTGCTCTGCAACCGTCTGGTATGGACGGCCCTCCAAACTCCATAACCAGCTCTGTGCCCACTATAGTGACGTCAGGGATCCGGCCTTCGATCACTCAGCCCCCACCTCCCCTCTTTACATCAGGTAAGTGTTCTAGATGCACAGCAAGGTTTATTTATAATCCAGTAATAAAGTGATGGCTCATAAGTTGTTGAAATGTAATGTCAAATCTTGAGCCTGCACATTCATTTTCAGATGAATTCAAATGAATTCCCCTTATGAGGAATTGCATAAATTAAAGTAAATAATCTGGGGGGTTTTTTTGTGCAAGAAATCTTGAATAACACTGTAAGTGGACTTTGGTACTTTTGAAACGGCTAAGATAGTGTTGAAGTGTTTCTCAACTGGTGGGTCGCAGGTCTATTCGGACTGGGTCGCGGACAGCAGGGAAAGAACAATGCCATGGTTTTCCCATTGAAGATTTTTCGGCGTCCACCCAAGTGATGGAGATTATTTAATGATAAAATAATATTTAACAAAGAGATTATTTAATGATAATCTTGCATTCAGCTAAAGGCTCCTCATCTGTACTGCGATATTTTTGCGGTGCGATTAAAGCATTTATTTGAGTGAAACAGTAGGCCTACCAGCTTGCGCTAATGATATGCTCTGCTCTCTGATGCGCACACACAACTACTGGACTTCCCTCGATATTGCTGCACACGGACCTCAAAACTGATGTGACCAATTTCAAGTTAAGAGACTTTTCTAGTTTAAAGCGATATGGAGCAAGTCAAGTCAAACCTCTGAAACAGTAGGCAGCCCTGACATGCCGAAAAGAGCAACACTGTGTATTTATTACACATCATCACCTTTACAAAATTGTTTCACGATTTTACATTAGTAAAATTAACTGTTCTATTTTGACAAAATGTTATAGTTTCACATGAAATAATCTATAGGTAGAATCTATCAGACCTCTCTTTTTTTATATCAACAGTGGCAATGTTAAAGTTTTGAAATGTTCTTTGGCTAGTATTTTTTTTTTCATGAATGTATAATTTATTATTATTATTATTATTAGCCTACTATTATTTAAGACTAGCTAAATTGACCTAACCATGGTAATGAGGAGCTTTTCCTCCTGTTTAATTTTGCTTGAATGATGTTTGAAATTATGAAACAAACGGGTTAATAATGGGCTCATAGCATATAAATAAATATGCTCTTAAATTTTTAAAGGGGGAGAGAAAACCTCCTGTAGCTTTTGTTGTTGACATCAATAGCAAATATAATGTCACTTGATGCATGCCCTTATACTTGTAAACCATGAACAAAACTACACAAGTTAAAGGGAAATGTGACTCAGGATACATTAAATACAGGTTACATTTTTGCTATGGTGAGTTTCCACTTGATTTCCTATGTAAAATCTGGGTCCCGAAGCAAAACCAGTTGGGAACCACTGGTGAAGAATATGGACAGGTAGCTTCTCATCCAAACAAATAAATTAACGGACATGGAATAGTAATCTTAGGTCAAATTATTGTATTAGAAGAGGGCATGGAGTGATAGAAGATGCATGAAACTAGCACAGCTGTACAGGAAATCAGTTACCAGAGACAACTGTCAATTATACAGTTTTAAGTTCTTTGTACACTGAAAAACCTAATAAGTTGATTAGTCGATTGAGTAAATTCGCTCCCTCAATTGAATTGAGTAATAGCTTCACCAAAACTTGTGTAATTAAGTTCACTTAACTTTGTGTTCATATAGAATTAACTTAACAATTTAAACTAGGATAACTAGATGCAAGTAGACTTATATCAGATTTTCTGTTTAAATGTTGTTTGAACTTAATAATTTTAATTGAATTGACAAAAATTTTGGTCATATTTTTGCAATAACAGCTAAAATAATGAAGATTTAACTGATTCAGGGGCCAGTCATTAAATAAACATATTTATCCAAAGAAATGCATGTATTAATAACTATTAAATTCCCTAATATGTTTCCTTTGACCAAGGAAGCATAATTAAATAATTCAAGCGCAAGTCAGTGTGGGTATTCCCCATAGCCTCAGTTTTGTAGTTTGAGTAATGTACACTTAAAACCTTAAGTCTATGGAAGTTCAAGGTTCAAATTTGACCAAGTCATTTTTAATTAATGTAATTCCTTGACACTAGCGCCACCAAATGGAATGGACCATTTTCACAGACTGTGAAGCATTTCAATTTATAAAGAGTGTCAATTTATAACATTATGCTTTGTGTTATATTACACTGGAATTTGTAGAAAAAAATCTAATAAAATTACCACAGCTGTGATGGGTTTTCGGGTACAGCTGAGAGAGTGACCGTAAATTAGGTCTTGATCCACCACTCTATTTTTTTCCTCTTCTGGAAAGTCATTCAAGTGTAATAGTGGATTTTTACTTTTGCTCTTGGAGCAAATGGTTCAATGAAAATAATGTTTGCTGTGGTCTCCCATTCACCGCTGTCGAAGTTTACCCTTTGATCCTTTACTTCCGCCTTTCCATAACCCGGCGTGTGAAAAAGGTCTATTGCAAAAATAATCTTTTTCAAATGGTGAATACGTCCCACATTTGCCATTGGTCAAACAAATAGATAGTCCTGCCCCCAACTCGCGCCATTGGTTGTTGGTGCGGATTCAAAACAAACAGAGCAACTTTCTTAGTGCCAAAGAAACGCAGTGCTTTCAGTTTATGATAAAATCAACCTGTTAATGGCTTTATTTGAGTTGTCTTTGCATATTAAGCTGGGATAGGAGAAAGTAGTTTAACAAATAAAAAGTTAAATACTTCAGATTTAAGGCAACTTGATTTTTCCAGTATTGGCAACATTAGAGTTTACAATGTACAGAAATATTTAAATATAGAATGCTGCAATTGTTGCGATTGTTGTTTTCTAATTATGGAATTATACTTGTTGTTTTTATTTTATTTGTTGATATAGACTCTTTTGAGCCAGACGTGTATAATCCCGAAGCTCCCAGCATGAACTCGCGACCCATGTACAGACACCGGGTCAACGCTCAGCGGCCCAACCTTATTGGTCTGACCATGGGAGAAGTGGATCTACCCCCTAGAGGTAGAATAAAGAACTGTCATCTCTCCTAAACTGGCTCTTTATTAATATAAGTCTTGCGCTCTTTAAATAAGAGTGCTTCTTTCTCTTTGCTGTGCTCTTTATTGTGTGTAATTCTTTTAGAGAAAATGTCAAACAGCAACAGTATGCGGATAGTTTTGGAAACAGACTCCAGGAAGAGAGGGGCTGGAATGCATGACAGAGTGATTCCTGCAAAGAAACCCTGGTTTGACAAGTAAGAAGGCATCATTATTTTTTTATTTTCTCCCCAATTTGAAATTCCCAATGCCCCCTAGGTCCTCATGGTGGCGTAGAGAGGACGAATCTCAGTTGCCTCCAAGTCTGAGACCATCAATCCGTGCATATCATGTGTCACTGCGAGGAAAAAATTATGAGTCTAATAACAGAATACTGCTAGATTAATCTCCTATATATAATTTTGAATATATTGCTGTGGGGGAAATGTAGTCCTAATGGTCAAACGTGATGTCCTTTTATTATAATATTTTAAATGTAATCAGTGATGACTTTATTTGAGAAAAATACAAAATTAATTTAGAATATTTTAAATGTTTGCAATAATTTGAAAGCATATATAAGCAGCCATATCACCCTGTAGCTCAATACCTTTTGCCCACTGAAGCTAAGCAGGATTGAGCCTGGCACTTCTCAATCATGGCCTCCTAATTGGCCTCATCCACTAATTGGCTCTATAACTCTCTCCTCTCCACCAATAGCTGGTGTGTGGTTAGTGTACTGCACTCTATGGCTGCCGTCACATCATCCAAGTGGATGCTGCACACTGGTGGTGGTTGAGGAGTGTCACCCGTTCAATGTGTAAAACACTTTGAGTGTAGTGTCTTAAAGGGCTATATAAGTGTAAGGTTCATTAATACATTCATTCTTGTATCTAACGTGATTCTGTATTAACAAGCAGGGCTTATTAAAATGTGCATTTATTTGTCTTCAGTCTGTTTCATTGACCCAACTGAATATTTAAAAAAATATATATTTTGCTCCACAGACCAAACTTCAACAAGCCCAACCATCATGGCTTTCAAAGAAAGGTTCCATACTCTTTAGCAAACACCAAACTGGCCATCAGACAGATTCCATCTGAACTCAACAACATCAGCAAACTCAACGAGCACTTCAGCAAGTTTGGCACCATCGTCAACCTGCAGGTACTGTGATTAACCTCTAGTGTGTCCATTTTCTGAGTCTGTAGATATTTCATGGTCACAGAAGGCTTATAGACATATTTTATCTGTTTAAGGTGGCATATAACAATGACCCGGAGGGGGCGCTTATCCAGTTTGCCTCCCCTGAAGAAGCGAAACGGGCTATACAGAGCACTGAGGCTGTGCTGAATAACCGGTTCATCAAAGTACATTGGCACAGAGAGGACACAACAGAACATGCACATCCCACACCACTTCCGGTATGAAAATGTGTTTTGTTTATAATTATATGATTTATACATTTACAAAAGCTGCATAATAATTAGCAAAATGCTGTTTAAAATAAAAGCAAAATATTTAATGCATCAATTCCAAAATAGAAAAATGAATTTAATCAGACAAATTTATAATGTTTAAGAATCTATTTTGTGAGCTATTTTTTATTGTAGCACAGAGTTTAAATTTTAAATGCACACCTTGAGGCTCTACAAACTGAGACTATATAGATGTTCTAGTGCTGTCTGTGTGCAGCTCTGATTGTGATCTGTCATTTATGTAGAGTTTACAGGCCACCCAGGAGCCTCCAATGACCACACTTAAACAGTCAGTCAAAGACCGGCTCGGACCCCTGCCCACACCCCACCCAGAACCCCTACAGGACTGCAGGGTTGCTCCACAGGTGAATGAAACAGTCTATGTTTGTGTATGGGTTCTTGCTGTATTTGCAGTCTAACAGTGTCTTTGTTTCCATTTTCTACAGAATACAACCAAGTCTTCAGTGAAAGAACGTCTAGGCTTCTCTAAACCAGCTGGCCTTGGAGGAAAGGTTTGTTGTCTTGTAGTATAGAGATGCCATACTTTTGACTATTTTTCACAAAGTCTGATCCACATTGCAGCTTTTTTTGTCCAAGAGTGACCAGGCTAATCTCTCAGACAGCATTCATGGTAAAATCTTGAACATCCTTACAGGTCTTTTCCACATCCACTGGCCTTACTAAGACGGTTTATAATCCAGCAGCATTGAAAGCAGGCCAGAAGGGGGTACAATTCAGTACAGCTGTCAGCCAAGAGGATGCCTTGAAGAGGAAACAGGTTTGTGTAAATATGCTACAAAGCAACTTGCAGGTAACATTTACTTGTCAGGCACAAGAGAGCACAACAGTTGCCCACCCACTTGTTCAGAGTCTGGGTTCCGGAAGTATTTTTCCCAATCGTTTTTTTCATAGGCTTTTCATAAAATCCTCCCTAAAAGAGTTATAAGCCATTAACCACACCAACCAGCTCAGAGGTGAATCACAACATCAAAAACTTTGTTTTGAGGCAAAAAAAATTGGGAAATCGGACATAAAGACAAAGGTACAAAGCTGCGTACTTAACATCTTTCACGAGGTTACAAACTGCAATACCATGAAGCATTGCAAATGTTGTAATTGAATAAAAAACAATGGGAATGTATCAAGCTATTGATTTTAGGTTGTTGATTACAAGCATAGAAAAGAAATTTAAGTTTATTGCAAAATATTCTGATATGTACAATTAGATAATTAATTTAAAGTGATAATGACTCGATTACATCACCTACAGTTCATAATGGGAGTGGGCGATTGCTCCGAGAATCATTTTGCTGGCTTTCTCGACTGCTGTTCTCTGATTGGTGAATTGTTCTGTTCTGTACCATGTAGGAAAGGTCTGTCTTCTTAAAATGTTTGTAAGCTATCGTTGAAAATCAGTTAGTCTATGGAAACAATTGATGGGATTTTTTTCTTCCGGAACCAGAATTTTAATTTGTGTTATTGCACATTAGGGGAAGTTTGTCCTATATCTGTTTTGTGTTCCTTCACTAGGAGGCGCTGAAGCTTCAGCATGATGTCAGGAAAAAGAAACAGGAGATTTTGGAGAAGCACATTCAGACGCAGAAGGTGTGCATTAATCTTTATCTTTGTTACCACATATTAATATATACTTCTGTTTATGTTTTAGTGATAACTACCAAGGTAAAAATGTATTTGCAGAACATTTAGACTAAAGAACATTTATGAACTGTCTTGAATTAACTCTTCACAAGTATGAAGGTACCATTAGCTTTTTGTTGTTGTTTGGCAGTTTTATTTTTCTCTCCTTAACACGATTTCATCAGTTTTGATTTTGTTTTGTGTGTGTGTGTGTCCTTCAGTTGCTCATATGTAAGCTGGAGAAGAACAAGTCCATGAAGGCAGAGGATAAAGCTCAGATCATGCAGACACTCACCACACTCACCAACAGCATCAGCAAACTACAGGGGGAGATAAAAGGACTGTCCTGTAACAATGCACTCAAGAGCACGCCCAAGAGCAAAGCCCAAGTACATAGTTTTGAGCACACCCCTTGTAGCCTAGTCAAGTTTGAAAATAAATATTAGCAAATTCAATTTAAACTATTCATCCTTTAAGTATATCTCTATTAAATAAACATTGATTTTAACTCAAGTAATTACTCAAGAGAAGGAAATGGTAATAAAATCAAACAATGACAAATAACAGATACAAATTAAGTAAACAGTGCTTAACATTTTTTAGGTATCATACAGCAGTGTCAAGACTACTAATGCACTACTGTGTACTTCTAATACTGTAGAAAGAGTGGTATAGTTCATTTAGTGTTGAATTGGTACCAAAGTTAACTAAAGAATGTTGTCTGTTTGTGCAAATGTTAGATTTCTAGTAATATCTGGACTAATGAGGGTGTTTTTTTTTGTTGTTTTTTTTTTACCTTTTCCTTCTGATGGACATGTTCACAGGCTCAGAAGGAGCTCCTGGACACTGAGTTGGACCTCTATAAGAAAATACAGGCGGGAGAGGACACTGCTGAACTCAAGATCAAATACACTCAGCTACAGTTAGAGGTATGTTACCTGCAGAAAATTTGACCTTTTTGGTCTGTACTTCATTTTTTAATTGTGTGAATGTACAACACTTGTAACTAAACATTTAACATTTCAGTAAAACTGAATATTTAGAGGGGAATATTATATGTCAGGAATTATGATTTTAAATTGATGTCTCAAACCTGCCACAAAGAGGCACTATAATGCTTCATAAACTTTAATTTGCTTCAGGCTGCCAAACGGGGGCTCCTGACTCCAGGCCGTGGGAGGGGGACCCACACCAGGGGTCGGGGGGCCCTGAGGAGCCGGGGCCGGGGTATTCGGGGGCGCGGGAGAGGAGCTCCAGCTCATGCTGTGGTGGACCATCGACCCAGAGGTTTAGAGATCAGTGGCTTCAGTGAGGCCGATCGAGTCGACCTTCTGCCTCACTTTGCTGTGAGTAACTTCAAAATGCATGCAAACAAACTGCTTACAAAGAGAGGAGAGCATGTATTTGAGTCTTAACTGATATTCCTATTGTCCTCCAGCAATTCGGAGAGATTGAAGATTGCCAGATGGAGGATTCTAGACTAAGTGCCATCATTATGTACAAAAGTCGCGCTGAGGCAGAACAGGTACTCCTGTGCTCCACACACATGCATATGAATGGTTGACATATAATTTGTTTACTTTGGATTTGTGATTTTTGACAAATGAATTTCTAAAAAGAACAAATATTCTTTCTCTTAATTAAAAAGTTAATAAAAGCTACATATTAGCAAAATGCTGTTTAAAGTAGTTTTAGATTATAAAGTATAGGATATCACACTATAGGACCTGCCAACTTCCCAAAAGTATTTCATGTCAACTACCCACATGCACACACTTTATATAGACTCTAAAGCAACTCTGTTCCTCAGGCAGCAATTCATGGTGTCCGGTTAAATAATCAAGAACTCCGTTTGGCCTGGCACAAACCTGCGCTCTCCCTCAACACTACAGACCCAGATGAGGCCGAACCTGAGGATGAGGAGGTACAGCCTTCATCACTGTTCAGTTTAAATGTGTGATGACTGCTGTGTTTGTTGATAATTCGGGGCTATTTGTATTCCAATTCCTTTGTTTGTGATTTGGGGGTGGGTGGTTCTAAAATCTTAAATTACAGTATGAGTAATTTTATATCATGTGACTGTGTACATCACGATAAAGTTCAATAATAAAATGAGTTATACATTAAAAAGCCAATTTGTAAGGCCTAATTTTCAATAACCCATTGAATTAAATGAAAGATACATCATCTCATTTGATTATTTTCTCTTTATTATTTGGAAGATGATAACTTTATTCATAACAAATAAGTCTGGCATCCAGGTCAAAAGATGGATTTTGCAGAGACCGATAACTAATCTAGTGTAAAAGGCGAAGAACTAGGGCTGGGACAACGCGTCGAAGTCATCGATGACGTCGACGCAAAATATGCGCGTCGATTCGTCAGACCCAAAACAAAGATGGCGGTGCCGGAGAGTATTAGCAACTCGAGTGGCTCCTCAGACTATCAGGAGTGCAAGGCGGCATGCACTCGTTCCTCTAAAGTATGGGAATTCTTTAATTTAAAAGGAAACAATTCCGTGATATGTCGTCTTTGCAAAATGGAGATGGCCTTCCATTCTAGCACCACGGCAATGCACCAGCACCTGAAGAGGCGCCACCCGGGAGCAGCTGCAGATGACGGAGCACCGTAAGTTTTTTTTCAACTCCCCACATTGCACTCGATGTTGGAGTAGGCTATAATACGTTGTCGACACCTAAAGTTTTCGTTTATAGCTATTAATAATGCGCTTATAGCTATGAATGTCGTGAAAAATACATAGAGGACACTGACAATGCGCTGACAGACAGGACCAAGCAGGTAACATTTAATAAAGTCTCAACTTTCAAATTTGGTCAGTCAAAGAAAATTAAACCGTAAATAGGCCTACTATTTTGTGGCTCTTTAATGTGTCGTGACAGATTGCCTCAGATTAGCCTCAGATTGCTGCTCGTGAACCGATCATCTTTTTCTTGGTTAATTTATAGCATCAAATAGGCTAAACATGAATGGTGTGTAACGCTCTTGATCAAAAGGGTCCGGTTAGCTTGCCTAAATGGTTGTAGTCAGGTGTAAGCAAAGACACACAAGACATAACTGATATTCCACCGTGGTGATTTATTATCAGCTGTCGTCGGTCCCACGTACACATGGGCAGTTTGCAAAACACACAGCTAACAACAACTGTGTTACTGGTTAGAAATAAAAACAGAATAAGAGCAACAGAAACACAAAACTGGCTTAAACGCATACATGCGATGTTCACAGCTCGCTCTTCCCATATCAACTGCCCACTCTGAGCGAGGGAGTAAGTACGTTCCATCTTAAAGGCGCAGTACCTAATTCTACTTGTTACAGTAGCCTACATCAGAAGGACTGATGTTTTAACTGTGGAAAGACGTCAGTACAGTAGCCTACAATCCATTATTAAAATTAAAATGGACCGACGTTACTTCTCTCTCCTGACTACTTTGTCGGACAAAAATGGCGTATTATGATTGATTGATCAGATCACCTGTCAATCAAACTCCCGGCGATGTGGGTTTTTTTTTTTTGTGTTTTTTTTTTTTTACATTTTATAATCGAATCGGACTGAAAAAAATGAATCGTTAGATTAATCAATGCATCGACAAAATAATCGCTAGATTAATCGTTAAAAAAAAGAATCGTTTATCCCAGCCCTACGAAGAATCAATTAATCAGGTTCATACCAAAATGAATAAATTAATAAATTTTTTTTTTTTACCCAAAATCTCAATAACTACCAGGAAAAAAATTATTTGGTCCATACTGTGACTGTATATTCACTAGGGGTGTAATGATTTAAATTTCTCATGGTTCGGTTTGTATCAAGGTTATAGGGTCATGGCTTCGGTATGGTTTGGTATTGTTATGTTCAGGGAAAAACATATTTCTGCTAAATCCAAAGTAAAAATACTCTATTTGGTAACAGACACTTCAAGAGATTTGTCCTCACTAAAAATCACCATGTTTTTAATACAGTAACCATTTTTTAAACATTGTATTTAAGTAAAATCATAGTAACCACAAAATTAACATGGTTACAATACAGTAGTAAAATCAAGGTTACTATATGGAAACTACAGTATTACTGTAACCATAAGCAATGGTTAAATGTACCAAAACTATGATTTCTGCCTAGATAACTATGGTGACAGCATGGTGGTTAATGTTACTTCAGCCATGGCTACTACAATATTACTATAGTAAAACCATGGTTTATTTTCGTTAGGGTCCTTAACTAGTCACTAGTCTCCAATTACTAACTCTACATTTTAAATTAATACCTGCATTATTACGCTGCATGCATCAAAGTGCGTTACAAACTCAACTCGACATACAGTTAGGTCCATATATATTTGGACACAGGCACAATTTTCATACCTCTGGCTCTGTATGCCACCACAATAAAATTAAAATTAAACAATCAAGATGAATTTGAAGTACAGACTTTCAGCTTTAATTCAAGGGGTTGAACACAAATATCAAGTAAACATTTTAGGAACTGCAACCATTTGTATACACATCCCCCCATTTTCAGGGGCTCAAATGTAATTGGACAAATTAATATAATCATAAAATGTTAATTTTTAATATTTTGTTGAGAATCCTTTACAGGCAATGACTGCCTGAATTCTGGAACCCATGGACATCACCAAAGACTGGGTTTCCTGCTTTGTGATGCTTTGCCAGGCCTTAACTGCAGCTGTCTTCAGTTGTTGTTTGTTCGTGGGTCTTTCTGCCTTTAGTTTTGCCTTCAGCAAGTGAAATGCATGCTCGATCGGGTTGAGATCGGGTGATTGACTCAGCCATTGCAGAATATTCCACTTCTTTTCCTTAAAAAACTCTTGAGTTGCTTTTGCAGTGTGTTTTGGATCATTGTCCATCTGTACCGTGAAGCGCCGTCCAATCAACTTTGCTGCATTCGGCTTAATCTGGGAAGATAGTATATTCCTATACGCTTCAGAATCCATCCGGCTGCTTCCGTCTTCTGTCACATCATCAATAAACACCAGTGATCCAGTGCCACTGGAAGCCATGCTTGCCCATGCCATCACACTGCCTCCGCCATGTTTTACAGATGACATAGTATGCTTTGGATCATGAGCTGTTCCAAGCCTTCTCCATACTTTTTTCTTCCCGTCATTTTGGTACAAGTTGATCTTAGTTTCATCCGTCCAAAGAATGCTTTTCCAGAACTGGTCAGGCTTTTTTAGATGGTTTTTGGCAAAGTCTAATCTGGCCTTTCTTTTCTTGATGCTTATGAATGGTTTGCACCTTGTGGTGAACCCTCTATATTTGCTCTTGTGAAGTCTTCTCTTGATTGTAGACTTTGACAATGACACGCCTACCTCCTGGAGAGTCTCCTTCACTTGGCTGGATGTTGTGAATGGGTCTTTCTTTACCATGGAGAGGATCCTACGATCATCTACCACTGTTGTCAGAGATGACCTTCGGAGCAAATGCTTACTGAACTGTGTTTGGTGAACTGTATGGTTCAGCTTTTTACCAAGAACAATTACACCCCTAATATTCACCAGGTGAAGGGTTTTGTGTATGTATATAAATATCAGAAATCAAGATTCATCAGACCAGGCTATGTTTTTCAAGTCTTTAAATGTCCATTTTTGATTCAGCAGCCTCAGCTTTCTGTTCTTGACAGAAGTGTAACCCAATGTGGTCTTCTGCTGTTGTAGACGATCCGCCTAAAGGTTTGACATGTTGTGCATTCTGAGTTGCTATTCTGCTCACTACAATTTTACAGAGGGGTTATCCAAGTTAACGTAGCCTTTCTGTCAGCTTGAACCAGTCTGGCCAATATCCGTTGACCTCTCTCATCAACAAGCCGTTTCCTTCCCCAGAACTGCCGCTCACTGGATGTTTTTTGATTATGGCACCATTCTGAGTAAACTCTAGAGACTGTTGTGCTTAAATCTCAGGAGATTAGCAGTTACAGAAATACTCAAACCAGCCCATCTAGCACCAAAAATCATGACACGGTCAAAATCACTCAATCTCTCACACACACACACTTACTTTTCCCCATTCTGATCGATGATGTGAACAATAACTGAAACTCCTGACCCATATCTGCATGATTTTATGCATTGCACTGCTGCCACATGATTGGCTGATTAGATAATCACATGAATGTTATTAACTGAATTAGGTGGACCTAATAAAGTGGAGAGAGAGAGAGAGAGAGAGAGAGAGAGAGAGAGAGTGAGAGTGAGTGAGGAATAATGTTTATTATTATTCACAAGATATTAAGTTGGAGACACAATGTACATTTTAACTGTAGAATCTTCTAGTGGTGCTCACTGAGGAACACAACTATTGGCCTAGATTTCTGCAGATAACAGATAGTTCCAAAAAGCATCTATGGGCACCTCTTAATCAGTAAAACTGATTGATAAACTCTACCTCTAGCCTGACATTTAGTATAACACCAGAGTTAAAAACAAAAGACAGTTGCAAACAACTAAAATCACAATACAAGTTTGGGACATGTCCCACTTTGTAATTTCACATTAATCTTGTTGCTCAGGAAAATGTTAAGCAGTCCTGCCCACTGATAACCAAGGAAATATATTTACCATAAATGGTACGGTAATTTACTGTATAAATGGTATCGCAGAATCTGAGGTTGCACCACGTCATATACATTCATACTGCTCGGTCCTATTTGAGATTGATTATCTGTAAAAGTTTTATATTTGTGTTTCATTGTGTCTGATTCTCTGTGTCCTGATTGGCTGCAGTTTGCCGATGATTCCCTTGTGGACGATACTCTGCTGCAGGACGATGATGAGGAGGAAGAAGATAACGAGTCGCGCTCATGGCGCAGATGAAGACAAAGTCTTCTCTCCATTCCAGCTGCACTGCATCCCATAACCCGAGCAAGAGCATCTGATCTGCAGTTCTGTGTTTTGGAAAATTTTGTTTTTAATAAAATTTCATTGGATATTTTATTTTACTTAGAAACCCTGAGCAGTAAATGGAGTAAAGCTCCTGTCAAAAGACTGTAAATGTACAAAAGATTGAGATGTAAAATAACATGAACGATTTGTTTTTTTGCCCTCATCTATTGTTTTGTATTGTGTCGAAACATGGACTAACTTTTGCCTGCTGCATTTGTTTTTTATTGGTCAAATATGTTGGCCCAGATTTCTTTTCAAATCTTCTGAAAATGTTAGACTGATAGTTTAAGACAAAAATATGAGGATTTTTTTCCAATTCAAAGATCACTGCAGAGCATTCTTGAGACATTGTTATGACAACATAATGAACGCTTTCCTTCATATAATCAGCCTGATGAGGAAGATGCTTTTGTGTACATATTTTATGTATGAATTTTAATGGTTTGTAAGAATTCTTTGCTTCTGAATTACTCTGCTGGGTTTTGTTTTGAAATGTAAAAAATAATTAAAATAAAGAATTGAAATGGTCTAGAAAAAAATATCAGCTGATGGGAAAAAAAAAGAAAAAAAAAAGAGAAAAATATTTTGCTGCATTAGCAGTTTTAAGAAGAAAAATATCTATACAGCTGAATAGAGACCATTTCAAAATCCCCAAACCCCAATCCTCACAAAGAGAGCAATTTTCCAAAAATAATTCCATTGTACCATAATGCCAGCAGGTAAGTAGCACACACAGCAAAAACAAAGGTAAACAAAGAGTTTTTTTTTTTTAATTTGTTCATGGAGGTTTATTTACATATGGACTTTTTTTTTTTCTTTATATTTGCAATTTATTTACATCTGGTTATATTTATTATTATGATTATTTTTTAGTCAATTAGCTTTTTTATTATTATTATTAAATATTAACTCTGCATTTTACCCATCATAGGTCAAAAGCAAATTTCCAAAAATAACAACTGTACCATGATATCAGCACAAGCAGCATAAACAAAGGTAAGCAAAATGTTTCTTGTAAATCTGAAAAAAGAAAAAAAAAATCTTCAATTTTAGTGGACTACTAACCATTTCTAATTTGAAATGTGCTTTGACAAGAGGGATGATTTACATACAAATTTGCCAAAAAAACAAATTATGCATGGATTAAGCTTGTATGTCATATCACAATTTACAATTCTTTCTTTCCTTGATGTTACTAATCGATAAATATGTCATGTGATCACATTCTTGATGGTCTCTGTTTTTACTTTTTTTTTTTTTTCCAACAGTTCATTGTCAACCTTTGATAAAATTGTAACATTTTATCTCCTGCAGGACACTGAATCCAGTTTTTACAATATTTGTTGACACTTGGTGCCTTCGCACGCTAGCCAGGCTCCATGCATCCGGCTCCCCCTCAAACCCAGAGCATTACATTTGCATAATGGAGAACGAATTACCCAGTCAGAGCTGTAGCAGTCGGTGATGTGGCTCTCCCACCTTGGTGCCTGTCAGAGAAACTCAGCTAATTGTGAGAAATTTGATTTGCTATTGTAGTGTGTCATGAAGCTCAGCTTTACCCCTACCAACTAAACCTCACCCTGCCCAGCAAGGGGGCCCTTAAATGGACATGCTCCCCACTTTCACCCCCTCCTTCATGGCCTCATGCTGTACTACTGTCCCAATACCCCCCCCTTCCATGACTGGGAGCCGATCTCTCTTGTGTACATATTCGTTCAAGCCTAAAGCATGTGTGCACCCATTCGTCCCTAGTTAAATTTGACCTTTGATCTCAATCTCAATGTAATATAACATTTTTATATGCTTTTTTGGGTCTGTTAATGTGTGGGTCATCACTATGAAATTGCCTAGAATTCAGTAAGTTTTTTTTGAGAGATGTAAAATGCGGTTCTTAAATAGGCCTATTTAATCTGAGGGCTACTGCGTCGTGGACCCCCACAGCCCAACTGCTCTGTAATGAAGTGATGTATTTGTTAAGCCAAGCGTGTTTCCAGCGGAATAAGCCACGTAATGCATTTATGGCAGGAAGCATTGGCTAACGAATTTAGAGCGCTGGAGAGCTGCAGCTAAAGTGTTTATATTGGCAATGTCATTTGTAAAGACTCTTTAATTTGTAATTTGTGTCAGTAAGATAAATGAGTTTATTTTTTTAAAAAGTAAATGATATCTGCCTGAGAAATTTTAATCGAGAATATCTAAAAGGAATAATTCTCCTAAAACTTAAAATATTGTAATTTTTCACTCACTCAAGTGTCATTTTCTAACATTTGCTCAAAGGTTGTAACCATCAATGAAAATGAGAGAACTTTCTCACTTATATATTTAGTCTAAAATTCAAGCAAATTCTATGTATTGCTCAAAGCCAGAGAAGGATAATACGATGAATATATTTGTTTATCAGTGAAAAGTAATTTAAAATTTGTACTGTTCCTTGCATGTCTTCAGAAGACTAATGTAATGTGAAGAGAAACCTCAAAATTCTCTTTATGTTCCACAGAAGTATTCATATTTAAAGGTGTGAAATTACCATCAAGACAGACTTAAAGGGATGGTTCACCCAAAAATGAAAATTCTCATTATTTACTCATGATTTCCCAGGTTTGCATGACTTTCTTAGAACACATTTGAAGAAAAATATCTCAGTAGGTCCTTAAAATTAAAGTGGATGGTGATCCGATTTTTAAAGCTCCAAAAATCACAGTCAGCATAAACGGCATCGGTACGATGTCTTCTAAAGCAATATGATCGCAATATCATTGTTTGATACAAATTCCAATCTATATACAACCCACATTAAGTTCTCATGAAATAATTTGTCTCATTTATTCACTTTTGTTTCAAAAAAACATTCTGCAAACATACTTGTCTGGTGTTTGTTTCTCTGTGTTAATGGAATGTGAGGGGTGATGATGGTTTCCCCCTGCCCAGCCTCTCATACCCTCCTGCCAGTACAGAGAACAACACTTAAATATTTTATGTGATCACAGGCCTCCAAATTTCAGTCCCTGGCAAGTTCAGCCAAAACATGATTAATTTAGTATTTATCCCCAACATCCTTTAAAATAAACGGACCCCCTCAGCCAGATGCACAGAGCTCAGTTTGAGACTAAATCTCCACCCCTATATCATAATACAGTCCCGGGGAGAAATTTTTGATAGGGCACAATTTTTTTCTTTTCTGGATATCTGAGAAGGGAGAAGAAATGGTTCCCTTGAACTGGGTTTTATACCACTCAATCAAAAGCATATTGTTTTGGTTAATTGATGCAGAGAAGGACCCAGCTGGTTGGTTCCAGACATTTTGTTCCCATTAATTTTTTTTAGAGATGCACCGATCGACCGGCCAGGGACCGGAATCAGCCGATTTTCCGCATGTTCGGCCCGGACCGGTGACCGGCCGGTCAGCCTCACTTCTTTCCAATTCCGAACCGGTCCGTTTTGTTGACAGCGGCGCAGGCAATAACGTCACAGCTGCAATAACGTGGAAGTTCTTCACTGTGAGTGAAGAATACATAAAGTTCGCAATGTGTAATAATTATAAGGTTAAAGTAAACCGTGGGGGAACCACCACAATAACGTTCGGATCAACAAACCTAATTAGACATTTAAAACACCATCACCCAGCTGAAAATGCCCATTTTAAAAAATAAGCTAAAAAAGGGAAAGCGGCTAAAGTTAGCCAGAGCTCAGAGCCAGCCACAAGTCTGCATCATCTTCTTTCTTTCCTTGGTATGATCAGCGAAAAGACCAAAACAATTATGAGGAAAAATATGGAATTCATGGTCCTGGATGACCAGTCGTTCTCCATAGTTGAGGACAGAGGGTTCAGAAACCTGATAAATTTCCTCGATACGGAGTAGGTGGTACTTTTCCGACGTTGTGTTGCCCGAGTTGTTTAATCTCGTGTCACGTCACACTCGCAGCCTGTTACCTGTCAACATTTGGGTACACAAATCCGGAGAAGGGAATTGGGGTGCTGGATGGCAGAAACAGGCTAAATACATACAAATTGTGCCGTTGTGATTTAATGTGCCGAGTAACGTAATTTTTCCCACTGGGTCCGATATTAAAATCTGTGCGAAACGCATTGCAAAAGGCGTGGGTATTATCGATATGACTTCAGGATATTAAATTAAATTCTTCCGTCCAGCTGTTATATTTACGTGTGTGTGTATATGTGTGTATATATGTGTGTGTGTATATATATATATATATATATATATATATATATATATATATATATATATATATATATATATATATATATACACTACCGTTCAAAAGTTTGGGGTCACTTACTCATTCTTTATTTATTTATTTATTTATTTCACATTTTAGAATAATAGTAGTCAGCAAAACTATGGAATAATAGAAATGGAAATATGGGAATTATTTTGTGACCAAAAAATCCAAAATAAATCCAAAACTATGTAATATTTTAGCATCTTCAAAGTAGTCACCCTTTGCCTAGATTTTGCAGACATGTACTCGTGACATTTTCTCAACCAACTTCTTGAGGAATCACCCCGGGATGCTTTTTAAACCGTACTGAAGGAGTTCCCATCTATGTTGGGCACTTATTGGCTTCTTTTCTTCATATTTTGATCCAAGTCATCCATTTCAAAAACTTTTTTTTTTTTTAGGAAATTTTAGATTTGTAATTAAATAAATGTATATGTTTTGGAAGAATAATATTTTGTCTACAAAGTTAATTTCAAACTTTTAAGCATACACCTTCAGATCAAAAGATTTTTAAGATCATGAGAAACATTTCAGACAAGTGACCCCAAACTTTTGAACGGTAGTGTATATATAGCGCTGTGTTTTGGTTGCCAGGTTGAAGTCACAAATGGGTTGAAATTTGTATGACGTGTCGACTGTGTGAGTTGGATGCGTTTCATACAATATCTGGCAACTGGAGAACCTTGGAATAATATGTTGATGTGTTTATTCATATAAAGTGGTTTGGGAAATACAAATTACGGGAGTTTCCCAGGAGAAATAACAAAACGGAAGGGGGGCGGGAGATGGGTGTGAAATACGGGAGACTCCCGGGAAAAATTGGAGTGTTGACAGGTATGGTTACAAGCCGATCTTGAAGCAGCAATCTGTTTTACCTCTGATATTTGGACATCTAACGTAAGCTTAATGTCAATGTTGAGTGTATTGGACACTTCAGTTTTGCTCATAGGCTTGTAATCTTTGGATTTGTTTTGTTAGACGAGTAAAAAAGAGAAAAAGATCCATTTATAAAAATAGTTGGAAATGACATCTGTTTTGTTATATATAGCATTTGCAGTTAATTGTTATTTCTACCTCTTTCTAGTCACAGAGAGCACTTTATTTTGAGAGTTGTTTAAGTGAGAGAAGATCCTGTAACTTAATGCAGTCTGGGGGAAATTGTAATGTTTAATAATTTATTTTATTATGAAAATACATTTTTGCATTGAAGAAAGGTAGATTTTGTTTGTATATGCGGTCAATAATAGTTCTTAGAAAGAAAATCGATATCGGCAGGTCACACTTGCAAAAAAATCGGAAATTCTGTAGGGATTTCATAAAATCATTAATAAAAGAGCCTACCAGCTCTGAGGTGAATCACAACATTACCAACTTTAAACATTAAGCAAAAAAGTGTTTGAAAACAAAGGTACAAGTCCATTGCAAGTGATTTAAAGCAAATAAAAAGCTGGGAATATATCAAACTTTTGATTTGAAGTTGCTTAATGTAAGTAGAGAATCAATATAAAGGAAATTGCTAAATATATAAAAATATGTAGTCGAGTTTATAAGCGCAGACAGACTTACTCAACAGACCCATGCTAGTTCTGTTGAGTGTTGTTGGCAGCAACCACAAGGTGGAATTATAAAATATAATTTTAACAGGGTTCCCACATGTCCTGGGAAATCTGGAATTTTGCAATGCAGTTTTCAAGTCATTGAAAATTAGATCAATACCTAAATGTCCTGGAAAATTATTATTTGTCCTGGAAAATATTTTAGAATAATATAATTTTTTTGACTGTGTTGCTAGCAAGGTTTTCGTTAACTATCGGGACCCGGAATAGAAGTCATATACACAAATTTGTATCATTTGGTCACTGCTGCTGGCTGTGCATTGGGGGAAACAACGTCAGTGGTTAAAGGCACTTACACCCTTGTGATTGATTACAGCAGTAGCCAATCGTTTGCTTGGTAATCGTGGTTCAACCGAGGCAGATCACTTAATTGGTTACAGCTACAGCCAATCGCATGCTTGGCTACAGCAGCATGTGCACAGTGAGAAGCGGCACTCGTGAAACTTCTCATTCATAAACCAACTGAAAATTCTCTTGTCAGATTTCAGTTCTGAACAGTTCAGTTCAGAGATTTTCATCTCAAAATTATTCAGTGACTCACTCATTCCACATAAGGCACCACTTGTCCATTTGTTGCCACCAAGTGGCATCTCCAGTGTGGTCATTACACTAGTCAATTTAACTGAATAAATTTGTGGAACTTTAAAACTGTGAGTTCTAAACTTTAGACAATGATGACAATTGGACCACTGATTTGAAAGCGTGGTGATTCTGCCTTAATACCTTGGGATGTGAATGAGTTTTCAATTATTGGAGTCAGCTTATACCGCAGTTACAACAGGTAGTTTGCTGAAAACATATAAATCCATAATGACTGTAGCAGGTAGTTGAATTTTGGAATACAATTCATTTTAATAACATTAACCTAACCAATCATAGATAAATGTAATGAAGCCCACCTGCCCACATCGCTCAAAAACCTTTTTATTAAAGGGTCAAAAGTAATCTAAATCACACTAATTTGCTGGGAATAAAATATCCAAATAATGCCCTGTTTGGGCCACTTGAAGGCACCCAGCTGAAAAGCTGTTAATAGGCAGTTCGCTGTCAGAGCCAAAGCAGTATCCTGAGAACTTAGATTAGAACTAATAATTCTGTGGAGGCAAGACATAGATCTAGTGGGGTCGGAGACGAATTATAAAATATCATCTGCGTAAAGCAAAACCTTATGCGCCATACTTCCCACCATCACCCCTGGAAAATCCTCCTCCTTTCTTATCGTGGCTGCTAATGGTTCCAGGGCAAGACAGAACAATAAGCGGGAAAGAGAAAACACCTGCCGGTTGCCCCTATCCAGAGTAAAATAATCTGCAATTAATCCATTTGTTTGTACCGCCACTACAGGGTGTCTATAAAGTAATTTAAACCATCCAATAAAAGCATTCCCGTACCCCGTACACTGTTTTAAATGTCTTAAACTTTCAGTTACATTTTGAGTGGATGGATTGTGTAAACATTCATCAGTACCTAATGAATACAGAAAAGCATGGAAATGATACATTTGTGATGTTTGGTTTTTAGTAATAAATCATAGTACTTCAAGTTGAACGTTCTTTAAAAAACAAACCAGAAATTGCATTTGATTTCAAATACAAATGCTGAACAATATGCAAATGCAACATCAATTAAAACTCAATGTTAAAAGTAAAATTGGCTTTAAAGGGTTCTTTTCAGACTTGAGCTCGCTATGTTTATTCCTCTGAGAAGAACATGAGCATTGTTCAGCTCCTCATTTTTCACGCATAGTAAAGTTCCTTGTCAAGCTAAATAATCAGTTTAAATTGTCTCAAGTTCAGTCAAGGTAGTTAAAAAACTGACGACCGTCCATTGACAGAATGCAGGTGGAAGTTCTGATATACAATATCAGATTAATAATTAGAGTCGGATCTGATGACACAGGGATGTGTGAAAAAGGTCTATCCAATTTTTCCCGGGTCTTACTGGGAAAATTAATGTTGGTGCGACTTCCGCCAGATGCTGTTCTATAGCATTCGCTAGCTGTGGCTGCAGTCATTTTGACCTTGTTTACAGGTGGTATTAAGACGTGTTTCAGGTGATCAATCACAAATGGTCAGCACTATATGTAGTTGTAAACGAGGTGCAAAACGATTTGTGATTGCATAAAAAAAAGCATGTTACCACATCACATTTGAGGTTTAAACGTCGTCCGGATGTGTACCGGACTGCAGCGAAGCACCACCTCTCACCTGTAAATCACCCTCCGAACAAAAGTTTAAACTTGCGTGCGGATTTAAAAAGAAATAACTTGATAACTTGAAAAAGCGATTTACTTACCCAAACACGAGAACTTTAAGGCTCTTCTACAGTGTGTCTGTCTGATTTGAACATGCAGGGTGATGCGATGACAAGCTCACACATCTGAAGCTGAACTAACACTATTCTCGAGAATTTTGCTCAAAATGTTGCATTTGCACTTTTTGAAATTTGCAATTTCAACTGCATTTGGGAGAAACAGCACGCCAGATTTGTTCACACTTTCTTTGACTTTTTAACTAACGTAGGGATTGGTGTATGTCATCATGAAATCAGACACCCTCTCCTCAAAATCTCAATACCACAATGAAAGAATGAATGGACGTACCCCACAACAACAACTGTGTTTACTTGACAATGGAAGTAACATCCACATTTCTAACATCCTAGAACATAGGAAAAAAATGGATTGCTGGCGATGGCTAGATTTATTATAAGGGCTTTTCTAAGGACGTGTCACTTTCACAACGCTTTGGTTTCATCGCATCATAACAAGCGTTTCTAAGTTGAATGAAAAGAACTCTTTGAATTCAAGAACTCGTTCTCATCTTATGCTGTCCTTCGTGGCAAGCTGAGTGTGCTTTGTTTACAGCTACTCTGATGGCAGGAATATTCCTAATTATGGTCAAGAGAAATGATTCATTGTGATAATTTTTAAACTCATAATTGTTTATATAGTTAATCACACAGAATTAACAAGTTAAATAGACAGACCTAGTATATACTTGAGCAGTCAAAGTTAACACGTTTAATTTAAAATGTTTTTTTACATGGTGAATGCATTTAAAATGTTGGTATTAGATTACGGCATTTAATATAGCTCTGTGTAAGTTTGAATCATTGGTTGTCATTACACTGACGTACACGCCACAAACACGCACAAAGTTGATTTTGAGTCGATGATCAATCGATGAAGAAAGGACGTGTACAAAACGAATCCAGATGGGACTTGTGATAAATCTAAAGCCCCTTTTTTGTCCTTTGTAGTGATGAACACATTTACCACAGAAGCACGTCAAGTCTTAACTATCACCTAAAAGCCAAATGCGTGATGCATGGCACTAACGAGGGGCTTCTGCAGCTGTTTAGCTTGTTGGAGTTCTCCCGTGGAATGTCTGACGCGCAACAAGTTATATTTTTACCATATTGCTGCTGATCTGAAGCATAAGCTGGGGGCGATTTATAGGTTTTTGATCTTAGAGGGGCTCAGCCCCCAATGACACTATTGGATGTGCACATTTAATGCACTCCACTCTTTAGCCTAGTGTAAAGGATTTTAGTTCATGGGCAATGGAGGAGTCAAGGTCAGTCCTTTTAATAATCAGTTTCAACAAACTTGACGTTAACCATCAAAACCTGTGTATATATAAATAACTGAAAAAACACTCCGTGGTTGGACTCGCTGGTCACTCTCTCCCCTGATGCTATGGCGTGCCTTTTCAGGTCTCCTTCCACCATCACTATAATGAAAGACAGGTTTCAGAGATAATTACGGCCCAGGCGAGGAGCCTTACCGCTCTCCCCCAGACCAACACATGACCACGCCCCACATGCCACACCTAGATAGTTTTTATTTTTTTACTGTTTATATCATTCAAGATAGCCAGCTAATATACATTCAGAATGTTATTTTCCGTATTAAATGCTTGCTATATTAAAAGAAAGTGAAACCATTGAAAAAATTATATATATATATATATATATTAGTCTTTTCATTTATTAACGAAATTTTTAAAAAAAATTGTTTATTATAGAAAATCAAAACAATAATTTAATTGATAATTTCGCAACTTCTATAAATTTAATTTATATCAAACACCAGAAAAACCTATTATAACAATAAATGTCACATTTAGCTTTGTTGTTTTTAGTAGAGTGAATTAACTCCAGATGATATTTCTCTGCATGTCATTAAATTTTGAATTCATTCAAAAGAGAAAATAACTCCTAAAAGAGATTTTAATTTCAATAAAATAACCATGGTAAGTATACACTGATCAGCCATAACATTAAAACCACTGACAGGTGAAGTGAATATAATTTATCTTCTCATTACAATGGCACCTATCAAGGGGTGGGATATATTAGGCAGCAAGTGAACAGTCAGTTCTTGAATTTCATGTGTTGGAAGCAGGAAAAATGAGCAAGTGTACGGATCTGAGCGACTTTGACATGGGCCAAATTGTGACATGGGTTAGATGACTGGGTCAGAGCATCTCCAAAACTGACCTACCTAAAGATTGTTGCAGACCACGTACACCCCTTCATGGCAACAATATTCCTTGATGGCAGTGGCCTCTTTCAGCAGGATAATGCCTCCTGCCACACTGCAAAAACTGTTCAGGAATGGTTTGAGGAACATGACAAAGTGTTCACGGTGTTGACTTGGCCTTCAAATACCCCAGATCTCAATCCGATTGAGCATCTATGGGATGTGCTGAACCAACAAGTCCGATCCATGGATGCCCCAACTCGCAACTTACAGAAATGAAAGGATCTGTTGCTAACGTCTTGGTGCCAGAGATCACAGGACACCTTCAGAGTTCTTTTGGAGTCCATACCTCGATGGGTCAGAGCTGTTTTAGTGGCACGACAACAATCATCCATGCAATTATCTAATCAACCAATCGTGATGCAGCAGTGCTGCGCAAAAAATCCTTCAGATACGGGTCAGGAGCTTCAGTTAATGTTCACATCAACCATCAGAATGGGGAAAAATGTGATCTCAGTGATTTTTACCATGGCATTATTGATAGTGCCAGACGGCTGCTTTGAACATGCTATTCTATAGTAATGCCGGGTTGGTGCTGTTTTGGTGGCACGAGGGGGACCTACACAATATTAAACAGGGTTTTAATGTTGTGGCTGATCGATGTACATAAACTCAACAAAAAAAAGAAATGTCCCTTTTTCAGGACACTGTATTTTAAAGATAATTTTGTAATAATACAAATAACTTTACAGATCTTTATTGTAAAGGGTTTAAACAATGTTTTCCATGCTTGTTCAATGAACTATAAACAATTAATGAACATGCAGCTGTGAAACGATTGTTAAGACACTAACAGCTTATAGATGGTAGGCAATTAAGGTTACAGTTATAAAAACTTAGGACACTAAAGAGACATTTCTATTGACTCTGAAAAACACCAAAAGAAAGATTCCCAGGGTACTCATCTGCATGAACATGCCTTAGGCATGCTGCATGGAGGCATGAGGACTGCAGATGTGGCCAGGGCAATAAATTGCAATGTCCCCCCATCAGTGCTCAAACTGTCCACAATAGGCTGAGAAAGGCTGGACTGAGGGCTTGTAGGCCTGTTGTAAGGCAGGTCCTTACTAGACATCACCGGCAACAATGTTGTCTATGGGCACAAACCCACCTTTGTTGGACCAGACAGGACTGGCAAAAAGTGCTTCACTGTCGAATCACGGTTTTGTCTCACCAGGAGTGATAGTCGGACTTGTGTTATTGTCGAAGGCATGATCGTTCTTCATGGTCTGGGGCGGTGTGTCACAGCATCATCGGACTGAGCTTGTTGTCATTGCAGGCAACTGGCAGATCTTGTGCATGTCCATGAGGAGGAGATGCACTGCAGTACTTAATACAGCTGGTGGCCACACCAGATACTGACTGTTACTGACACATTATTCCATTTCTGTTAGTTACATGTCTGTGAAACTTGTTCAGTTTATGTCTTAGTTGTTGAATCTTTTTATGTTCATACAAATATTTTCATGTTAAATTTGCTGAAAATAAAAGCCGTTGAAAGTGAGTTACTTTTTTTGCTGAGTTTATATACATAGACTGGTTCACTTATTTGTTTGGTAACGTTTTTTAAAATCACACTTTTACGCCAGTAGGTGGCAACAAATGTGAACCTCTTTTGTGTGTTTTGGGTCATTAAAACATTAAGCACAGACATTCATCACCAAAACAAGTCTAATTATTCTTTTAATAATCAGTGTCTATTAAGAGACCATCAGTGTTTAAATATCATAAGCATTTTCCATGCAAATGACAACAAAGCATATTATTTTGTGAACCGCTGTGCATGACTATCAAGATATACATAAAAGACAACTTAGCCTAAAAATAATTTCAGGTTTTAATAACGTCCTAATGTCAATGTAATGTCATTAGTCACTTTTACCCTTAATTAATCCAGCCCCATTCTCTCCTTGTTAAACGAGATTACCGAACTAAAGCGATATGCCGCCTCTCCTTCAATCGGTCAACAGACGCTGATCCTCTCTCGTTCATGAAGTTAATGTGTAAATGAGGTGTATTCGTTCAGTGTGTCAAACCAATGCCCCTTCACAGCCCACACTCTTCTGCTATTGGTTCATGCTTTTTTCAGTTTTACAGGTAAGAAAAGCCACCTAAATCAAAGTGCCTCACGATTCAATCAAGTGTATTGTTGCGGCTGCAGCTGTTTAAAACTCTTAACATGCTGATTGCAAGGTCACAGATTTTTAGGGGGGCTGAGATGAATTTTTGGGGGGCTCAATTATGGAGGATGAGGGTTTAAGAGATTTAATGCACATTGCAATGAAAATACAACCTACGGGGACTAGTTCTTTTAATTAGTCAACCTCCGTCTTTGACTTTGGGAAACATTTGTTACTTGAATTTGAATAATTTTTTTTTTTACTATGTTTTATTTCCTAAGAAGGAACTAAACACATTTGAAAGAAAAAAAGAAAGTCAAATTTCAGCACTTTCTAAATCTGCAGTTAATCGCGATTAAATATGAAAAATCATGCGAATAATCGTGATTTAAATATTTTCATCAACTTACAGCACTAGTTTATATGGTAACATTGTAAATCAATTACCTTGTGGAACAAATGAATAGGAGTTTTAGTTCAGAAAAGCCAAATATTTTGCTCCATTACTTTAAAAAGGGAAAAATTCTAAGTTTATCATAACCAAAAAACCTAAAGCTGAATGTTTCTTCGACAGAATTTGTAATGTTCATTAATCAGTTTGAGTTTAATTAAATGCAGAAAACTGTACAGATAATAAGAGTAGCGTGATCCCTAAGAGATTTTAATAGTGTTGGTAATAACAGATCACTGTAGTTGTGTTTTGAGCTTCCTTGTCATTTTCCAATCTTGTGCAAACTGTCAAGAGTCACTCTATTTGTCTCACTCTGTCTCTCTGGGAAAGGTGCTGACAGAAGCTCTGCTGGTTTGATCTCTATGCTGGCCTTGCCATGCAGACAACTGCCCTCAGCTGAACCACAAATCCCAGATTCCCCAACAACACAGCAAAATTAGCTCCATAAATCAGACAGGCCTCTGGGAATAGGCCCTGTGTTGCCGGGGGCAATGGATCATCCCAGATATGGTGTCAGTGGGGCATGAATCTCAGTGCCACAGGACTCAAAACTGCGGGCAGATCTAGCCAGCACATATGTTAAAAATGCTCAAATGAAGTCAGTGTGAAACATGAGCAGGAGGGGCTGCCAATGGTTCCTGTCAGAATAAATGTACTCCGATATGTAAAGATTTTATTTTTATGTCATGTAATTATGCTTATTAAAAATGATGGTTTAAAGAATATTGACATACTTTTATCACATTTGTGTGATACATTCAGAGAAAAATGAAAGATAAAAATATAGACTTGTACAAAGACACACATATATATACTGTAAATACTTATGTTTATTGCATATCTTAACATAGTCCATGATTTCTTCTCTTCTCATTTCTCCTCCTGTCTCGTTTTAATTGTGTGCTTTTCTAGTTCTATGACTGATCACTGGATGGCAGTGTGCTGCAAATATATCCATCACATTATTTTTCTCTGACTTTGATGGAGCGTGTAATACATACATGATGGAATTTGATAGAATTAATAGGCACAATATTTTTGTGAGTCACTCAACAAAGGCAGTGCTTTGTTTTCTCATTCTTTAATGATCAGTAGTACTATTAAATGGATTTTGTTTTACATTGTAATTAATACCAGTGCCACTGTGAAACTCATAACTCAAAGTAGTGAAACTACTGACAGGCTACTCCTTTACAAAAGGTACACTACAAGCTACGAACAAAATGTAGCTAATGACATTCAATCTATTTAAAGAAGAAACTATTTTAAATATAGAAGAATTAGATGCTATTTAATTCTGCAATCAGGGGTTACATATTCAGTTAGGGTTACATTCCTTTATAAAATTAACGGTTTTGTTACAGTAACTGTAGTTTAATCATGGTATTTGTAGTAAAACCATAGAAACCACAAAATGAACCATAGTTACAATATTACTTTAGCAAAACCATGGATTCCTCCCAGATGCATAAGGGTTAAATGTAACATACATGTACAGGGATCAAAATAGAAAACACCCTGTTTTATGTAACTGAAAAAAATATTGTGATAATCAGCAGCAATTAACACAATTTATAAACTTTAATGTTGTTCAAGGCTCAAGTTAATCAGAGAATCATTGATATGAATCATATTTACATGAACTGTCATTAACTGTCTGAAAGAACCAACTCACTAAAATGAATCATTCCCAATGCAAAAATTAGCAAATTGTTTATTTTAATCAGTTCATGCAACTGAATAATGTAGTTAAGTTAGTAGTGTCGCTACTTTTTGTTAACAACATTATTGAGTAGTGTAACAAATTACATACTATTGGCTGATACTGTATGTAGTAACATAGTTATTAATCCCTCATAAATGATAAAGAAATTAATTGAAATCTTGCTCTAATTTGATTTCAACCATTTGATATTATTTTCATACACAGAATTTCATTTGCTTTATAGCCATTGTGTGATAATTAACCTTGTTTATTGTTTTTCGTAACAATACACATTCATGCTTGCTTGAAAGTAATCCAGAATGTTCCTGATACAAATAAAAATTCTCAATGCATTACGTTCAGTGATGCTATTCATTGTCATTAGTTTATTACATTGTAATTAATATGTAGTAACATAGTTATTAGCTCTCATTTACTGTAAAGAAACTTGGGCTGATTTTTGTTATCCAACCATTTGATATTATTTTTTACAAACTAAGAATTTAATTTTTTTTTTTGTAACCATGGTGTGATAATTATCCTTGATTGTTTTGATATAAATGTTTGCTTGAATTCTTGCCAGAAAGTTTTCTTGAGTAACTCGAACAAATGTAATGTAATGTTCAGCGATGCTCTTCATTGTCATTTTAATCTAGTTAGAAGACCCCTTATTTACAATAAATTAATTAATTGAAACCTTAGGCTGATTCATGTTTTTCAACTATTTGATATTAATTTCAGATGCTTTATGACCACATATATGCACACGTGTTATAATTAACTTTGCTGATTGATTTGTATGTGTGCTAAATACTAAGAAATATGAAGCATTGTAGCAAATGTGTTGTGCAGTTAATGAAAACCCAATGATGTATTGACAGTCTGATTTGCACAGATGTGACATGACAGGCTGTAACTAGGGTTAAAGATGTCAATTTTATTATGGGTGAAAGGTCACATTACTTTTCAACTCTGCTCTGGTGTAAACAAGATGGATTTGAATGATCTTAATTTGTTTACATGGCTCATATCATGAATAATTGAGAAGGAAAAAAAGAGAAGGAATCTGGTGTCATGTCTGTTTCATGAAATTCTTTATTTGAAATTTTTAAAGTGTGTTGTTTTGTTTTGTTTTTTGACTGAAAATCTTGGGATATGAGACAGAATCAATTGTTTTATGGTAATTTATCCATAATCTGTATCAAAGAAATAAATCCCCCAACTACCAGTGAAGAGCTTTTCTCGACTGTATTAAAAAATTACATAATTAAATAATTATCGTGGTCATGGTCATTTTAATCACTTGCATTTGATAACGAACATCTTTATTGTCTTGATACAGTCTACAGAAATAACTGCCCTCTTTTAAAGGCCCCTGACTGTTTTATTTTAGGTTGATGTCTTTATTACACACATGGTCCAACATGATCCTGCAACAGATCCTGCTACTGAAATAAAGAGACTGCATCAGGACCCAAGGGGCCATTCAACCCCCCGCCCCCCCCAAACAAAAAACAAGTGCTATCTGTAAATTAGCTGCCTTTGTGACCCTGCCTGTAATTGCATTAGTTTATCAATGTAGCACACAATTTATTATCCCCAGAAATAACAGCACACACACAGCACTTGTCTGTGGTATCTCACACCTTGCACAGTAATTAGAGAGAAAAGGAAACCTAGGGTTCAGTTCAGTTTCGGAAGTATTTTTCCCATTCATTTTTTCATAGGGATTTCATGAAAACCAAACCAACCAGATCTGAGGTGAATCATAATGTTACAAACTTTGATTTGAAGAAAAAAATATTTTTGAAAATCAGACAAAAATACAAAGGTACAAGTACTACTATTCCATGAAGCATTGTGAATGATGTAATCATATTAAAATCAATGGAAAAAATATAAAACTATTGATTCAAAGATGATTACAAGTGTCCCATCAATATGTTATGATTTTATTGCAAAATACAAGATAACATAAATATAAGATAAATTTTAACTGACTCGACTGCATCATTCACGGTGCGTTATGAAAGTTAGCGATCACTGCAGAGCTCTTTTTGTGCGCTTTGTTTACCTCAATTCTCTGATTGGAGGGTTTTCCCCCTCAGAATCATGGGTATTGCAGTTCTTCACCACAAATTCTGCTATTAAAGTGTTAGTTCACCCCAAAATGAAAATTCTCTCATCATTTACTCACCCTCATGCCATCCCAGATGTGTATTACTTTTTTCTTCAGTAGAACACAAAGATTTTTAAAACAATTTTTTTACATTTTGAAGCTCCAAAATCCACATAAGGACAACATTAAAGTACTCCAGACGACTCTGGTGCCTAATCCATATCTTCTGAAGCGATATGATAAGTGAGGGTGAAAAACAGATCAATATATGTCTTTTTTATTACTATTAATTCTCCTCCCTGCTCAGTCAATCTCCACTTCACTTTCTCCTTTTGTTTTTGGTGATTCACAATCTTCATGCTTATTGCCCCCTCCTGGGCAGAGAGGAGATTTTATGATTAAACAAATTACTTAAAAATGTATCTGTTTCTCACCCACACCTTTCATATCATGTTTGAAGATATGGATTTAACTTTGATGATTACTTTTATGCTCCCTTTATGTGCTTTTTGGAGCTTCAAATGTTTTGCACCCATTCATTTGCATTGTGTGGACCTTCAGAGCTGAATCATTCTTCTAAATCTCATAATTTCTGTTCTGCAGAAGGAAGAAAGTCACATCTGGGATGGCATGAGTGTGAGTAAATCATGACAGAATTTGAATTTTTGGTGAACTGCCGCTTTAAACAAGTTTTTTAAATGTTGTAATAACAAGCACTGATGACTTTAACAGGAGCCTATACCACCAATAAACAACCTCTGAGCTCAGGGTAGTCTGTCTTTAAAGGTTCATAAATTATCATAAAAAATTATATTCTTCCATAATGGAAATGAATTGGATTATTACATCTGGAACCAGACATTTGCGTTCTATTGCTCAGATTATCGATTTAGCAAAACCGCTAAGTATTAAACTTTGGTGTCTAACCTATCCGTGCGTCATCAATATTTTTTAGTCTTTAGTTATATTTGTCTGTAACATTTTTGATTTATCTTTATTTTCACCCTTACTCTTAATATAATTTTCATTGGTGATGCAATTCAAATTAATATCAGTCCACTTCCTGTATTAATGTAATTTCCTATCATACATATAACCATCATGCACTACAGTTTTCGCTGCCATTTCTCTGATAATTTAAGGAGTGACCTCAAACTCAAATCTTGTAATATATTTTCATGGTTTATTGACTGCCTATGGGCATGGCGCATATTTACACACCGAAGTCATATATTCATATCTGGTGAATGGAGATTCAATCCTGGCCTCTCCTGTCCACATTATATGCACCTTCAAGCCGTTTAATTAAAACATGTATTATTAATACAGCTATATTTGAGTCATTTTTCCTGTCCCTATGCAGATATGACTGCTACATTAAGAGTAAATTGTTTTGCAGTAATTCCCCTTTAATGTTTTTCTCATAATCAGATGCTTTAGTGTGAGCAAGAGGAGAGCTAGGACAGAGAATTCTGTTACTGTAGCTTACCGTTTGATGTGAGAATCGCATATTTGGGGCCTGTAATTAGGTCTGTTTTACAAGTCAAATGCAGTGCCAATGACATTCGCAAAATATGAGCTTAATAAAAAGTGCCAGCTGAGATAATACGTCCCCTCTGTCTCTCTCTCATCCTCATCTTTTTTTCCTGTGTCTCTTGCCCAGAAAAATCAGCTTCACTCTAAAGTCAGCTCAAGGCCAGTAATGATTCTTTCTGACTTCACATACTGTAATTGTTCATTCTAATATACGGCCAGCCACCTCTCCCAGATATTAAGATTATAAGAGGACAAAGCTCATATATTTGGATGTGCCGGAAGACAGATTGGTAGAAGATATTGGCACTTGATTATGGGACATTCATTATAACAGAATTGAAATTGGTTTGATACTGTAAGAGTGATTAGTATGTTGATTCAGTTGATACACAATATTTCCGCCAAATCAAAGACCATTGCACCAAAATCCAGGAAGCCATTTTTGTAGCCATTATGTGACAAGAAAACCATAAAACAGGAAATGATGTCACAGAGAGGAGCCCTGTACACCAGCATATAATTAAATCTCTATAATTTGACAAAAGTATGACTTTTATGGAAGGTTAGTTCACGTAGCTAAACGCCATAACCCCAAGAAAACTTATATTTATCATCTAGAAATGATTTATATTTATAGTCATTTTATTCAACATATTTGTGATTCATTATTGCAATTCAGAAATGGCTTATAGTCAAAACAACAACAACAACAACATACATACATGTATAGAGTAATTTAAAACAAAACTTTTGTTTCATTGTATATATTGATTAAAATCTTATTGATATAAAAAAACATTTATGGAGTCATTTCAATCAAAACTTTTGTGTTTCACCCTTTACATCCTTTCTCCTGTAAGATGCATGTTTGTGCTGGTCTCCTGCCATCTATCGATACTCTGTCATTTATCTGGACATGCAACCTCGTCCACCATATTGATTCTATAGAGGCAATTTACTGTGAAATGGCAGCGAAGCAGGGATTTATGGTGGAGCCAATTCAATGTCAGATGATAGGTGTAAAATGTGATCGTAATGAGGGAAATGAGGTGGGCCATGTTGCTGCTCGCCTCCCTGTAGTAAATAACTTGTCTCGTGCAGGAAATGTACAGCTGCCGGTGTATTAGCGGCTCTCTGATTCCCCTTGGCGAGGATGAATGAGTATTTATAGAGGGCATGGAAGACGATGAGGAGACAAGGGCTATTTAACGCTATGTATTTCATGTATTTCAATCACAATTCACTGTGGAAAGACATACTTTAGATATCCCCAAGGGGCAATAAATATAAAATTCAGTGCTATATATCTAAAGTGTGAAATAATTTATAGCCATAACCTGTCCTATGGTAACTTTTTGTTCACATGATAGCTTGCATTATTTAGGTCTGAAAACAACGCAAGTTCTCATATAAACATATGTGCCGCTATGAACGAGCTTCTCTCATAGTGCTCATGAAGGCGCAGAGTGATCACAATGTCAATTCAGTGACAGTAAGTCGAAAGTTCTGCTGCTGAAATCAGTCTGGTTAAATGTCATTTGAAACACTGCCCCTAGTGGTCGAAGCTGGAAGTGTTGTTGAACGTATGGTCATGTGTGAGCTCCAGTTTCTGGGTGAAATGTCCACAGTATGGTGCCAAACGTCAGTTGTATTTTTAGTTGAAATTTATATAATGTCAACAGGAATACATATTTTATTTACCACATACTCTAACCCAAACCCCCATAAACAAGGTCAGTGAAGTAACATTTCTATTTTTAGAATGAAAATTCAACCACGCTCACCAATTTTTATGTGAACGCAATAACTTACCGGTTCTCATGGGACCAGATCCCGTGTCTTGGAGGTTGCCTGAGCAACTTGGTATCATTAGTGATAGAGGGAAAGGTGATCACGGTTGAAATAATGCAAAAATATAGAATGGGGAACAGCGATTGCCAGTAATTCGGCAAAATGGGGTTGATTTCAGTGTACGTAAACATTCAGAAGCAACAGGTACATTTTCTGTTATCATGATGGAACGTGCAACAGATGTCAAGATTTTAACTAAAAAAAAAAATTCTCACAGAAACCTATTGTATGCTTTCAGAAAACATACAAATTTGATGCATGAGTCAAAGGGATTATTTTTATGATACCTTTGGGTCATTTTTAAGTCTTAAAGTGAGGCACTATCAACTGCCGTTGCATTGGAAAGACGGACTGTGATTGTACTTAAAAACAGCTCCTTTTTGTTTTCCGTATAAGAAAAGAAAGTTATTTGTCATCTGGAGTTGTGGTGGCGTAGTGGGCTAAAGCACTAAACTGTTAAGCAGAAGGTTGTCGGTTTGATCCTCACAGCCACCACCATTGTGTCCTTGAGCAAGGCACTTAACTCCAGGTTGCTCCGAGGGGATTGTCCCTGTAACAAGGGCACATTAAGGTCGCTTTGGATAAAAGCGTCTGCCAAATGCATAAATGTAAATGTAAATCTCATAATAAAACATTTGGATTAATAGATATTTACATTTACTAAATAAAATTAAGTGGTGATCGCTTTAGCAAAAATCTACTTTTTGCCTTTGTATATTTAACCGCTTTCCACTCTTAATTAATCTACAAACAAATAGAGAAAAAAAGTTTATCCAGTCAGAATTTATTCCTTGTTGCTTACAAGCAAAGCGTGACAACCCTTTCACAAATCGCATGCCCGAAGCAGCGTGTGAGTTTGAGCTCCACCCCCTCATGCCTTCAGAATTTCCACAGAATCCCTCTACAGTGCAAATGAATGGAAAACTAAAGTCTGATTGTCAGATTCATCAGGTGTGATCTTTATGATATATCCCGGTCGAGGCCTTCTAGCTGGCCTTAAGTGATGCAATCACGCTTTAAGTGATGTGCATAATTTGAAAGTGAAGAGCACGAGATCTGTCTGATGAGTCGGCTATCTCTGCCACACCACCATTGAGAAAGAGACGGATTTTACAACTTCCAACTAAAAAAAGTGCAATGGAATGCATCTTGAGTCAGAATTACAACTTGAAGGCTCATACAGAAATTCTCAACACCGATTTTGCAGATTTTACCGACACTCAGGGAGATATACAAAGTAAGTGATAAAAATTAACTTTATTAAGTAACATCAATAAATGAGTTCGTTTCCACATTACATGATATTAAAAAGCTTGACAAATGCCTGCACAAACAGGTGTATAAAACTTTATACTCTCTTTTGATAATCGTACACCTGAAGCACAAATGCTAGTGCTGCAGCATTATTTATCAGCTTGGTTGCTAGGAGACATCTCTAATGAGAATCAAACACCTGCCAAGCTAACGGGAGCATTGCAGTTCAAATATCATAGAATGGAACGCAGCATAACCGTGTAACCTGACGAAAATAAATTTATTGCATACAACATTTAAATTGTAAATATTATTAGATAGATTTTTCCAGGTATCATAGACCACCTTGGTAGATTCATATGAAAGATTATGATTGTTGAATGTCTGTTCGGGAGATGTTAATTTCACAAAACTCGGTTTGCTTGAGCATTAAGTGTCGTTTCAAGTTCTGGCTTTCGTGCGTGTACGTGTTTTTAAAATGTCAATTGGTATTTCTCGTTAGTTGCGACATAATCCATGATACCCAAAGGCATAGGGTGTCTTATTCATTGTGAAACTGTTTTCTTAATGGCATGAATCACACCGAAGGCCTAGACTTTAAATGCATGGTCCACCACTGGTCAGTTCCAACTCCTTGAGGCATGGTGCTAGGGTTGCCAACTGACGTGGCAAAATGCTCAAAGAAAAAAAGTAACAGAACAGATGAAAAAGCCTTCTCTGGACACAATGGCATGTGAAAAGTCTTCTCACAGACAAACAGTTCCAAGAATACATCAACATGTTCACTTTGGAAATAAACATGTTGCTATCGAATGTTCATATACCTTGAAACCGACCCCATTCTGCCGCATTACTGACAAGGGCCATCCCTCATCAGATATCTTTCCATCAATTAAAATGTTTTCAAATGTACTGTAAACTTTTTGTGATGCTACAAATAGTGTGTTGCATGTGCAACCTCCGAGGCAACTGTTCTGGTCCCATGGAAACCAGGAAGCAATTGCGTTCACATAATTAATATTGAGCGCGATTCCGAGGTTGCATTTTCGCTCTGAAATTACATTTGTACCCCACTGATGGTTAGGTTTAGTTTTGGGGTTTTGGTTAAAAGGAAGAGTTAATAAAAAATGCATCCCTGTTTGACTGTATTACATCATTTAAAAATACAACTTGCAATTGGCATCACTCTGTGGACATTTCACACGGAAACTCGAGCTCATACGCTCAACGTTCAACTACAGTTCCAGCTTCTGTAAGCACAGACTGATTTCAGCAGCCCAACTGTCGACCTACTGCCACTTAATTCACAGTGAGATCAGTCTGAAATATGTGTAGGTACATGCAACTGCTCTGCAAGCTTTTGTCCTTCCTCTAATGTAATGATCTCCATGATGACAGATGGACCATGTGACTTATGGATGTCACATTAGTATGAGTATGTCTCTCGAATAGAACCATCAGCCGTAATGGTAGTGAGCTCCATGACGGAGGTAAGAGAGATTCGATGCTGACGTTGATGGTGATGATGATGAGATCTCTCCTGTAATATCATAAAGCAGTGTTTAAATATTTTAATTTCATTTGTCAAGCTGCCGCCTTCCCTGCACTCCATTACTTGGCTAACCATCCCTCATCAGCTGAATTAGTGCATTATTCATCAGCACTAATTATTTTCACATAATGTCTGCCCGATATATTTAACCCTCACATTATATCTCCCCATAATGGCCTTGTAAAATTGAAGTGGAGTTGGAAAGCTCATTTAAAGACCATCAAAGACAGCAGAATGTGTGAGATGGGAGGGTGCGGAGTTAAACACTTCGGGTCGAGGGTCCCCACAGAGTCAGGACATTTGTTCCTGTCTGATTTGCATGGTGAAGGAGAGGAGAGTTTAATGGAAGGGTGGTGAATGAATCTGTACTTGCATTCTACCAACATGACTTGGGAAGTTGGCATGTTGTTTTCGAGAGTTCCGGTACCCTAGGATCAGTTATATTACGCCAAATAATATAACATGGACAAGCAGCATCACCAGTAGCATGTTGCGTCAGTAGTGTGAGAGTCATGGGTTTGCATCCCGCATTTAAACCAGGAAGTAATCGCGTTCGCATAATCGGTGACAAGTGCGATTTGGAGGTTGCGTTTTTCACTGTAACATTACATTTTCACTCCACTGTTAGGTTTAGGTTTGGGATGGGGGGTTCAGTTTATAAAATATGCATTTCTCTTTACTGTATAACAGCCAGGACAACTAAAAACAACTTGCTTTTGGCACCCCTCCATTGACATTACACCCGGTAAATGGAGTGCACATGTGTTCTATATGCCCAACAACATTTACCGCTTTGACCACTGGGGGCAGTGTTTCACATTTCGTAAAGCACAGACCGATTTTATCTGAAGAAAAGTCAACCTATAGAGATTAGTCTTGACTATAGTGAAGCTTCAGTTGGACATTAAAATGCTTGGTATGATGTCGAAATAGCACGCCGGACGAATTGATAATATGTTTTTAACTTAAAGAAAAATTGCAAAGGAGAATTTACCTGATTTCAACACTTTTCATTATTTTCACTCTAGAGGGGAAAATACAAAGCCAGGAAAGGGCCAAAATGGACAAATTCTAGCAAATGCAAAGCACTTTTTCTTTATAATCATCCGAGGGGACAGAAAATGTACCCCAATGGAAGAATCACCCATTATTGCCTTTGCCAAACGGATGGCTGTGTCATTGTGTTGGAGTAAAATTGAAATATTCTTAACTTTTGTTTACATGATATAGAGCATCACTTTTGCAAACCCTTATATTCTTCTTCTACGTTCTCAACATCCCCATTGAATGAAACTGTTTTGCAATGTTCAGTCTATCGCAGTGTCAGCTCTTTGTGAGAGCCGTTACTTCGAGTTATATACGATTGTATATTACCAGCCAATGGAGGGGTGCCTGATACTTTTTGTCTGATGATTTTGGGTTGACTTAGAAGACCCATCTCAACTTGTTATCTATATACCAAAAAATCTTTGCTTTCAAATTACTGACCTCTGACTTTACTGCTGTTTTTTTATTGTGTTTACTTATCTGTTCTTACTTACTCCCTTCAGGAGACATAGGCATCTCTAAATGGGGTTACGAGACCAACTGACTTTTCATATAAGAACACACTGAAAGCTGGACACACTGCAGGTTTTATCTAACGTTTATTAATTCATGGCTTTGACATTCCACAACATGTAAAATTTAGATGGGCACCTTGTTTTTGCTCCAGTTGGTTTATTTGTGGCCTCTCGTGAGCTTGAACGGTGACCTTAAATCTTTGCTCTCCCGCTCACTTCTTCATTCATTCCTACACACAAACATCTGAGCACAAACAAATGGAACAATGCACTAGGGAGAGTAATACTCATGTTTAAGCTATGAGAAATAAGTGTGTTGATCTGACAAAATGACACTGACATTCTGTAAGGCAAATTCAAGGCACATTACGTAAAAAATACAAATACATTTTTGGAATTGAACATGTAAAACAACAACAACAACAACAACATCAACAACAAATATATATATATATATATATATATATATATATATATATATATATACTGCCTATTAAATATATAATATAGCGCAGGCAACATGAACATAATTTTTTTTTAAAATGCAGTTTATTAAAGTATTCATATTGTCATAAAGCAATATTTCCACATACCCAGTAATAAAACGAAATACAATTTTCATATGTTCTTAAAGAGACCAGCCACATTAAAAATCTGCGATTCTTTTTTATTTCTCCCCAATTTGGAATGCCCAATTCCCAATGTGCTCTAAGTCCTCATGGTGGCGAAGGATGAATCTAGTTGTGTCTGAGTCTGTTAATCTGCGTATTTTATCACATGGCTTGTTGTGTGTGTTTCTGCACATGTGGAGGTTTCAAGCTATTCTCCGCAGCATTCACGCACAACGCCCCACTGAGAGCGAGATCCACTTTATAGACACCACGAGCAGGTTACCCCATGAGACTCTCCCCTCCCTCACAACAGGCCAATTTGGTTGATTAGGAGACATAGCTGGATTCACTCAGCACACCCTGGATTCGAACTCGCAACTCCAGGTGTTGTAATCAGCGTCTTTACTCGCTGAGCTACCCAGGCCCCAAGGATGATTTTTTATTAAATTAAACCTGGAATAAACAAGATTTAAACAAAGCAATTAACGGTCTCTTTATCACTCATATGTAGAACAGCCTGTGATTAAACACTACAAGAATCTGATTCCAAAATATAAAAGGGAGACATGATAACAGAATGAAAAGATTAAAAAGTACTTTTCAATACACTGATCACCAGTTTAAATCGTAATGTATGAAACAATTACATTAAAATCAGCTTATGTGTAGAGTCTAAATTTCCCTTAATGCCGACAGAGCATTATTGTTGTACATAAAACATGTTCAAGAAATGCAAGGAACGCAAAAAAATGCTGAATAAGCAGGATCACTTGGCACATCATGTCCTGCACAATAGAGGATGTAGAGCAGGCATGGGAAAAGCTGTTTTGTACAGGGGCTACATCATGCATAAAAGGAATAATTCACCCAAATGATGGGCCACATTGTCCTCTTGAGATACATTGTTCAACATTGATTTAGTTCTTGTATCTTTTAAGCCCAGAAATAGTTGTGTTCTCATTCTAATGCATGATGCACAATTTTATGAAATTTGTGACTAGTGGAATATTCTGCCTGAAGTATTGCTCTGCAAATTCTTTTCTATCTGATACTTTTCTATCTTTATAAAGGCTAAGCATAATTATAAATTATTTTATCATCTCTACTTTCCTGGTAATTTATTATACAAATGAACACTCTCTACATCAGGGGTCAGTATTATTACAAAAATATTATTATTAAAAATGTCACTGTTTTGTTCTATTACATAAATTCTTCTAAAGCTACTCTAGGTATTTGGCCAAAAGTAGTGAGTGGTTTTCTCGTTTCCTTGTTATTGTATAACATTAATGCTGATATCTGGCTTGAGCAAGTTAAACTCACATGACACGATCATGCAATTAGCCGTTTTCTCTGCGAAAAGTCCTTTCAGATGCTGCTGTGATGTTCGGGGGTTGAACTGTGCTTAAGGCATTCTCCACAGCTGGCGCCAGATCTGCAGCTGCCATTCAAGTTTTTTACGTGTGATTTGAGTTGACGGGAGTCACGAGACTCTCCCTAGACAATCATGTGGATAGATAAAAATAAAATCAGGACAGGGAAGTAGCAAACACAGATGGTGGGAAAATAGTGCAGTAAAAGTACAGTTACTGCACTTAAAATATACTCAAGTAAAAGTATTACATTTTTTAACTACTTAAAAAAGTTAATTCTTGAGAAAACGTAGTTAATTACATTAACGCGAGTATTTGTAATTCGTTCCTTTACACCCCTGGTATTCAGGTATACATTTTATATGTACATATCATATTATATTTGTTCCCAAGGAATCTAACCCATGACCTTGGTGTTGCTAGCACTATGCTGTGAGTAGAGCAACAGAAAACCAGTACATTTTTGAAAGGGATGTTCATCATTGATAAATGTCAGTACTTGAAAACTTAGAAAACCAAGGTTATACTATGTTAACAGACAATTTCCAAGGACATTTCCACAGTTTAGAAATTTCCATGACATAAATTTAATTTGCAGTCTATTGTTTCCTTCGCAGAACATTAAGAGTCCCATATTCTTCAACACAAATCAGTCTAGTAAGAATGCAAACAGACACATATGTGATAGTTTACATAAATGCTGATAATTTCAGACTGTGATGTCCGACTCATCCAATGGACTCCTTGAGTGCTTTTCCAATTACTGTTGTTCGGAAATTTACACTGTGATGAAAATTAGCATGCGAGATTCCAAAATGATCTCTCATTTAAGAGGAGATACAGATAATGAAATATTCAGGTTTAATATTCAGCCAACTGAGCAAGTCATAATTTGAGCAGGATTCACGTTGTAATTCCTTAGTCATGCTAGAGTCCCTCTTTGACATGCTAAATAATTCAGCACTGGTAATCCAGGTTTCTTGGCCATTTCTGTTGGTTTTTGTTTTCAGAGGGAGTTTGGAGAAAACCTTCCTGTGTGCCAAAATAAAGGGATTTCTAAAACTTTAGAGAGAGATTATATAAATGGTTCATATGTGAAACTACTACAACTACCAAAAAACAAACAAAAAAACAAACAAACATTTTTTACTCAAATAAGAGAAAGTCATTTGGGTTTGGAATGTCACTGGGAACAGAATTTAAATTTTTGGGCAAACTAACACAGGGAAGCATATATAACGAGAAAAACAGAGGACCTACATTGTAAAAAAAATTCTGTAATTTTAACGGTAAAAGACTGTAAAAATGCTACAGAAATTAAACATGAATTGATTAATGAATATTAACTGTAAAATATACAGTAACTTTTAAAAATATATTTAAAAATATACTTGTAAAATTATTAATGTAAAAAGTATGATTTTCCTGTATAATTTATGGTAAAAAAAATATATTATGTTTAACAAGAGAGTCCATGTACTTTTTATGGTAAATTATTGTTAAAATTACAGTACAAAACATTCCCACAATTCCATGCATGATCTATCATATTTCATAATATTTTATGGGAATAGTTATGCTTCTTCTTATTCTTAATATCACTTACTTTGTCATGTCCTGTGTTATATTTGATGTCGTTTAGTTAATGTTTTCTGCATTATTTAAATTTCACATGTGTTACCCTGTGTCAGGAACCAATCAGGTGCTCCATCTCACACCACACAACGATCACTCTCTCCAGAGTTCTAATCACTTGCACCTGTTCCAAATCAGCAGTCAGCTCCATATAAACACCCAGTTCACAATCAGTCTTTGTCGAGTCTCCAACAGGAACAGACGCATACCAAAGTCTCAAGAAGTCTCTTATTCTGCCTACACCAGTCAAGTAACGTATACTCACCTGAAAAGATACTAACCTCTATGTCCATGTTCTGATGTTCCCAGAATCCGCTGCTGAATCCAAGTTTCCTGATTCCTTGTGTTCCTTCTGAGTTTCGCTTGCTGGTGGAAATATTTGAAAGCGAAAAGACAAGTATCACTGAACTGTGTTAGTTTGACTGTGGATTAACGGAAGAGGATCTACTCACCTGGAATCCTTCACGCTAAGTTATCTTCATCGAATTCACCTCTGAAACTTGAAAAGACTCACCATTGAACTTGATGCACTAAAATAAAGCTTTGTTCTTATACACTTACCTCTGTCTCCGAGCCTGTATCCTGACACCCTGAAGGTGTTTGTGTGAGTGACACTGAGTGCTGTCTCTACACGTTTATTGGTCATTGCTCCAGGAAGACCCAGTATTGATGAACTTCATGTCATCATGAGCTCTTCTGTAATTTTTATTGTGATTAAAAATACCTTATAAAGTAAAAAGATGATTTTAACAGTTTCATAAGGTTAATATCAAATGTATGATGATTTTTTAACTGTAAATTTAACAGATTTTTTTTTAAAGTGCTATCATGGTCAATAAAATGACACTATTAAACTGTAAAATGTACAAGTTGTTCTGTAAATTGTAAACATTTGTAATGTATTTTTAGCATAATTATTCTGGCAACCACAGCTGCCAGTTATTTTAACAAGATTTTTTATTTTTTTTACAGTGTAATACTGAGCCTTGTTTGATCTACATAAGTAAAGTATGGAGTGCCACAAGGCTCAGTATTACACTGTAAAAAAAAAAAACTACATCGGCTGCTGTAAAATTGCTTAACAATTTTACATTTTTTTTATTTTGACTGATAAAAGAATTAATGTTCAGTCATGCTTATTAAAAGACTTTAACCTATTTTAATAATAATAATACAAATAATGATAATAATAGTAAACATTAGTTTGATGTCCTAACCATTTTTACAAAAATGTTACACTTACAAAAATGTACCATGGTATATTTTGGACATGGTTTCATGCAATAAATAATATCATGGTATGGTACATACCCAACACATGGCAAAGTATGTTGAAATACTTAAAAAATACCATGGTCTTTGAAATTGTTATATTTAAAAAAAATCATATACCATGATGACACCAAATGCTTAATCACTGAATATGAAACTCTTGTCACAAATTCCTCTGAGATTGTATTTATTGCTATTGCACACATTATTACTCAAATAACACATTTTAATGTTTTTGTTTTGATTATTTTAAATCTTTTAAATAGTTTATCTCTTGGTTACATTGCCAAATTGCTAAAAATATTTCAGGCCTAGCTTCTAACAAAGTTTTAATCAATTCAAATTTTTTTTCTTTTGTGTCATAACTATTTATTTAACACTTAAAATATATATCATGGTATTTACACAGGTTTGTGGACCTAGAACTATGGTAATACCAAGTTTTGGGGTATTTACAACAGTATATATATATATATATATATATATAATTATTATTATTTTTTTTGTACAATTAACATGGTACAACTGTGGTATTCTTTGAAGTACCTTGGAACACAAATAAATACATAAATAAATACTATGGAAAGTGAATATTGCATGTTTCAAAATTCTATAATATTGACACCTGATACCATCACTGTAACATATTACTGATTGATATTCATGTCCCTGAATATGCCAGTCATGGCACAAATTTCCTGACATTATCTCATAAGGACCATCTTAATGCTGACTCATACTTTAAAAGCTTAACATTAGTCTGTTACAGTTTATTTTAATGACACACTTGTGGAATATGATCTGCACAGTAATATAACATGACAGCCTTAAAGGGCAACATGTCACAAGTGATTCTGCAGCTTTATAGCTTCAGGTTAAAATGGAATGATGGGAAATTGAGTTTTCATGAATCCTGAATTGTTTGCTTATCGCTTATCAGCTTTTAAAACGCAGTAATAATTCTCTTCGCTCTGTAGAAGACAACTTTACAGCTGGGTTAAAAACTGGACTGCTGACACGAGAAAGTGCTATGTTTTAGCTGGTTGGTGCTGAGATAACTGAAAAAAACAGAGCTTACAGTGATTACCAGCTGATTCAGATAAAGAGGCACTGACAAACACAAAAAAAGAGATGTAACATGATGTACTTACAAATGTTTTCTTTTTTTTTTTGTACACTGACAATCAGACCCAGGTATTATTATTTTGTATTTTATTTTAATGTGATTATGGATTAATCTGGGTGAAACTAAAACATGTCCAAGTCACATTGCACCCCAATTCTTATTATTTTCTATAATTACAAATTATATTTTGCATGAAGACAAGGGAGACTATTTTAGGAACTTGAAAATGTTCTGCTTTGTTATTCCCATGTACAGTATATTTACATTATATTATGTACATTATTTCCATGACAAAAATGCACAACTTACCAAATTCTAATACACCAATACAACTGGACTATTTCATTCTCATTTTTTAAATGGTCGATCCAACTACTGTAATAAATGTGGTTTTACTGTATTAATGTAACAAATTACAGTAATAAATGTACAAAAAAATTATAGTAATAGTTTTGCATACAACTACAAATACTATCATTATTATTATTTATTTTTTTTACAGTTTTTTTTTACATTACTGTAATGTTTCTAGTAATGAAACAGTATTTCCATTTCAATAATGCACAATTAATCCCCCAAATTCCCATAACAATGACTTTTGAGTTTTGAGAATCAGTAATGATCAGTAATGAGAACTGTTTTTGATTACAGTAATGAGATTTTCTTTTTTTTATTACAGTAATGAGAATTGTTTTTGATTACAGTAATGAGATTTTCTGTTTTTATTTCAGTAATGAGAATTGTTTTTGATTACAGTAATGAGATTTTCTGTTTTTATTACAGTAATGAGAATTGTTTTTGATTACAGTAATGAGATTTTCTTTTTTATTACTGTAATGAGAATTGATTTGATTACAGTAATGAGATTTTCTGTTTTTATTATAGTAATGAGAATTGTTTTTGATTACAGTAATGAGATTTTCTGTTTTTATTACAGTAATGAGAATTGTTTTTGATTACAGTAATGAGATTTTCTTTTTTTTATTACAGTAATGAGAATTGATTTGATTACAGTAATGAGATTTTCTTTTTTCATTACAGTAATGAGAATTGTTTTTGATTACAGTAATGAGATTTTCTTTTTTATTACAGTAATGAGAATTGTTTTTGATTACAGTAATGAGATTTTCTGTTTTTATTACAGTAATGAGAATTGTTTTTGATTACAGTAATGAGATTTTCTTTTTTTATTACAGTAATGAGAATTGTTTTTGATTACAGTAATGAGATTTTCTTTTTTTATTACAGTAATGAGAATTGTTTTTGATTACAGTAATGGGATTTTCTGTTTTTATTACAGTAATGAGAATTGTTTTTGATTACAGTAATGAGATTTTCTGTTTTTATTACAGTAATGAGAATTGTTTTTGATTACAGTAATGAGATTTTCTTTTTTTTATTACAGTAATGAGAATTGATTTGATTACAGTAATGAGATTTTCTTTTTTCATTACAGTAATGAGAATTGTTTTTGATTACAGTAATGAGATTTTCTTTTTTTATTACAGTAATGAGAATTGTTTTTGATTACAGTAATGAGATTTTCTGTTTTTATTACAGTAATGAGAATTGTTTTTGATTACAGTAATGAGATTTTCTGTTTTTATTACAGTAATGAGAATTGATTTGATTACAGTAATGAGATTTTCTTTTTTTATTACAGTAATGGGAATTGTTTTTGATTACGTAATGAGATTTTCTTTTTTTATTACAGTAATGAGAATTGTTTTTGATCACAGTAATGAGATTTTTTTTTATTATTACAGTAATGAGAATTGTTTTTGATTACAGTAATGAGATTTTTTTTATTATTACAGTAATGAGAATTGTTTTTGATTACAGTAATGAGAATTGGGGATGGAATGGCTTTAATGATCATGAAATTTTTTAAAAATGCATACAAATCCTAATGGTCCTACAAATAGGCTTTATTTGTATAATTTCATATATTTTTCTTTTAATTCTGCGTTGAAAAATCATCTGGACATGTTCTTGACAGGTTTCATGAGAATCACCCTTCTGTATTTTTGATGTTCATTTTCTTGTTAAACACAACAACAAAATGTAGTTTCCATAAATGTATTCTCGGCAGAGCTATGGACAATGAGGACCAAAGCAGAGAGACAAATCACAATATTTAAATTACCTTAAATTATGGCAATGGTCTATTGGCAGGTGCAGGCAGTCTTGTGTCTGTAATATTTCACATCTGGTCAGGGGCATAGATTCCAGGGGGGAAATGGAGTATACTAATTAAAACAAGTAAGTATAACCCCCACAAAATTTATACCATGATTAATGGATACAAGTAAATGCCCCCCAATATTCAAGCCAAATCTACGCCATTGCATCTGGCTGTCAAATCTGACTGCGGGATTCAGTCTGGCTCAATTTATGCAGAAGTGAGGACTTTTTTTTCTAGCTTAATAAAATCCTCATATGCTTCATTCTCTCACTATGACTGCATGATAAATCAAACTGGAGATATTTCAGCAGAATTTAGCCCAAGGAAAGGTATTTTAAATAATATCTCTCGTAGAGCTGCTTCCGAATAAAAATTATGTCTTGGGCAATATTTCATCCTGCATGAAGCCGAGAAAATCATTTTCTTCCTAAATAACAAAAACGCAGTAATTCAAAGAGGCAACCTTTCTATAAGCAAGGTTAATTACATTTCTTTTTGAAGAGAATGCGCCAAACAGATGCTGAAGATTTCAAAACGTGATGAGATTACTCATGTTATTACTGTGTAGATCATTTCAAGCTATGAAGTCAGGAAGCAATATTGGGACATTATGTTCAGTATTATAGCTAATACTGGATTACTTATCATATCTGCCATTATTTTAGATAGGTTCAGGTTCAAGGCCTCTTTTCTTGAGCAATCTGTTTGAGCTCTGCGTAAAGGTTACATAAGTCATTGTACTGTAACAGTTATTCGCAGGAGAGCTTGTCACAGATGGGCTCTGTTTAAAGACATAAATTCATTACTGGCATGGGACTTTATTGTTCAGTTTTTCATTATTATTATTTCTGAAGTATTCTACTTGTGAACTTTGGTGGGGAATGCTAAATGACACTCCTGACAACTTTATAATTGTGTCTAAATTGTTTTATGATAGGCCTATCAGTGTTAACTTGCTGGTATTTTTATTTATTTATTTGTGTGTGGTGGTGATTCAAAATGAGAACGCTCCCAAAAGGTGCCTCATGCCGCCCCTTCCGCAAGATGCACCCTGGGCGACTGCCCATGTCGCCCATGCCTAAATCCGCCACTGGTAACCACAAAATTAACCATATTAACTACAGTCATGATTACCACCATATTACTATAGGATAACTGATGGATCATTTTGTAAAGACTAAACAAACAGGGTGACAACATAAACTACACACACATTTTAACAATATAAACTAAAAAAACAGAAAACGCCATATTTTAAATCCCTAAATTGAAACATTGTGATAAATAGCAGCAATACATAAAGCATTAAGCTAATAAAAAGAAGGTGAAGTCCCTTTAAGGCTGAATGGGGTTAAAGTGAATCAGTGAATTACAGGAGGCTATTTATGTGAACTAATTCGTTTCCATGAACTGTCTGACAGAACTGACTCACTAAAATGAATCAGAGTTCTCAATGCTAAGTATAAGGGAATCATTATTTTAACCAGTTCATTTACATGAACTGTCTGAAAGAACGATTCACTAAAATGAATTAGAGCTCCCAATTTAAGTATAAGGGAATCGTTTATTTTACCCATTCATTAACATGAACTGTCTGAAAGAACCGATTCACCAAAATGAATCAGAGCTCCCAACGCTAAGTATAAGGGAATCGTTCATTTTATTTAACTACTCCCCAACACTGAACTTGGGATATAGCACATGAGTCACATGGGCTACTTTTACAGTTTTTCTCAATCACTTTGGCTCATTTATAAACAGTCTTACCAGTCTTAAACTGTAAGTACAATTGCCACAACAATTTTTATGGGACATCACAACTTTATTGGATGTCTGCAAAATGTAGTAACTCACCGAACACATTTCATTCATGTTTCAAAGTTATTGTTATCATGTTTTCAGAGTTATTGTGTCAGTTAATTGGCCAATGTCACCAAAATGAGTGTTTTTTTGTCATCGTGTGAGCCGTACTGATCAAAATGTTTAGATGTTTTTTCACCATGGAAATCAACCTGGAAATATTTGTTATATACAAATTTCATGTTTGTTCTGCTTACTGTACTATACAAGAATGTCAGTTTTGTCTAGCTGAATGCTATTGTGTATCACACTGAGCTTTTTAGATACCGATTTCAACAGTAGGTAAAAGTTTACTGGGAAAAGTCAATACTGTACTGTAGTGTAGTACACATAAAAAGGATATGCACATTTGTATGTATACAGTAAATGTATTTTTGTAGCAATGTGCTACATGTAAACAGAAAATTCATTTTTTCATGAATTCAAATTTTTTACATGTAAATTCCTATATAGTGAACAGAAAATTGCTACAAAATGACACCAAAAAACCTGCAACAAAGAAAAAACCTGTTGTAGTTCTGTAAAAAAAATTTTTTATTATTATTTATTTTTTATTATTATTTTACGAATGATTCCCATTCGAGCCAAGGCGATTGAGAAAAGCCGTAAGATATTTTATAATTTTTTTTATCCTTTGTTTGCCCCTAATCACTACAGAATGTGTTTTAATTAAATGGTAAACAACAGCATGAACATTCTGCAGAACATGTCCTTTTGTGTCCTGCGGAAGAAAGAAAGTCATGTGGGTTTGGAACAACATGAGGGTGAGCTAATGATGACAAAATGCACATTTTGAGTGCACTATCCCTTTAAATCAAACACAACTGGATTTGTTTTTTATCTCTTACAAAATATAAAAGTGCAGTCAAATTCTTTTCCATTATATGTTTTAAAAAGTACCAGAATTACATTATACAACAAAACTGATCTTACCCATCAATTCTGATTTGTAACTGTCATTCAGTTGAGGGACTTAAACTTGATAAGATGAAACTCTGTCAGTCATTCACTGATCAATGTGGTCCAACTGTCTCTGAGAAGAACCTGAAGACAGAAAGAAATGAGAGAGGCATAGAGAGCTAGGGAGTGGGAAGACAGAGCAGTTCATTAGTGCTTCATGCGTTTTTAATTGGCTCTGTCTGTTTGTTGGAGGTAATGTGATCTCTCGGGTGTGTGTCGTGGTCCTCTTTCCCCTGGAGATGGTCTGAGGGGGCAGCTGTCAGTGACAGAGTTGATAAAGCTCTGAGTGGAACTGCAGGTGTGACCTCACAGACATGCTGAATACAGAACAGCCTGATCCTCACCTTTACCTGTTTGCACATGCAAATACATCCTACAACCTCTCCTCCCATTGTTTCCCATTATTCAGCATACAGATATACCGCTTTCTATATACTGCACATTATGAAATTAATAGTCTCAGTCTTGGTCCAATATAGTATCCCAGTCATGTTAAAATACACAATAAAGTAACACTTTTGATGCCAGCCTAAAACCTTTTCACTAGGAGGCCAACTATTAACCTTTGTTTATATATTTCTAGCAAATAGATGGCAATTAATTTTGATGTTGCTTGATAAAATAAAGCTTTGTTGGGGGCTGCTAATATTGTTAATATTAGTTTACCTGTTCATTCATCAATGATGCAACACTCAATATTTAAAAAAATATTCAAAAGTACATTCGAAATGCAATTCACACAAAACCATTACTTGAACACACATCTGCTATACTTAAAATGTTTCAATTACCGAGCTCATAGTCATTGTGAATTTTAAATACACTGTATATATACATATATATATATATATATATATATATATATATATATATATATATATATATATATATATATATATATATATACAGTGAGGAAAATAAGTATTTGAACACCCTGCTATTTTGCAAGTTCTCCCACTTAGAAATCACGGAGGGGTCTGAAATTGTCATCGTAGGTGCATGTCCACTGTGAGACATAATCTAAAAAAAAAAATCCAGAAATCACAATATATGATTTTTTAACTATTTAGTTGTATGATACAGCTGCAAATAAGTATTTGAACACCTGAGAAAATCAATGTTAATATTTGGTACAGTAGCCTTTGTTTGCAATTACAGAGGTCAAACGTTTCCTGTAGTTTTTCACCAGGTTTGCACACACTGCAGGAGGGATTTTGGCCCACTCCTCCACACAGATCTTCTCTAGATCAGTCAGGTTTCTGGGCTGTCGCTGAGAAACACAGAGTTTGAGCTCCCTCCAAAGATTCTCTATTGGGTTTAGGTCTGGAGACTGGCTAGGCCACGCCAGAACCTTGATATGCTTCTTACAGAGCCACTCCTTGGTTATCCTGGCTGTGTGCTTCGGGTCATTGTCATGTTGGAAGACCCAGCCTCTACCCATCTTCAATGCTCTAACTGAGGGAAGGAGGTTGTTCCCCAAAATCTCGCAATACATGGCCCCGGTCATCCTCTCCTTAATACAGTGCAGTCGCCCTGTCCCATGTGCAGAAAAACACCCCCAAAGCATGATGCTACCACCCCCATGCTTCACAGTAGGGATGGTGTTCTTGGGATGGTACTCATCATTCTTCTTCCTCCAAACACGGTTAGTGGAATTATGACCAAAAAGTTCTATTTTGGTCTCATCTGACCACATGACTTTCTCCCATGACTCCTCTGGATCATCCAAATGGTCATTGGCAAACTTAAGACGGGCCTTGACATGTGCTGGTTTAAGCAGGGGAACCTTCCGTGCCATGCATGATTTCAAACCATGACGTCTTAGTGTATTACCAACAGTAACCTTGGAAACGGTGGTCCCAGCTCTTTTCAGGTCATTGACCAGCTCCTCCCGTGTAGTTCTGGGCTGATTTCTCACCTTTCTTAGGATCATTGAGACCCTACGAGGTGAGATCTTGCATGGAGCCCCAGTCCGAGGGAGATTGACAGTCATGTTTAGCTTCTTCCATTTTCTAATGATTGCTCCAACAGTGGACCTTTTTTCACCAAGCTGCTTGGCAATTTCCCTGTAGCACTTTCCAGCCTTGTGGAGGTGTACAATTTTGTCTCTAGTGTCTTTGGACAGCTCTTTGGTCTTGGCCATGTTAGTAGTTGGATTCTTACTGATTGTATGGGGTGGACAGGTGTCTTTATGCAGCTAACGACCTCAAACAGGTGCATCTAATTTAGGATAATAAATGGAGTGGAGGTGGACATTTTAAAGGCAGACTAACAGGTCTTTGAGGGTCAGAATTCTAGCTGATAGACAGGTGTTCAAATACTTATTTGCAGCTGTATCATACAAATAAATAGTTAAAAAATCATATATTGTGATTTCTGGATTTTTTTTTTTAGATTATGTCTCTCACAGTGGACATGCACCTACGATGACAATTTCAGACCCCTACATGATTTCTAAGTGGGAGAACTTGCAAAATAGCAGGGTGTTCAAATACTTATTTTCCTCACTGTATATATATATATATATATATATATATATATATATATATATATATTTATATTAGGGCTGTCAATCGATAAAACATTTTAATCGAATGAATTACACGGTGTCCCGATTAATTAATCGTGATTAATCGCGATTTAATCGCATATACAAATATTTGCTGAGAAAGCCCCTCATATAACAATAATTCAATATATAATGATGAAATAATTATACATAGTTATCTTTAAATATTTAAAAATTATACATACATACATAATAATAAATATATTCAGATAATTAAAATGCATTACATTCTTGTAGCAGAAGAGTTAATCATTGATAAGACAATACAAACAGCGGCTTTAGAATACAATGTTTACTACCATATTATTGAACATAAGCCAATCATTGTCATACAGTTTACAGCAATCCATTACACAAGTGAATTTGTCAGTCAGTTGGAGATTTATCATGAGGGCTTGTTTAAGGAGCCGTCAATTTACACCTGCATCAGATATGCTTGTGTAGTGTCTCGGGTGTGTTGCGTCATAAACATAAAATGTTTAGGTCACTGTGTCAAGTGAAATATAGTTTAATACTCAATCTTTAAACACATCTTGAGATACCTTAGTTTACATTTGCGCTCCTTCAAGTGTTTTGCGTGTTTTGCATTTGCGCTCCTTCAAGAGCTCCTATGGAAAAGGAGGAGATGAGGAGCAGTGACATGCTTTAGGCAGGGCTTTTATTTCTCTGGTCTTTCTGTGCAGCAGATGCCCTCTTTTCAGGTTTTTCACTCAGTTCAATCATTTACTTTTAAAAATAAACAAACTTCTTCACAAACAACACACAAAATAGCTTCAACACACAATCAACAATTGGTAACGCTGCACACTCGTCCTCTCTGTCTCTCTTCTGATGTGCTCAGCAGCTTTAAGGCATCTCTCCGCTATCACTGTAATGAGAAACAGCTGTTAGAAATCATGTCAACCAACTTGACGAGCCACACCACTCCCTCTCTCCAGCAGACACAAGCCACACCACTCCCTCTCTCCAGCAGACAGACACACAACCACGCCACCATTTCTGGATAGAAAGTCAGCCACAGCCATCTATGCCCCTGGTCAGTGGATCACCTCAAATTTGAATGGCTGAAGTACCAATTACCAAAAGGTGATCCACGCATTGTTATCCTTCATGCTGTGGAGACACTGTAGTGGGGATTGATCTGAACAGAGGGTGAAGGCCCGCCCCAGCAGGTTGAAGCAGAGGGTGAGGACCACCCACTTGATAGCCAAACAATCCTTTTCAATGGTGCAGTACTTAGTTTCCCTTAGCAAGAGTTTATGATTAATATACAGCACCGGTCTTCCTACCCCTCCACCTCCTGCGAGAGCACAGCCTCCAGCCCTCTGTCCGATAAATCTGTCTGCAAAATAAAGGGGAATTGGAAGTTTGGAGCATGTAAGAGCAGCCCTCAACAAAGTGCAGATTTCACTTTTAGAAAAGCCTGTTGGCAAGACTCCGTCCACTGGACCGGATCGGGAGCCCCCTTTCGAGTGAGATCAGTCAGCGGTCTGGTGATGTCAGAGAAACTAGGCACAAAACTTCAGTAGTAGCCTGTCAGCCAGCCCCAGAAACTGTTTCACCTCCTTTTTGGTCTTGGGCATTGGGCAGGCCACAATCGCTGTGGTTTTGCTATTTTGGGACGCACCTGCCATGGCCCAAGTGGTACCCTAGATACCAATCTTCCACCCATCCAGTTGCACACATCTTCGGGTTAGCCATGAGCCCCGCCCACAGCAGCGATCTCAGGATGGCTCTCAGATGTTGCATGTGCCGCACCCAACCGATCAAGCAACAGGGTAAGTGTCAAATTTAGAAACCACGTTCACTTTTCAGTAGTCCACACAAATTCGGACTGTCCCTTTGCTCTTAGTGACCAGAACCACTGGGCTGGCCCAATTGCTGTGTGACTCTTCTATTATGCCCATCTCAAGCATTGCCTCTAATTCTTCCTGAACTACTTTTTTTTTGTACTGGTCTCAATGTGGTGCTCTATGAGGTTTATGAGACCGGGGAGAGGTGAGAACACGTCTCCGAATTCAGCTTGCAACTTGGCTACCTCTGTGAGCTGCGACAGTGAGAGGTGGTGAACTGATTAGGTTTGTGCATCACCTCTGGCCCTCACTCCAACCTCTCATGAACTACCTTCACCAAGGCCACAGGGACTGCCTCCTTCCATGATTTTAGGAGGTTGAAATGGTAAACTTGACATACTCTGCCCCTATCCGTTCACTTAACATCATAATCGAAATCTCCAACTCGCTGTGTGACCTTAAAGGGCCCTTGCCACTTGATGAGTAATTTAGACTTTGTTCCTTTGATGTAGGCAGTAATACAAGCACTTTATATCCCAGAGTGTATTCCCATAGTCGAGTGCCCCTGTCATAAAGCTGGCTTTGACGTACCTGAGCTTGGAGCAAATTCCCCTGTGTTAATTGACCCAAAGTGTGGAGTTTTTATTAAATCGTTCCACCAACCCATTGGTTTGTGAGTGGTAAACACTGGTGTGAATCGATTTAGTTTGTGTAGTGTTCATGACATGAATGTAGGTGCCTGTTGGTAACACTGCCTCTCTGTCTCTCTTCTGGCATGTTCGGTGGCTTTAAAGTTTCTCTCTGCTATCAATGTAATGAGAAACAGCCGTTAGAAATTCTGTCAACCAGCTTGATGAGCCATTCCACTCCCTCTCTCCCACAGACATTACACACGACCACGCCCCCAAAAATGCGCTAAGAAAAACTTAAATAACAAATGTCCTACACAAAAATGAATTGCTGGACCTCAGAAGGATAATGATGACCTTTAAATCCTAATGTATCAAATATGATACAGTACATAAAAACATCAAAAAATTAAGATTTTTCTTATTAGTTTCATTTTATAATATGTATAATAGTACTAAAAACAGTTTAAAGTCCAAAAATTGTAATTTTCTGACAATTCTTTGATATGTCAGGCTTAACAGGGTTAATAATTTACCTTAAAACCTTATTCTTCATTAAACCTCATGTGGTTATATATATATATATATATATATATATATATATATATATATATATATATATATATATATTCAGGATGGCATGATAGTAAGTAAATGATGAGAGAATTTTCATTTTTGGGTGAATTATTCCTTTGTGTAGCCCCTGTACCAAACAACTTTTCCTCCTCTATTGTGCAGGACATGATGTGCCAAGTGATCCTGCTTATTTAGCATTTTATTTGCATTCCTTTCATTGTTTGAACATGTTTTATGCACAACAATAATGCTCTGTAGGCATTAAGGGAACTTTAGACCCTACACATAAACTGATTTTAATGTAATTGTTTCATACATTATGATTTAAATTGGTGATCAGTGTATTGAAAAGTACTTTTTAATCTTTTCATTCTGTTATCATGTTTTCCTGTTTTTTTTGGAATTTGGTTTATCGTAGATAAGTGATGTATTTTAAAAGTTGGCATACAGTGTTCATTATAATGGGGCATACTGTATCAATACTCAATACTCATTAGTACTTTTCCTCTTACTTGAGTAGTTTTTAAGACAGCTACTTTAACTCTACTCACATTAAATCTTTTGGGAAGTAACAGTACTTCTACTTGAGTATGATTTTTCAGTACTCTTTCCACCCCTGCCCACCCATAATGGAATGCGCTTGACGTGACTTTCCATTTTTAGTGTGTTCTGTTGAATACAATATACATAGTAGGCCATATGTGTATTCCAAGTACCAAGAAAATTCACACTATGCATACAGCATTTCTATTAGGGGTTCAGAATCAGAATCAGAATGAGCTTTATTGTCAAGTGTTCTCATGTTCACAAGGATTTTTTTTTTGGTGATAGGAGAAACAAGTGCAAACAGAGCATTACAGTGAGACACAGAATATAAAACAAGGTAAGAGTATAAATAGACATTCAAATAATAGGACATATAACAGAGTGGCTTATGTACATGTGCAAGTGGTAATGTATGTGCAAGGTTGGGGTGTATATACAGTTATTGAATTAAATGTATTAATTTACATATGCATACAAGACATTATTGTACTATGGGGGAGTGCTGAGGCAGTTTAATTGTTCATGGGGAAAATAGGAGGATTTCTCCTGAAGTACACTATTATCTTCAGGATGTTAAAACTTTAGGAGCTTGACAGTGGGGTACTTTGCAGTGCAGTCATTCATGTACTGGGAGAATAGCAGTGGAGAGAGAATGCATCCCTGAGGGGCACCAATGCTAATAGTGAGGGTCCCAGATGTGAGTTTCCCATTTCACTAGCTGCTGCCTATGTGCCAGAAAGCTGGTGATCCATCAACAGATTGGGATGAGCATGGAGAGCTGGGTCAGTTCGGTTGAGAGAAGATCAGGCATGATGGTATTGAAGGCTGAAATGTAGTCCACAAATAGGATCTTTGCATAAGTCCCAGGTCTGTCGAGGTGTTGCAAGTAATGCAGTCCTATATTGACAACATCATCCACAGACCTGTTTGCTCGGTAAGCAAACTGAAGGGGGTCCAGCAGGGGTGCAGTGATGTCCTTCACGTAGGCCAAATACAGTTGTTTGTTTTATGCAATTCCGTAAACATCCCATCCTTCCCACTCTCGTCTCTCTCCACCGAGGGCGAGCCCAGGCTTTTACGGACATATGCAGACAGGCCCTAAAAGAGATGTACGGACATGCTCTGAAAGTGCTCAGGCCACCACACTCAACGTGAGCCCTGACGGACTCATAAAAGAGCTGTTCATTGCTGCAAAGACAAGAGCTGCTTTCTCTTGGCTTACAAGCTTCCTCAATGGCCAATTTGCAAGAGATTGTTAAGAGAAGACTTTGATTTGTCAGATTCGATCCCAGAAAGCCAGAAGAGGCCTTTATGGACCTATTTAATGTCTGAATACTCAGTATTTGAGATTTATATCTGAGAAAAACACACAGCACACTCATGATATTAGCTTCAGTTTTTAAGAAACAGAAACAAATGCACACTAATTGAAAACCACACACAAAATCACTACAGGAGAGCCGATGTAACACATGACAGTTTCAGTCCATAGCAGGTGAGAAAGAAAGAGAGGTCTGTCTGGCTTGTTTTATCAACACACTTGAAAGATGGGGGCGGGGGGGTGGGGGATTTGTCTCTGTTAAAGGGATACACCGCTCCTTTATTAAAGCCATTTATCACCCTTTGAATATTCTACTTTAATGGGCTTGCGGCCGTAATTACCCAAATTTGTCAACAGAGGAACATGGCTGGGCAGACTGGAGCATCTCCCAGCTGTAAAGCCCCCTGTCCTCCTCACAAACACGTCTTTCATTCCCATAGGCTCTCTCTCTCTCTCTCTCTCTCTTGCCATCTTACAGTGTCAATAGGGGGCATTTCTTTTCTTGCTGTTGTTATGATTAATTCACATGCGGTCTGAAGGAAGTAGACTATGCAATGAAATTTGCTTGACGAAATTTGGTTTTATTTCACTTCTGACCAATGAATCTCAGTTTAGATTTTGTAACAACAAAATGCTCTCATCTAGGGCTGGGGTGATATACTGAAAAATATTCAGAAAATGTTCGTGATGACTGTGCCAGCGATATAAAAACAAGCAACATCTTAGTTTCACAATAATTGTACTGCACTTTACAATTGACCATTAAATGTCAGAAAAACAATGTCATTCAAATAATGTCATGATCCTAAGGCCACATCCACATTAAAATGTAAAATAATTTTTGCTGTGTTTATACCTCTCATTCACACTTTCACTGTGTTTTCCTCTGCTTAAAGATAAAGGAAACTTGAGTTCCCCGTCTGTCGCTCACTTCGACGTCGTGTCGAAGAAGCGACACTAGGGGTCTCTCTTGAGCGCCGAAAGATACCTCTGATCTATGAAAAAAGGCCAATGAGAGTTGGCGAACAGTATTTGCATACTCCGCCTCCGGATACGGATATAAAGGCGAGAGAAATACGCTCGTTCATTCAGTAATTTTCTTCGGAGCCGATGGTCGTGTGTATGCAGTCAGCTGCGAGTAACACAACTGATCCTGCTTCTGATCCTCTGACGCTCTGCTTTGCTGTTGGATTTACGGCGCACTACAGCGGCTTTTCTCTTCACTGCCGGCGTGCAGTTTGCCCCTGGGCGCTTCGACAGCGCAGAGTTAAAAGAGTTGAAAGAGTGATTCTCTCCACTACACATCCTGCCCCGCCGCAAGCCTGCCGCCATGGGCCATGCCCCGTCTGCTCGCCGACGGGCGTCCTCCTGCGGCTGTGAAACACCCTGCTCCGCCTCAACCCGGGCCCAGCTCTCAGCCCCAGCGTCGAGCACGCTGCAGGAAATGGACGCCCCCGTCTCACGGACCCCCTCGAGGACCCGGAAGGCTCCCAGGCTGTCCGTAGACGTTCAACCCAGGGACCAAGATGTTAGCTCCGGAGGCTGGTAAGACCGCTCCGTCCCCGGTGGAGGGCCGGGAGGAAAATCTTTTCTTGTTGAATTAATTTTCACATTCTCATATTCTCTGTAATGAGCTATTTCCTTTTGTCTCTGGGTCACCTGGCCCGCAAATGCCGTTCTCACGGCACTTTGCCCCCAGATATCAACAGTCCTGGCTTCCTGGACACGGACCACCCGTCTTCAGCCCCACGACTGTCCCCCGGCCGGCCGGTTCCGACGAGTCTAGAGGACGCCTACCCAGGACCTCCTCAGTCGCTAACCCGCCCCCTGCCGGGTGTGCGGAGCAAGGTAAGTGCTTTGAGTCTTGTCTCAGCACCTCAGCCGCGGGTCGCCCCGTTGCCGCCCAACGCTGCCCTACCTGCTCCGCCCCGCTGCGAAGCCCCGCCGGGTACGTCAAAATTAATCGTCCCTTTGGTGCCCCTAGCGCAGAGGTTGGACGCGTGGCTTTCACTTCCCAACCCGTCTCGCTTGCTGGCCTGGACCATCCGACTCGGTTACGCAATTCAGTTTGCCAGGCCCCCGCCCCCCTTTTCCGCAGTACACGGCGAACATGCCCTCTCCCTGCGTGCGGAAATCGCGACTCTTCTGGCCAAAGACGCGATAGAGCCTGTCCCTCCAACCGAGATGAAGAAGGGTCTCTACAGCCCTTACTTCATCGTACCCAAGAAAAGCGGCGGCTTACGACCAGTCTTGGACCTGCGAGTTCTCAACCGAGTGTTGCACAAACTCCCGTTCAAAATGCTCACGCTTAACCTGCTTCCGGCATCTAGATTGGTTCGCAGCGGTAGACCTGAAGGACGCGTACTTCCATCCTGCCCCGACACCGCCCCTACCTGCGGTTTGCTTTCGGGGGCCAGGTGTATCAGTACAAAGTCCTCCCCTTCGGCTTATCTCTGTCCTCTCGCGAGAGTTACTATGCACCCACAGAGACCAGGTGCTCAGGCACCTCAGCCGTCTGGGGCTTCAGGTCAACTGGGAAAAGAGCCAGCTCACTCCAGTTCAGAGCGTCTCTTTTCTCAGGATGGAGTTAGACTCGGTCTCAATGTCGGCACGTCTCACCAATGAGCGTGCCCAGTCAGTGTTGAACTGCCTCGCCGCCTTTAGGCCAGGCACAGCGGTCCCCTTAAAACTTTTCCAGAGGCTCCTGGGGCATATGGCATCCTCCGCGGTGGTCGCGCCGCTGGGGTCGATGCATATGAGACTGCTCCAACACTGGCTCTAGACCCGAGTCCCGAGACGAGCATGGCACCACGGCACGCACCGGGTAACAATCACCCCCGCCTGCCATCAGACATTCAACCCCTGGACAGACCCCTGTTTCTTACGGGTTGGAGTGCCCCTACAGAAGGTGTCCAGACGCGTCCTGGTCACGACCGACGCCTCCAGATTGGGTTGGAGCGCCTTTTGCAACGGGCACGCAGCCTCAGGCCGTTGGAAAGGGGCCCAGCTGCGTTGGCACATCAACTGCCTCGAGTTGTTGACCGTCCTTTTGGCCCTGCGGAAGTTTCTCCCGTTAATTCGGGACGAACATATCCTAGTCAGGTCGGACAGCACCACTGCGGTCGCGTACATAAATCGCCAAGGCGGCGTACGCTCCCGTCATATGTCACAACTCGCCCGTCGTCTCCTCCTTTGGAGCCAGCACCGACTCAAGTCGCTGCGTGCCACTCACATCCCCGGCAACCTCAATGTGATAGCGGACGCGCTGTCATGACAACGCTTGCCTGGCGGAGAGTGGAGGCTTCACCCCCACTCGGTTCAGCTGATTTGGGAACGGTTCGGCAAGGCCCAGGTAGACCCCTCTGCCTCCCGAGACACCTCCCACTGCCCGCTCTGGTACGCCCATTCAGAGGCTCCCCTCGGGGCAGATGCACTGGCACACAGCTGGCCGGCTGGGCTGCGCAAGTACGCATTCCCCCAGTGAGCCTTCTTGCACAGGTGCTGTGCAAGGTCAGGGAGGACGAGGAGCAAGTCACTCTCGTGGCTCCTTACTGGCCCACTTAGGCCTGGTTCTTGGACCTTGTTTTTCTCGCGACAGCCCCTCCCTGGCGAATTCCCCTGAGGAAGGACCTTCTTTCTCAGGGATGGGGCACGCTCTGGCATCCACACCCAGACCTTTGGAACCTCCATGTCTGGCCCCCGAACGGGATGCGGAAGATCTAGCTGGTCTACCAACCACGGTCGTAGCCACGATCAACCAAGCCAGAGCCCCTTCTACCAGGCAACTCTACACCCTGAAGGGCGTCTGTTCGTGAATCGGTGTTCTTCCCGGGCAGAAGACCCACAGAGGTGCGCAGTTAGGTCTGTGCTCCTGTTCCTACAGGAGAGGTTGGAGGGGAGGCTGTCCCCATCCACCTTGAAGGTGTATGTTGCCGCTATCGCAGCTCACCACGACCCAGTAGACAGCAAGTCTCTGGGTAAGCACGACTTAATCGTCAGGTTCCTAAGAGGTGCCCGGAGGTTAAACCCCTCCCGGCCAAACCTGTTCCCCTCCTGGGATCTCTCGGTGGTCCTCGCCGGTCTTCAGAGATCCCCCCCTCTGAGTCGCTAGAATCAGTTGGCTCAGGGCCCTCTCCTGAAAAGACGGCCCTGCTGATCGCGCTCACTTCCATCAAGAGGGTCGGGGACCTGCAAGCGTTCCCTACTAACGACACTTGCCTGGAGCTCGGTCCGGCAGATACTCATGTGATCCTAAGTCCTTGACTGGGCTATGTGCCCATGGTTCCTACCACGCCCTCTGGAGATCAGGTAGTGAACCTACAAGCGCTGCCCCGGGAGGAGGCAGACCCAGCCCCTCTCACTGTCGTGTCCGGTACGTGCCTTGCGTGCCTACCTGGAACGCACCCAGAGCTTCAGGCGCTCTGAGCAGCTCTTTGTCTGCTTTGGAGGACAGCAGAAAGGGAACGCTGTCTCCATACAGAGATGTCTCACTGGGTGGTGGATGCCATTCAGTTGGCCTATCACACCCAGGCCATGCCCCCCTTATGGGTTCAAGCCCACTCCACTGGGAGCAAGGCATCCTTATGGGCACTGGCTAGGGGCACCTCCCTAGCAGACATTTGCAGAGCTGCGGGCTGGGCAGCACCTAACACCCTTATGATCTCAGGGTTGAGTCAGTCTCGTCCCGTGTTCTCTCAGGTCCGAGCCCGTAGAACTCGGTACACGTCGACGATCTGACCGGGTGAACCGCTTGTTCCAGCGCCGTTTCCCTCTGCCAAGGCAAAACAGTGCGCTTTTGTCCCAGAGGACCTAGGTCCCTGGTTGATTCCTCCCTAGCCCTTCGGGCCCGCAGCAGTTCAGCGGAGGAACGTGCTGGTCCAGTCCACTACGGGTACCTCCGGCTACCCCTACTGGAATAGGTGCTCCACAGATCAGGCCTCCTACGGGACTCCTTCTGTGTGTATTTCCGCGGTACGGTCACCTTGCGAGCTGACCCGCGTCTCCCTTAGGCAGTCCTTCGCTGCCCTCCGGTCGCCGTGTTGTAGCAACTCCCCCCTCCTCGAGGCTGGATCTACCACCGCGCCATTTCCTCCCACATGCCCAAAGTGGCCATGTGGTGTATTTTGCCACCTATACCTCCCCTGCTGGGTGGGTGTGGCCTCCGCAGGGTCTTTTCCCCCTAAAAGAATAGGACTTCGGAATAAGACCCCCTTCCCTCGATGCGGTAAGGGCCCCGGCTGCTCTTGCTCTATGCCGAGAAAACATAGAGAGAAAAGAGGCCCAGCCAGGCTTGGCCCGTTCCCTAGTTGGGAGCGTCACCTTGTTCCCCCCTAGGGTAACCAAAAGGGTGCTGACGCTTTTTCGGGGCATTGGGGAAGAGTACGTGCAGCCTGAACACAGTTGGTCGCTTGTGCACATGCAAAATACCTGCCCGCTTCTGTGTCAGCAGTACACGTACACGGCTCAGCGCATGGCGAGTTTTGAAGTGGACCCCTAGTGTCGCTTCTTCGACACGACGTCGAAGTGAGCGACAGACGGGGAACGTCTCGGTTACGTATGTAACCTCCGTTCCCTGATGGAGGGAACGAGACGTCGTGTCTTCCCGGCCACGTCGCTGAGCCGAGCCGCTGAGATGCCCGGAACACTCCCGGCTCCTCAGAAAAATCCTGAATGAACGAGCGTATTTCTCTCGCCTTTATATCCGTATCCGGAGGCGGAGTATGCAAATACTGTTCGCCAACTCTCATTGGCCTTTTTTCATAGATCAGAGGTATCTTTCGGCGCTCAAGAGAGACCCCTAGTGTCGCTTCTTCGACACGACGTCTCGTTCCCTCCATCAGGGAACGGAGGTTACATACGTAACCGAGACGTTTTTAAACGAAAACAGAGTAGTGTGAATGTCGCTATATTTGTCTCGTGACTTGCAAGTATGAAATAATTAAGACAGAGATAATATTAATATAGTCTCTGATTTAAAAGTGAACTGTATAATTTCGTGGCACTTGCGTCACCAAATTGCAAAAATAATAACTGTTTAAATAGGTTTCCCAAACACTTCCCCAATAACACTACTGGTCAGAAAAACAGATAGTTCTGCGAAATTTGTTCTTCCGGGCTGGTCAGGATGTGCAAACAAAACCAAGCAATGTTTTAAAAGTGCTATAGGCACAGTGTTTATATTTTGCACGACTGTAGTTACATCTTCGGCCACTGGGGAGCAGTGCACAAATTTGCAACCTGGTCTCATAGAAACACATTACTATACCAATGTTTTTACTAAATTAGTTTTACATGACTCATCGTAGGTATCGCAGCAGTTTCCTGGTGAAATGAACACTAGAGTTGCTACAACAATTACTTGTATTTACCTTTACACACATCGCAACAAAAATGGCAAAATATAAGTCTGGACTGCAGGGAGATTACATGTTGTAGAGCAGATCTAAATGCGTTCAGCAGGAGACGTGGATATAAACGCGGCAAGCAGCCGGAGCCATCGGACAATTAACTGGATGGGAACCCACTGATTACATTTTGTACCGGGCCCAAGAATTTCTAACTGCAACCCTGGGATAGGGAGGTAGGTTTAGTTGATTTAAAACATGCTAGAGCATTAACCTAAAAACCTCAACTGTTTGGGAGAACAGACAGTGGACATTTCACCTCAGAACATCCGTGATATGTATAATGACCCACGTAATGTCATTTTGCAAAAATATTGCAACAGTCATATACAATGCATTCAGTATTCAGACATTTTATTCACATTTTATGTTGCAGCCTTATGCTAAAATGCTTTAAAAAAAATTCACATCAATCTACACTCCATACCCCATAATGACAAAGCAAAAACCTGATTTTTGATAACTTTGCAAATGTATCACATTGACATAAGTATTAAGACCCTTAACTCAGTACTTAGTTGAAGCACTTTTGGTAGTGATTACAGCCTCAAGTCTTTTTGGGTATGATTCAAGAAACATGGCACGCCTGGATTTGGGGATTTTCTGCCTTTCTTCTCTGCAGATCCTCTCAAGTTCTGTCAGGTTGGATGGGGACTGTGGTGGACAGCCATTTTCAGGTTTGAATTCAAGTCAGGGCTCTGACTGGGCCACTCAAGGACATTCACAAAGTTGTTCCTAAGCCACTCTTGCGCTGACTTGGCTCTGTGCTTAGGGTCATTTTCCTGTTGGAAGGTGAATCTTTGGCCCAGTCTGAGGTCCTGAGCACTCTGCACCATGTTTTTTTTTTTTAAAGAATATCTCTGTATTTTGCTGTGTTCAGCTTTCCTTCAACCCTGAGCAGTCCCTACCCAACAGCATGATGCCACCACCACCATGCTTCTCTGTTGGGATGGTATTGCGCAGATGATGAGCGGTGCCTGGTTTCCTCCAGACACAGCGCTTGGAATTGAGGCCAAACAGTTCAATCTTCTTTCATCAGACCAGAAAATCGTGTTTCTCTCAGTCTGATAGTCCGCTATGTGCATTTTTATGTTTCTTGCACTGTGGAGAGGCTTACATCTGGCCACTCTGCCATAAAACCCAGATCGGTGGAATGTTGCAGTGATGGTTGTCCTTCTACAAGTTTCTCCCATCTCCACACATGATCTCTGGAGCTCAACCCGAGAGACAATCGGGTTCTTTGTTCACCTTTCTTATCAAGACCCTTCTTCCCCGTTTGCTCAGTTTGGCCAGGTGGCCAGTTCCAAACTTCTTCCATTTATAATTATGAAGGTCACTGTGCTCTTGGGAAGCCTTCCCCAGATCTGTGCCTCGACACAGTCTCTGAGCTCTAAAGGCAGTTCCTTTGACCTCATGGCATGGTTTTTGCTCTGATATGCATTTCAGCTGTGAGACCTTATATAGACAGGTGTGTGCCTTTCCAATTCATGTCCAATCAATTGAATTTGCCACAGGTGGACTCCAGTCAAAGTTTAGAAACATCTCAAAGATGATCCAGAGAATTGGGAAGCACCTGAGCTAAATTTCAAGTGTCATAGCAAAGGGTCTGAATACTTATGTCAAAGTGAAATTTCAGTTTTTCTTTTTAATAAATTTGCAAAGTTATCAAAAATAAGTTTTTTGCTTTTTCATTATGGGGTATGCAGTTTAGATTGATGTGCAAGTTATTTATTTTTTTAAGCATTTTAGCATAAGGCTGCAACATAACAAAATATGAAGTTGTCTGAATACTTTCTGAATGCACTGTACTTCCTTTTTCATGAGAGCAGGCTGAACAAAACAAAGCAATATTTTAAAAAGCACCACAGTGTTGACATTTTGCATGACTCTAGTTCCAGCTTCGACCACTGGGAGGCTAGGTTAGAAAATTGGAAATCGTCAATTGCTGATAGCTGACAAAAAAAAATCTACCTTCTATCATTGATATTTCTGAAAGATCAGCCTGACAAAAACAGTTTTACATAAGTAAGTTCGATTCAAGTTCAAATGGTCTTTTTCAATGAATCGAGCCCATCTTGTTAACTGGTAAAAGGCAGTATGAGTCGGACTTGGATTTGTTTGTCAGCTCTGATCTGTTTGTGTGGGTCTAGGGATGTCCTTTGTGTTTGTATGTGTGTTCCAGGCTACAGCTATAATGGGAGTTTCAGGATCCCTCCCTCATAGGTGTCCTGTGGCAGCCGTTATTGTGTTTGCTGTGTAATTAGCCACTTAACAAGCTGACCTGAATGAAGCCTGCACAGTAAACAGTTTCCAAAGAGCTGAATAAGACATGCCAAAGCCTTTTGTTTGGCTTTTAGGCAACACATTATGAGACAAATGTAGTATATGATTTTGAAAGAGAGAGAGAGAGAGAGAGAGAGAGAGCACATATTGAAGAATACAAAATTCTAGAAACAGTTATAATTTTTGTTCTTTCTTAATACTTGGAGTCATAAATAAATCACAGATGAGATTTAGTTTATATATCAGTTGTTTTAAAAAAATAGCAATGGAGATCTTTTGGAGACTTTTGCTTAAAGGGATAGTTCACCCAAAAATAAAAATTCTCATCATTTACTCACCCTCATGACATTCCAGTTGTGTATGACTTTCTTTCTTCTGCAGAACACAAATTAAGATTTTTAGAAGAATGTCACAGCTCTGTAGGTCCATATAATGCGTGATGGTGGCGTAGTGAGCTAAAGCACATAACTGGTAATCAGATAGTCGCTGGGTTGATCCCCACAGCCAACACCATTTTGTCCTTGAGCAAGGCACTTAACTCCAGGTTGCTCCAGGGGAATTATCCCTGTAATAAGTGCACTGTAAGTCGCTTTGGATAAAAGCGTCTGCCAAATGTGTAAATGTAAATATAATGCTTTAAAGCTCCAAAAAGCACATAAAGGCAGCAAAAAAGAATCCATAAAACTCCAGTTGTTTAATCCATGTCTTCTGAAGCGATCCAGTTGGTGAGAACAGACCAAAATATAAATACATTTTGTTACATTCTGTTTTTCACTGTACATCTTACCATAGTATTCTCCCTGGCAATCATGATTTCAAGCTTGATTACACTTCTTAGGACCAACTAGCACTAGGAAAGTGTAATCAAGCTTGAAATCATGATTGCGCCTAGAGACTTCAATGGGAAGACGTACAGTGAAAAACAGAGTTGAATTTTGCTCTGTTCTCACCCAAAAACCAATTGTATCGAGATTTATAGTAGAAAATGCCTTTATATTTTAAACTGCAGCGATGTGGTGTTCTCTTTTTTTACCCACTGTTAAATTTCAAATGAACATACACACACACTGATATGAGTCCATTTAGCACTGAATAACAACCAGTCATTTCCTTCATTTTGAGACTTTATTGTCTGCAAAGATTCCCTGGTGTGTAATGTGGAAGATGTTCTTGTGTATGCGTGTGTGTGTGTGTGTGTATGTGTGTTAGTATGCCTTCCGAGTATACAGTTATTAACTTCTATTTAGAGAAAACACACAAAACTGCTCCTGTATTGTTCACTGGCTGAACTCGATCATGATTTGACTGGAATCCTAATAAGGCCGCAGTCAAACTGAATGAATCAAATACATTGATCAGAAATACATTTGATGCCTCCATGAGCACTATTGAGATTTTAAGAATCAAAGAGCTTGTTAACCTAGTGGTTAAAGAGTGCTGGACCTACATAGAGAACATGTACGATTTTTAGAGACGTATCAATAATGACCATTCGTCGCTACAGCTGCTAATGAACTTTGTTAATCTGGCGTGTGTGTGTGTGTGTGTGTGTGTGTGTGTGTCTTTTTATTAAGGATAATATACTATCATTTCAGACCAGAAATATATATGAACTGTGTGAATCATGTATGTCTTAACCATTGCTTGGCTTCATGTAACTGCAGTAGCAGATAATGTCCAATAGAGGCCAGTCTCTATGTACATGAGCATTTAACATTAACATAAACAGTATTTTTACAGCATACACCACCAAAAGTACACAATTGACTGAATTTATGTTTCACAATCAAATATAATATAATATGCAAAATGGCATTAATTAAGAATGAGTGGGTGTATCCAAACCTTTGACTAGTAATTTATTATTATTATTATATATAACTATTCAGTATTAAACTAGTTATTTGGTATTCAGGAACAAACAAATACATTTACCAAAAACTATATATCATTTGTATTTATCAAAAACAAATTGAAAGTGTCAGAATGTTGGTACATATAAAATTCTAAAGTGTCCTCTATATTGTAAAGAGGGACAAATTACTCAAAATGAAATAAGCAAATAATTAATTAATAATTAAATACATCATTAAATAATTGAAAAATATAAAATAATTTACTTAATCATTAAATCACTACATAAATCAATAAATGTACCTTCTATATAATTTTTTTACTAGTTTGTGTCCATTTTTCATTTTAGCATTATCTTTTTTGCCTATGCCGATCAGTAACATGAAAATAACTGCAACCTTGAAAATGAACAAATAAATAAACAACCCAAAGATAATGCTACAATGAAAATGAATACAAAAGTAATGCTAATATTAAATACAAGGGACATTTATTTATTTAGTGATTTAATTTAGAAATGTAATGATTTTATTCTATCTATCTATCTATCTATCTATCTATCTATCTATCTATCTATCTATCTATCTATCTATCTATCTATCTATCTATCTATCTATCTATCTATCTATCTGTCTGTCTGTCTGTCTGTCTGTCTGTCTGTCTGTCTGTCCGTCTAGTGTTGGGTAAGTTACTCTAACTACTAATTACACCTTCAACAATGTAATTAGATTACTGTACTAATTAATCTGTCTGAAAAGTAATTGGATTACTTATTACCAGGGTTGTAGCTAGTGGTGGGAAAGGTGGTAATGATTCTAGGGGCCCACAGGTCCAGGGGTGTTCCACAACAAATTCTAAACGTTTTTTTTAATAGGAAAAAAGAGCAAACAAAATACCTTGCTACGGCCCTGCTTTTTACTAATTACAGTCTTAAACCTTTATCAACCTCAACCAGATGAAAAATACAAGGATAGACATCAAAGTGTTCTTTTAAATATTTCAAATAAATCATATAAAATCAAATAAATTATTAATGAACTGGCCAAAGAATTTAATTATATATATATATATATATATATATATATATATATATATATATATATATTCTGCATTATATTAGAAAACACTCAGCAAAAAAAGAAATGTCCTCTCATTTTCAACTGCTTTTAGTTTTAGCAAATTTAACATGTAAATATTTCTATGAACATAAACATATTCAACAACTGAGACATAAACTGAACAAGTTTCACAGACATGCAGAAAATGGAATAATGTGTCCCTGAACAAAGAGACAGTCAGTATCTGGTGTGGCCACCAGCTGCATTAAGTACTGCAGTGCATCTCCTCCTCATGGACTGCACCAGATTTGCCAGTTCTTGCTGTGAGGTGTTACCCCACTCTTCCACCATGGAATGGCCCTAGCCCTAGCCCTCGCCCTCCGATCCAACAGGTCCCAGATGTGCTCAGTGGGATTGAGATCCAGGTGGTGGCTGGTGGCATTGTCACGCTGAAGGGTCATGTCAGGATGAGCCTACAGTAAGGGTACCACATTAGGGAGGAGGATGTCTTCCCTGTAACGCATAATGTTGAGATTGCCTGCAATGACATCAAGCTCAGTCCGATGATGCTTTGACACACCGCCCCAGACCATGACAGACCCTCCATCTCCAAATCGATCCCGCTCCAGAGTACAGGCCTCGGTGTAACGCTCATTCCTTCGACGATAAACGTGAGTCCGACCATTACCCCTGGTGAGACAAAACCATGTAACTTTTTTGCCAGTCCTGTCTGGTCTGTGCCCATAGGTGATGTTGTTGCCAGTGATGTCTGGTAAGGACCTGCCTTACAACAGGCCTACAAGTCCTCAGTCCAGCCTCTCTCAGTCTATTGCGGACAGTCTGAGCACTGATGGAGGAATTGTGCATTCTGGTATAACTCAGGCAGTTGTTTTTGCCATCCTGTACCTGTACTGACCCTGTGCAGGTGTTGTTAAACTTATTTTGCCACTTCGAGGACAATAAGTTGTCCTTCCTGTCTCCCTGTAGTGCTGTCTTAGGCATCTCACAGTACAGACAATGCAATTTATTGCCCTGGCCACATCTGCAGTCCTCATGCCTCCATGCAGCATGCCTAAGGCATGTTCACGCAGATGAGCATGTACCCTGAACATCTTTCTTTTGGTGTTTTTCAGAGTCAATAGAAATGTCTCTTTAGTGTCCTAAGTTTTTATAACTGTAACCTAGTTACTTAGTAACCTGTAAACTTAGTTGTCTACCGTCTGTAATCTGTTAGTGTCTTATCGACCGTTCCACAGCTGCATGTTCATAAATTGTTTATGGTTCATTGAACAAGCATGGAAAACATTGTTTAAACACTTTACAATAAAGATCTGTAAAGTTATTTGGATTTTTACAAAATAATCTTTAAAATACAGTGTTCTGAAAAAGGGATGTTTCTTTTTTGCTGAGTTTAGAATTGTTCTATAGTTTATACATTATTTAACACAATTACAAGTAGCTGTAATTAAATTACTGTAAACTTAAGACTAATCCCTTAATTTTTCAATGAAAAAGTTATTTAATTACAGTAGTTAATTACTTAGTAATGCCTTACACCCCACACTGTGTGTGTGTGTGTGTGTGTGTGTGTGTGTATATATATATATATATATATATATATATATATATATACATATACACTGGTGGCCAAAAGCTTGGAATAATGTACAGATTTTGCTCTTATGGAAAGAAATTATTTTTATTCACCAAAGTGTCATTCAACTGATCACAATGTACAGTCAGAACGTTAATAACATGAAAAATTACTATTACAATTTTTAAAAAAAATCAAAAAATTCAGAACTTCAAATAGTTCTCATCAAAAAAAATCCTCTACGTGCAGCAATACTTTTTGCAGATCCTTGCCAGATCCTTGCCATTCTAGCTGTCAGTTTGTCCAGATACTCAGGTGACATTTCACCCCACACTTCCTGTAGCACTTGTCGGGAACTTCTCACGCACCTTACAGTCTAGCTGATCCCACAAAAGCTCAATGGGGTTCAGATCCATTACACTGTTTTCCAATTATCTGTTGTCCAATGTCTGTGTTTATTTGCCCACTCTAACCTTTTCTTTTTGTTTTTCTGTTTCAAAAGTGGCTTTTTCTTTGCTATAAGTTCTGCACCCCTTAGTCTTCTCTTTATTGTTGTACATGAAACTGGTGTTGAGCAGGTAGAATTCAATGAAGCTGTCAGTTGAGGACATGTGAGGTGTCTTTTTCTCAAACTAGAGACTCTGATGTACTTATCCTCTTTAGCTGTTGTACATCTGGCCTTCCACATCTCTTTCTGTTCTTGTTAGAGCCAGTTGTCCTTTGACTTTGAGGACTGTTGTGTACACCTTTGTATGAAATCTTCAGTTTTTTGGGGGGCATTTTCAAGCATTGTATAGCCTTCATTCCTCAAAACAATGATTGACTGATGAGTTTCTAGAGAAAGCTTGTTTCTTTTTTGCCATTTTTTACCGAATACTGACCTTAAGACATGCATGTCTATTGCATACTGTGGCAAAAGACAATGTTAAGCTTCATTTAACAAATCAAACTGTGTTTGATGTAATGGCAAGTGATTTTCTAGAAACAAATGAGCAATTTAGCATGAATACTCAAGGATAAGTTTGGGGCCTGTCTAGATTTGATCAAAAATTTAATTTTTCAAATAGTGATGGTGCTGTTTTTTTTAAAATCAGTAATGTCCTGACTACACTTTGTGATCAGTTGAATAGCATTTCGGTGAATTAAAGTACCAATTTCCTTCCGAAACAGCAAAATCTGTACATTATTCCACTTTTGGCCGCCAGTGTAAAAAAAATAATATATATATATATATATATATATATATATATATATATATATATATATATATATATATATATACATGTAAAACAGAACTACAAAACATGAAATTACATTTGAAATCAACATTTTAAAATCTGTATCTTCTTTAGAATGGACTATTTCCCAATTTACAAACTACACACTTTTCATTAAAAACATCCTGGAGTAAATGTCCTCATTATCTCTTTAACCCCTGCCACTGTGTTGATGAATAGCACACATTGATTTTCACTTAATAGCTCTTAGATGTCATTTTTAATATTGGCAGTAGGTGGCAGAATCCATACATTGATTAAATGTGGTAAACTCATGTGGGGTGAGTGAGAGAAGGTGATGTAATACTGACCAACAGGCCTGAGAAAACCGCACATACCTCATGAATGGCAACTCATATGCCTTTTACAGTCATAAACATTTCAAATATCACACAGACAGTGCTTTCTATTTTGGGCTGGGCTGAACCAATCACCAGTCAAATATGATTACACAACTTTCTAAGTTGCATTATTGCTTGGAAACTAAAACTAAGCTTAAAGTAGTGTCCCGGGTTCAACACAAGTAAAGCCCAATCGACAGCTTTTTTTGGCTTTAATGTTAATTGCTACAAAAAGCAATTTTGACTCATCCCTTATTAATTTATAAAAAAGCAAAAATTGCTGATCAGTAAGGCAATGGAATTGAATAGGGCCAGTCCATAAACATTAAATTATACACACTGTTTCAAAAGTATAGTCATCATCATACATATTGACATGTTACATTTAGTGTGCTTTCTCTGTCTCTGTCACACTCACTTGGCCTTTAACAGATACTCTTGCGTTTGTCTTTTTCTCCTGTTGGTTCATTCTTATATCCTGTCAAACGGAACGGTTCTGTTTGAGTTTGATTCAAAGCATGTTGAGTCAGGCCCAATTAAGCAGCGAGTAATTAGCTGGGCACCAACTGGGAGGCCCCTGAGCTCTGTGAGGGCCATTAACCACAATATCTTAATTTGTCTCTCTGCACTGACAGAGAAACACTGGTTTTATTCATCAACATAAAATGCATTAAAGTATGCATGTGTTTGTATGCACAGTCTGTGGGTGAGTATCGCTGTGTTTAATTACAATTCATCAAGAGTTTTGACACTCTCACAAACTGACAGTCTATGAGCTCAATAATGCAGCGCTCTATTTGCATAACAATGCCACTGTGAGATGTCAACAGGGCTGAGAGGAGCAACAGAACTCATCATTCAGAGTTGTGGCTGGACTGAGTATTGGCATTATATGTTCAACTCGTCCATCCAGAACCATACACAACAACATTACAACACTACAGCTCCTGTTAGTCACAAATGATGACTAAACAGCCTGTTTAGCCGGGTAAAACCGAATTATAATACTTTACTGTTTTGTCTGAAACAGAGACTTTAGGGAGTCTTACAAGCCTTGAAGTAACAGCTGGCTTATAGGAAATATCAAACATCAACATTATACTTTAATAATGTTAAATATTAACCTGGTAAAGACATGAAATGTCTATCTACTAGCATTTTCTTTTAGAAAAAAAAATATTTTTTTTTTATGTTGACATGTGTCATTTATGTTCTGATGTACCTTTTGAATTCTATTAATTATAAAAAATAAACATGCATCTGTTGTCATTTTAAGAAGTATTTATAAAACAGTATAATATGATTATTTAGACAATGGCAAGAAAATGAACAGGATGAAACCGAACAGAGCGGAAATAAAGAGCTAAAGGTATCTTATATGATGATGTTGATTTAATTTATATATTTATAATCATCTTTTGAAATGTTTCAAAATCAAACAGAATTGAATGTTCTAGAGTCTAACAAACCAACTAACACCACAAAACTTCACAGAATTCATAAAATGAAATGCTTGTGCTATTGTTTAAGTCATTTTCTGGAGGAGGATGACAGTAAGAAAGAGGATAGAAAGTGATATTAAGCATAACAAAAGTATCTTTAATACATTTTGAGAGAACATTTTAATTAGAGAGTAAGAAAAAAAGAAACATCTGGAATATTTGCTTTTTATAGGAATTTTTTGTTTGTTAGAGTATAGCACCTGAGGACATGACAAAAAAGTCTAAAGCTGGTGAAATTATTCACTTTATTACCACTAACGTTCACTTAACTCTGATATTGTGATAAAAGAGAACAAACCTCCACAATTTCCATCTTAAATGAGTTAAGCATTTACACATACTGCCTAATGGTATGTGACATATCAAGGTATAAAGTGCAATAAAGTCTGAATTGCATGGTTGAGATATCTTACTTAAAATAAGTGCCACACATATTTAAGAAATTCATTGAAGATTGTATTAATTAGAGTTAGTGATTGTAAACATTTTGAGTGTGCCTAAATTCCAAATTGCACATAAATATATATTTAATTGTGTTTACATTGTTAAATCATTAAAAACATGGAAATTAAATGTGTTGCATTTTATTATTTGTAAATACGTGTATGCACTGTATTTGCTTGCCAAACCTGTCACTGTGTTGTGGCTGTGTTTCTCAGTCAGGCCTGTGCTTACAGTGCATCCCTAATACACTGAAATATTGAAAAGCTTTTGTTTTGCCTAGTAAACCATGCGCTGGCGTGACCCAGACTGTGAACAATGCCATGGTGCACGTACAAGACTCAACTCTATTATTCACGACAGGACGACAGCAATCCAAACACACGTTCAATGTCATAGAACGGGGCCACGGCACTCATCTAAAATACAGACTTAAGCACTGGATCTCAAGTGGTTTTGCTTCAGGAGCCAGATTTTACACTGGACATCGAGTGGCTACCAAACACAGTCAAAAAAAGAAAAAAGTAAAGAAAAGAAAAACATAGTAAAAAAAGAAAAAGAGCTTAAAATCAAACCAAAAAAATGCCATAAATGCAAGGGCCTAACAATATGCATAATTATTAACATGACATAGACCATAAATATTCCAATTTTGTAAATGCAAAAAACAAAAAATCTAAATAAAAAAAAAAAACAAACAAAAAAATTATACAGCAAAGATGTACAAAAAAAGTTAAGGCCAATTATGATTTTACAGTAGTGCTTCTCAACTAGGTGGATTGCAACCAAAAAACTGTCCACTGGTCTGCTCAAATATGGTCATTAAAAAAAAAAATACAAAATAAATAAATACAAATAAAGAAAGAAAGAAAGAAAGAAAGAGAAAGAAAGAAAAGAAAAGAAAAGAAACAAGATGTGTTTTGTAGTAAAATGCAAAAAAATAAATAAATAGTAAAAGCTGCCCTTGCTACTGAATTTACAGCATGAGACACACAGTGCATCCAGTGTAGTACGATTTTTGAAATAATGACTTTAATTAAAAACACACTGCATCCAATGTAGTCAGATTCCCAAACCAATTACTCAAATGTGCCAGTTCTTTTGAGTCTATAGCACAAAATATACCGCTCTACCAGTGTAGTCCGATTCCCGAACAAATGACTACTATGAGCAGATTCTTAAGTGAATCGAAACCATACAGTGCATCCAGTGTAGTCCGATTCTGAACAAATAACTCGAATTAGCCAGTTCTTTTGAATTTGAAGTGCAAAACATACTGCGCTACCTGTGTAGTCCAATTCCTGAACATATTACTTTAATGAGCCGGTTCTTTTTAGTGAACTGTAAACACAGTGTGTCCAATGTAGTCTGAGTCTCAAATTAATGACTCTAGCGAGTCAGTTATTTTGAATAATATTAATCTAATAATATTAATGAGTGTCAATAACGTCCTTATCCTCTCCATTACAACTTGCATGAGAATTATAAGAATTGTAAACACAAAACGACAATAATAGAGAAATATGAATCATTTTGAGTTTCAGTAATGTTCTTTCATCATTGTAAAGTGCATTTTACATTCAAGTGTCAAGCGCCTCATTGCCCTCCACATGAAAAGCTTTCTGAAAGTGTCACAGAGGGGCAATGTTATGAGTTTGCCATGTAAGAAAGTGGGAGATGTGCACAACAAACATTGAAAACATGTATTTGGAAGAGAGATAAAAAAAAAACTGGCAGTTGCTTTGATAACAAAGTAATAAAATGACTCGTTTACGTTTAGGTCTATGCTTTTTCTTGGTGAATTTAAATGAGTATAATTATAACTGGGGTCTCTGATATTCGTAAACGATAAAGTAATATTTAATTAAAAGAAATTCTGAAACATTCAGTACCGCTTCACAAATTTGGACAGTTTTTAAAAATTTCTTGTTGCTTGGTACTCTCAAAGACATTATTAGTGAATCAAAAACGTGTGTGTAAAACACTTGTGTCACTTCATAGACTTCAAAGTATTCTGCAGCGCTGACGTAAGTCATGTGAAAGCCCCTTAATGTGTATAAATATCAGTCACTTTTGCACATTAATCGTAGCTCTTCACAATCACAAAAGTGTCTGCTTATGGTTTCAAAACGGCGAATTTCACCGAAAGGTGAGGAGTTTGGATTCTTGAAATTTTTCTTCTTTTCATGCATTTTGATGAATTTATTTTTTGGAATTTGATCATTTTCCACGGCACACTTGACTTGCAGCGGCACAGTGCTTGAGAAAAACTGCTTTAGTTAATCAAATACATACAGTGTGACCAGTGTAGACTGATTCCTGAATTAATTACTTTATTGAGCCAGTTTTTTTAGTGTATCATTCCGTTCACTCAATGTACTCCGATTCCCAAACAACTGACTCTAATGGGCCATTTTGTTAAATCTACAGTGCAAAACATACAGTGCTTCCAGTGTAGTCCGATTCCCAAATTAATTACTTTAATGAGCCAGTTCTTTTAAGTGAATCAGAAACCGAGTGTGTCCAGTGTAGACCAATTCACAAAAAGAATGAATCTAATGAGCCCGTTCTTTTGCACTTACAGCATGAAACATACCACGCTACCAGTATGGTCTGATTCCAGAATTAATTATTTTAATGAACTGGTTCTTTTTAGTGAATCCTAAACATACAGCTTGTCCAGTGTAGTCCGATTCCCAAACAAATTACTCAAATGAGCTGTTTTTTTTTTTTAATATACATCATGAAACATACTGCAATACCACCGTAGCCCGATTCCCGGACAAATTACTCTCATGAACCAGTTCTTTTCAGTGTATCAGTAACATACTTTCAGACAGACTTCTTTTAAAACCACCTTTTAGAGAGGTAGAATCAGTTGAAATGTATATAATCAGTGCTGTCCATTCTGAGCGCTGCACCTGTGCTGATCTAACTTTTGCCCACATGTAAACTTTGGCCTTCTAAAGTCACTGGAATTGTGTGCAGAAATCAGCAAATAAAACACACAACACTATTATTGCGCACTTTCCCAGGCACTAAGCTAAGCCATGAATTATAGATGCCTCCTGAGGATTTTCTCTTTCCACTCCTTTTCCCGTCTTTCCTTTTTTAAAGGACAGAAAGGGATTGAAAAATCAACAATACACAGATTAAACAAATAGATGTGCTGCAAGCCCATTTGGACTGTTATGTTGAAGAGGGTCATGCTCGCAAACGCCTGGGAACCATTGTTAGATGCATTTGCGTGGTATCCGATCTGTTAGCATTCACAAAGGCTGTCATAAAAAATCTTAGTGAACGTCAATATTTTACTCGATACTAAACAAAAAAGCTTCCCGTTTACAAACAGGCCAATTGAAAAGCCACATTAACAGACATAAAAAAAGTGAAAAGTGTCACTATATTGTGAAAATAGTAATGCAGGTTGATGTAATGCTGTCTCTCCCTTAATGAATAAATTATGCACCTGAAATTTCATCTTCATAGTAACTTCCCCATTTCTGTTGACAGCACACTCACAAAGCTGCAGGTCACTGATTAAAGTTAAAACACACACATAAACATAAACCACTTCAGTACGCAAATTATCAGAATTCGCATTTTCGATTGTACAAAAGTGTGTAAGCATGCATCTGTGTGGTTGGCTATGTTTGGAATGGAAAACTGCACACTGACAACTATTTTTTTAAACAGTAAGTGAAACAGTAGGTATTATGCAACAATAAATAATATGCTAGGTTGTCACATATAGGTCATCAAGTTCTATGTAGAAACTTTGCATACATTGCACAGTATGTATACAGTAGCCTATATACTGCAGCGATAGTAGACGTAGTATGTTAGTATGGCATGTGAACGCAGCCTGTGTGTGTGTGTGTGTGTGTGTGTGTGTGTGTGAGTGCGAGACAGCGAATGGTATTGAGTCTCTATCCGTGCGTAAGAGCGTGTGTATGAGTGCGTCTCTGAAGGACATAAAACAAAACGCAGCAGACCACTGGGGCCTGTAGTTTGTAAATGTGCGTGTGGCATTTTAGCAATTCTTGCAGCACGGGGGTCAATTTTTCCGCAGGTCACTGACAGTGAAATAATCAAACCGCTATTAACTCAGCAAACAATGTAAACTCCATCCAGGACTGGTATCGACAACAGACGGTACCAAACGCACACGTACACACACAAAACTGTCCAAAATGTCCCTCAATCTAAACTCTTCACTTTACTTGTGAAATTTTATATTTGAGTCTATGTGGCTATCATTTTACATTTATAAATGTAATAATAATAAAATAGTTTTTTGTAACCACTTAGTAAAAGTAAAACTTTCCTTGCACCTTGAATACATGAGTGTGTATGGTACTTAAAGGGATAGCTCACCCAAAAATAAAAATGATCTCATCATTTACTCACCCTCATGTGATCCCTGTCAGATGTGTATGACTTCTTCAGAACTCAAACAAATATTTTTAGAAGAATATTTCACCTTTGTTGGACCTCACAATGCAAGTGAATGGTGGCTAGAACTTTGACGCTCCAACAAGCACATAATGGCAGCATGAGCAATGAGAAACTGAACACTCTCACTTTTACTTCCACACTCTTCTTTTTTAGTTTTTTGGCAATTCACATTCTTTGTGCATATCACTACCTACAGGTTGGGGCTGGCCAAATGTGGAGATTTATAATAAAAAAGGTAAATATTGATGTATTTCTCACCCACGCCTATCATATCTCTTCTGAAGACATGGATTAAACTACTGTCTTTTGGATTACTTTTATGCTGCCTTTATGAGATTTTTGGAGCTTCAAATTCTGGCCACTATTCACATTACTAGGACCTACAGAGCTGAAATATTCTTCTAAAATTATTTGTTTGTGTTCTGCAGAAGAAAGAAAGTCATACACATCTGGGATGGCATAACCAGAGTAAATAATTTTTTTTAGAATATAGTTATTTTTTGAGTCACAAATTAAATCAAGAAATATTTATTTTGAAAAAAAAAATCTGCTGTTTTATAAAAATGTCAAAATATCTGATATTTTTTAAAAACTTCACTCACGGTCATGAGGGTTTAAACTGGCCTTCTCTGTTTCTGATCTTATAGACAAAATCTTTTCAAATTTTAATAATATTTTAAAACAAACAAATTTTCACTGCTTATTTTAAGCATAACAATAACTTGAAAGATCTGGACCAAAAAACAAAAACAAAGAGTGTGCATAACATTGACTCACATACAGGTACCCCAAGAAATATTTGGACAATTAAGTCACACTTTAAAAAAAATAAAAAAATAAAATAAAACAAATTCCAGACCAAGTGGCAAACCAACCTACAAAGAGCTTACTTATAGTTGTCTCTGCATATTAAACTTGAATAGGAGAAATTGTTTTAGCATAGAAAAAAATGACACAATTATCTTTAAATAAATGTTTGAGGGCAAAATATGAGAAGCACATTTTTAAATGAAACGGTTTGTTTTAGACCCCCAGCAATGTCTTGGTGTAGGAAACAACATGAGTCTAATTGCTGGTTGTAAATCTCATACTTCCATGGAAATAAATAAAAACAATCACATCTTTTCACTTTGATGAATTGTGCACATACCATGCTTTATAATGAGATGCATATTTTAATTAAATATCCCTCCACGGAGGCCCTGAGGAACTTCCTATATTGATAGTCTCGCTGGTGGTGAATCTAATAATATTGATGATAATAATGAAGTACCGTTCACACATATTACAATATAGAACTCAAAGTGCTTCATAATAGAACCTGTAGACAAAGACATAAAGCTGAGAGGTTTGTCACGGGTTTTCGACTGTTCTGTTCCAGTCCTACTGAGTGAACTGTTCTCTACTGACTTACAAGAGGGAAGCATGTGTCCAAACGCACTGCACTATTTTTCTGTAATAATAGCCAGCAGCAATGCAGCTAAATTATTAATGGGGACTATTCAATACAAACAGGTACACACACACACATGGCCTCCGTAGCCACTCTGCTCCACTCCAACCAGGTTTTATTTCATGCCTCAGGAAATTCCCACCCACAACTGTTCGTGTCACAGCAAACACCTCTGAATGTTTGGGTGACAATTTGAGAAAGATCAAAGGAGACAGATGATTTAAAATAGCTCTGTCAAAGACAGACACAATACTAAGAACAATTACCATTATATTAATAAAAATGTACCTATACAAACAGAATATATATATATATATATATATATTTATACAACCCCAATTCCGAAAAAATATGTTTTTCCTTGTGAATTTCTCCAACAATTTTACAGATCTGTCTGTTTATTATCTGTTTTTATTATCTGATATTTATTATCTGTCTGTCTGCATTAATGGTGCCCTCACAGATGTGCGAGTTACCCATGCCATGGTCACTGGCACACCCCTGGCCCATACAGGCACTTTTGGACCTGACGCTGATAACAACATGGATGGTCCCATTTCCTCTTTGGCCCGGGATTTGTGGATTCATCAGACCAAAAAAACACAGTTTCACTGTGATACTTTCCATCTATGATGAGAATTAGCCCAGAAAATATGGGAGCACTTTTGGACAGTGTTGATGTAGGGCTTCTGCTTTTGATAGTAAAGTCTTAACTTGCATCTGTGGATGCAGCGGCGAGTGGTGCTAACTAACAAAGGTTACTAAAGTAATCCCAAGCCCATGTTCATAGACAGTAACATCTGAGAGATAAGAGATCAAGTGCATTCAGAAGTGGTTTTCATCTTGCCCTTTACGCACCGAGATTTGACCAGATTCTTTGAATCTTTTAACTATATTGTGCACTTTAGAGGGTAAAATGCCCAAAATCCTTCCAATTTGTCTTTGGGGAACATTGTTCTCAAAGTGCTAGATTATTGCTGAAGTATCTGTTGGCAAATTGACAAGTCTCAATTGGTCCTTGCTCTTGAAGGACAAGGCTGTTTTTGGAGGCCCCCTATATACTATGACACGATTAGATTGCCTCACCTGTTTAACATCTCCTGTTTCACTTTGCTTTGTTATTTTAACTCATAATGTTATTAGTCTTAAATTGACCCCGGTCTCAACTTTTTGGGAGAGTGTTGCTATCATCTGATTTGAAATGACTGTACATGTTCCAAAAAAACAAACAAACAAACAATGAAATTCAAAAGGAAAAACATCCTATAATGTCTACTTGTAGATGTAAATGTAGCAAAGGGTGAATATAATTTACAAATCCTTTTTATTTTTATTAGCATTTTTCATGCTGTCCCAATTTTTTCAGAATTGGGGTTGTATATTATTTACAGTATATAGGAAATAGCATGGTAATAGCATGGTTTTGAGAAGAAAAAAACCTCATCATGGACAGTACTAGGTATTTCCAAGTTCAAGGTTCTTTTTATGGAAATAAAATACCATGGGAATTTTGTGCAATTGTTTTTAATGTTAATTCCATGGTATTCTTTAAAGTACCTTACAGTACCATGGTATATTAATTTAATAAACAGTACTATTGTGTGCAGTGGGGTCCAAAAGTCAGAAATCACATCTCTAATCTTCTTTAGTTTCAACCTGGAAATAAATAAAGGTTTTGAAAATTGTGAAAAATGTAAACAAAGAAAAACTATGACTTGATAAGGAATATGAAAGAATAAGAAATATTTTTGATGCATAAAGCTTCATCTTGGCGACTAATAAAATTTGTGACTAAGAATGTCCTGATACCCCTTTTTTGGGAGAACGAGTACGAGTACTGATACTTCCTTTTTGGTACTCGCCAATACCGATACCGTTTTTTTTCTTCCGAATTCCATAATCAGTTTATTAAATTTCATCATCAAAATGGTGTCTAAATAAATAATTACATAAAATTTTAATCAAATGATGTAATAGTAGTAGTCTTATTAAAGTATAATGTACAGTAAGCTGACTGTTATTGCAAAATAAACCCTGACAGGGTGATCAGAACCCTGACATTGCTACTAACCAAATAAATGGACATACAATATTGATTTGCATTGAAATTATGTAATTATGTGAGAAGAAATAAATCATTGAGATGCTGAAACCCTCATCTGATTTGTGTCAGAGTTCTGCTGGTGTTCATTATGTAAATAATGACCGTCTGACTGCTCATTATGCACTTATTACAATACTACTTGCAAAATAAATAAATTAATGCACACAAAACATTGATTTGAGTTGAAATGATTATATTAACTAACTTGTAGTGAACGCACAGTGATCCGAGAAGCAGGAATGATGGCTGTGCGGAACGTGGATGTGCGGTTGTTACTGAGAAATATCAGACCGCTAGATGGTGCCATTGGCCAATCATAATCGGATATTTAAGAGAGCCATGTAATAATAGTGATTATTTCATAACTATCCCGTACTGATATATTTATGTTGTACATGTTTCCATTTAAATTAAGTTTTTATTTTGGCCGAAGCTTTTAATTTGGAGTGACTAGTGTCTCACTTCCGTAAAAAGCAGGTCGCTACATGACACAAGGTGCTTTTCATTCAGAAGTGATCATTCCTGCGTCCCATTCCCTAAGAAGATTTTACCATCCACTTTGAGAACTTGGGCTGAAAGGTGTGTTCATTAAAAAAACGTACATTTGGAACAATAATTTTTATTGGAAATGCTGTTTGACATGATCACACAGCATGATTATGACTATCATGACTGTTTTCCCCTCGAATAAATGTTGAAATTCATGTACATTTTTCAATTAAACTCAAATTGTTAGGCCAATAATAACATTTAGATTAGAACATTTTGTATTAAATTAGGAAAAAGTGAAATCTAAATCATTTGAATGTGGTTTCACGATTGCTGAAGCAAAGCAGACAACCACAGCCTGCCGGCTGAATAATATTGTGGAGGGTTTAAAAGATCTTTGCTCCCCAATTTGAAAAGCCCAATTCCCAATGCGGTCTAGGTCCTCGTGGGGGCATAGTGACTTGCCTCAATCCGCCACCCGGTGCATCTTACTCGAATCTGTGCATCTTACCACGTGGCTCGTTGAGTGCGTTACCGTGGAGACCTAGTGTGTGTGGAGACTTCACGTTATTCTCAATGGCATCCACACACAATTCACCACTCACCCCACCAAGAGTGAGAACCACATTATAGCGACCACAAGGAGGTAAACCGAACGTGACTCTACCCACAATAGCAACAGGGCCAATTGGTTACCTAGGAAGCCTGACTGGAGCCTGACTTTGATGACGAGTTGGATGTATGTATATAAAATAAACTTATTCTGTGGTTTAAAACACTTTATGACTAACTGTTTGTGCGAATATAAATTATAGACACTCGACACACTGTGTCAGCACGAAAGCCTATTTGAATATGGCAACTTGTAGCGTAACTGGCTTTTGCAGAAACACATATGTGTGAGGCTATTCTGCAGGGCCCAGTTATTAACCAGTATATATGAAAGGGTTAAGCATTTACAATATGTGAGGTACAGTGGCTCAATAGTTGACTAGTGTTGCAAGAAACAAAATGTTGTTATAAGCCCATATCATTGATTTATAATGCATGTATAAATGTATTAATATTCATTAATGAACCCCTTTATAAAACCATTACAAATGGGTACAATAATATAAAGTGTTAACCAAATACATTTTTTTGTGTTCCACATAAGACAGTAATTCCAGTTTGGAATGACAAGAGAGTGAGTAATTTTTATTTTTTTAACCGAACTTTTAATTGAAAGAATGAGAAATTCAATATTTTAATGATCTTTCTCATTGTTTCCTTCTCCAGGAGAATTGACAGAATTGAGCAGCAATGAGTGGCACAGTGAGATAAGATTAGAAGGTTAAGGGTTGTGGACCATACCATTACATAGTCAATAACAGGGGCAGGGCGGACTGAGTACCAGGGTTGTGCACCATTCAGAATTGAATGAAGAATGCCAATTCAATTTCGATTAAATTCCAGAATTTGGATTACATTTGAATTGAGGTAGCAAAAAGGATGTAGAGTTGCAGTTTGAATGTGAATTTAAGGAAGTAGAATTAAAATGGGATGAAATTAAAAGAAATTAATTTGACTGTTATAAAGTTTATTTTTGTAATAATTTACAGATTGTTCAGTATAACACGAAACAAGTTCTCATACTATCATATGCATAACAAATGGGGCATTTCCTGAAACATTACACTATAGCAAGTGTTTTTATATCAAGTAAACAAAAATATTGAAAGATTTACTAGATCATAGTAGTTTCTTTTTGGCAACTTTCAGGAATGCATAGCAGGGAGTTGGCTCAATGCATTTATTTGAGTTCAGATTGGTCAACACATTGTTTATGGGGTTCAGTCCCAATGTGTTGATTGTTATCCTTGTAGTGTTTAATGTACCAGGTGTCGATTTCTGTGTGTGCCATTTTAAAATACTTCTCATAAGTGTATATATAAAATAAATAAATTGATCAATTGTCACACATTATACATACATTTCTGCATATATACAGTGAAATTATTTATTTTTCACATATCCCAGTTAAGCTGGGGTCAGAGTGCAGGGTCAGCCAAGATTCGGCGCCCCTGGAGCAGATAGGATCAAGGGCCTTGCTCAAGGGTCACACAGTGGTGTCTTGGCGGTGGTGGGGCTTGAACCCCCGACCTTCTGGTCAGTAACCCAGAGCCTTAACCGCTGAGCCAAGAGGTATACCCGGCCAGCTGTTCCGTAACCTTACCTGTTCATACCTGAAAATGCACGGGTAGAAACTGGCTCAACCCAGAGACCGAAAAGTCTTGAAGGTATTGGGTGTTGCCCAGCACACTGCCCTGCAGATGTCTGCTAGAGAGATGCCACCGGCCAGTGCCCACGAGGATGCCAGACTCCTGGTAGAGTGTACTCGTATTCCCAAAAGGGTGGGCACGGCCTGGCCTGGTATGCCAGCATGATGGCATTCATGATCCAGTGGACAAGGCTTTGTTTGGAGACAGCGTTCCCTTTCCGCTGTACGCTAAAGCAGACAAAGAGCTGCTCAGAGCATCTAGAGCTCTGTGTGCGATCCAAATAGTTGCGCAAAGCACATACCGGGCACAGCAACAATAAGGCTGGTTCAGCCTCCTCTGGGCAGCTTTGCTTGCAGGCTCACTACCTGACCTCTAAAAGGGTCGTGGGAACCTTGAGCACATAGCCAGGTCGGGGTCTCTGGATCACATGAGAATCAACCAGACCGAACACCAGGTAAGTTTCGCTGAGAGAAAATGCTTGCAGTTCCCCAACCCTCTTGATGGAGGTGAGCGCAATCAGGAGGGCCAACTTGCTTTCAGCTCGACTGACTCTAGCGGCTCAAATGGGAATCTCGGAAGGCCTAGGAGGACCACGGAGAGATCCTATGAGCGGAAGAGGTGTGGCCTAGGAATATTCAGCATCCGGGCGCCTCTGAGGAACCTGATGATCAGGGCGTGTTTCCTAAAGTACTTACCGTCCACTGTGTCGTGTTGCACCGCTAAAGCAGCCACATACACCTTCAAGGTGGAGGGAGACAGCCGCCCCTCCAGCCTCTCGTGCAGGAGGAAAAGCAGTGACCGTCTGTGCATCTCCCTCGGGAAGAACACCAGTTTGCGAACAAATGCCACTTCAGGGCAAATAGATGCCCCCGCTTTGGCCTGAGTGACCATGTCTACCACTGCCACTGGTAGGCCAATTAAATCTTCCACGGGCCATCGAGGGGCCAGACATGGAGATTCCAGAGGTCTGAGTGCAGGTGCCAGATTGTGCCCCATCTCTGAGAGAGAAGGTCCTTCCTCAGGGGAATTTTCCTGGGAGGCGCTGTTGCGAGGAGCATGAGGTTTGAGAAACAAGTCTGGGTGGGCCAGTATGGGGGCCATGAGGGTGACTTGTTCCTCGTCCTCCCTGATCTTGCCCAGTGCTTGCCCTGGATCAATGGCAAAAGCCTCCACAGGGCGAGCAGTACCGTCATCAACATGAGGCTGTTGATATGCCAACACAGTCATGGTCCTGTTCAGGAACCAGCGGCTACACGCCCATTGCACACGACACCCTAGCCTAGCTTGGAGGCGTCTGTCGTAAGCTGAAGAAGTGGCGGCAGATCGGGGTGGTGGCCTGGATCAATGGCAAAAGCCTCCACAGGGCGAGCAGTACCGTCATCAACATGAGGCTGTTGATATGCCAACACAGTCATGGTCCTGTTCAGGAACCAGCGGCTACACGCCCATTGCACACGACACCCTAGCCTAGCTTGGAGGCGTCTGTCGTAAGCTGAAGAAGTGGTGGCAGATCGGCGTGGTGGCCACGCGATATTTGCTGTGGTGCCATGCCGATCTCGTGACTCATGTCTGAAGCCAGTGCTGGTGCGGTCTCATATGCATCAACCCGAGCTTGGTGGCCATTGCTGAGGATGTAATATGCCCCAGGAGCCTGTGAAACCATTTCAGTGGGACCACCATACGCCACCTGGATGACTTTGTTCAGTTCATCACTGACTGCGCGCACTCACTCGTGAGGTGCACAATCATGGAGACTGAGTCTAACTCCTTGCAGAGAAAAGTGATGCTCTGAACCAGGGAAAGCTTGCTCTTTTCCCAGTTGACCCATAGCCCTAAACGGCTGAGATGCCTGAGCACCAGATCCCTGTGTGTGCACAGCAACTGTCAAGGTAATTGAGTATGCAGATGCCCACTTCCATTAACGGGGCAAGACCTGCCTATGTGACCTTCGTGAAGATGCGATGGGACAGGGACAGGCCAAAGGGGAGGACCTTGTACTGATACACCCGGCTGTCGAAAGCAAACGGTAGGAAGGGTCTGAGACAAGGTAAAACCGAGACATGAAAGTATGCATCCTTTAGTTCTACCTAGCTCGTCACAACCGCCTGGTTGTGGGTGTGAGTATGGTGCGGCTGGGCATGTGAAGGCGGGGGGCCATGTTCATGGCGTCCATACGGGGGGGCAAATGAGCATGCTGGGGAATGAGAGATCCGTGGGGGTTTAACTGGTGAGACTGTGGCCATTGAAATCCTCATATTTCCTTCTTTGTTTAGGGGTGAATGGACCGGCAGTGGGATTCAGCTCGCTGACACACAACCACTCGGCTCCGACGAAAAAATCTGAATGAGTGGCCGCATTCCAGCTCCTTTTATACCCGTATGTCCGAGGGAGGGGCATTCAAATTCCACTCACCAATTCACATTGGCCTTTTCTCAAAGATTGGAGGTGTTTGGGGCTCCCAAGAGCGCCCCCTAGTGTCACTACATCGACACAATGTCGCGTGAGTGATAGAAGGGGAACATTTAATTTCCAGGTGTGCTAAATTGCTTAATATACTGTATTAAACAATCAATAGATTCAAAATTTGAATTTATTTTTATTAAGTTATCTGAAAACAAATTGGTGGATCATTTATGGTGTTGTGCACCAAAAGCAAAATCTTTTGATGGCTAAGTTAATTTTTTTATTTTTATAGAAATTTGCATGTCTACAAAAAATTATATTGTAATTGTTTTTAAAAGAAAAATGTGTCTTGGACTAATGAAATTGTGTAGTCTGACTGTGTTGAATTTGTTTGAATTGCAATTCAGTAAATTCCACTTCATTACAATTCAAATTCAATTTCCTGTGAGGCGTGGCCAATTCAATTCAAATTCCAACTCATAAACTGAAAGGGTGTTAATTATGAAATTCTGAATTTTGCACAACCCTGCTGTGTACACAGACCCACCTCTTCTGGGGCAGAACACATACCATCAATCTCTTGACCCCCTAAACCCACCCCCACCCTCGCCACATCCGCTCTCCCTATATCAATTAGCTAGTAAGTAAAGAGATCTCCCCTGTACCGCCCAGGCCACACTGTAAGAGATATGCCCCTCTGTCCCATCCGCAGAGAGAAATGAAATCCTCCCTCTGTTACTGCAGGCTGCTCTCAGATAAAGGGTCTAAATAAAGCATGCTGACATCATCAGGCATGGCATCACCCATTAACAGAGTACATCTGAGACCGTTTTCCCTCAGCTCTCCCAAATCGTTCACAAATCACTTGATATAAAGACATGGACACAATCCAGTCCCTTGTGAATTCATCAAATGAACATTAAAGTTTGTTTTTAGTATGTGCACAGTATACAAAAGGAATCTGTATTATTTGGCAAAAACTACAAAAAAAAATGTCTTCTTTATTCTTATAGGTTGTGCTGATCAGCCAATCAGAATGCAGACATTTTCAAACTCACAGGGTGAATTCAGGAAAATTGAGGTAAATGGCCCAGGTAAGTGGAAAGTTTCCAAGTTTAACAAAATTCTACTTTTAAGTTTATGCTGCTTTTATGTAGGGCTGGGCGATACAGCAAGAAAATATTGTGACATCTCAAAATATCTTTTCATGATTTTCAAAATACACAGTATTTCTAACTAAGGAAACATAAAAACATAAAAGTAAATTTCATTTTTAAAATCAATGGTAAGTATAAAAAACAGAAGATAATAAATAAATAAATAGTTTTTTAATTTACATTAATGTGCACCAATATACAACTATACAGAGTAATAAACAGTAATATTTACCTACAAATATATTTTACTAAAACATTTTAAAGCATGTAAAATGTAAAACATTTTTAAAATAATTTTAAAGTTTTGAATTGATTAATTTAAATGGATTAATGGAAATGAATAAAATTTACCAACTCTAATTCCATTCTTATGACTGAAAAAAACATTGCGCACCTTGAAAATCGCTAGACAAGGAGAAAATGCAAAGCTAGTCTTAAAAAGCAAATAAAAGCAGATTAAAGCCACTGCAGTATTCATGTTGATCAATTTTATAAGGTCAGCAAAATCATTGTAACTATATTGAGAATTTTTTAATGTATCGCACAGCTCTACCACCAAGTCCTGTTGGAACAATCACATTTACTTTATGAGCACTCATAAACGCCACCAAAAAGTCAGAATTACCAGTGGTAAACTAAACTGTTTTTCCCTTTAAAAAATGGGTTGAGAAGTGTCAATTAAAAATCCTGGCAGAAACGAATTGGTATTAACCATATAAGCAGTTAAATGTTTATTTATTTTGTACTTTTATGTACTGTTGACAAGTCTGGACTGGTAATCTGGCATACAGGGCATTTTCCCGGTGGGCCGACACACTTTGTGGCCGATCAGGGGTGGACTGGCCATCGGGAGAACCGAGCGAAAAGTGCCGAATGAGCCGCGATAAGCTAAAATGAGCCGCTGCGTTATGCAGAACACATACCCCCACCCCCCACGCTCAACAACTTTTGGGACAGTTACAATATAAGATCCCAGGCCGAATTCTCTTCCCAGTCCAGGCCTGACTGTTGAAGAATTGCAATAAAACAACTAATTTAATCCGTTTATAATGCAACAGGCTTGTGCGAGGCATCAGAAACAGCACAGGAATTATAAAATATGAAGAAATGGGATTAATTACACTCCTAACGCAAATCATTTGAGCTAATTTATGCTGTACTACAGCTATAAATCTTCCTGTTTTTGTCAGTAAGTTAAAAAAAAGAGATTAAGAAACATGGAATTGCCCAACATGTCCAGTTTATTACAACAAAAGTAGGAACTTCCAGGGATAAAAGTTAGTTTTTATGCAATTAGGCTCAGCTGTGTTCAGTTGTGAAAAAGGTTAACAAGCAAGCATAACTCAGAACAATGTTTCTTTTATGGCATGATGGCTGTACAAACTGCCAAAGAAACTTTCAGGAACTAAAGGATGTTCCATTGCATGACTCCAACAGATGGGAATGTGACACTTCCTGTTAGAGGCCACATGCTCTGACGGTCCTCACTGAATACAATAACCATAACATTCAAACTCAATTATTTATCCAACAGAAGTCATTCAAAGTGAAGGATAATTTCTCATTCTGTGTAATGTGTGTCAGTCTGTGATTAACGTCACAGTTACAGTTCTACTCAGTGTCTTGTGTGCTGTTATTTTCCATGGATGTTTAGGGGTGAAACTTCAGCTCACATTCATTGGCTCTAAGTGGTTGAGAGTTCTGAGAATTAAATAATAAAGCAAATTGACAGAAACAGACAATAATAGAAATAGGCATCACTACTGTTATTGCTCATACTCATGCTATATAAACCCCAGACAATAAATAATGAACTTCAACATGCGTCTCATCCTGCACAGATTCTGCGACTGACATGAGTGATACCACAAACTGTTTGGATTGGTATTACTATTAGAAGTGATTGGATTTATGATGTTCACCAGCCGATTGAGAAAACAACACTAAAAAAGAAGTACTCCATTAGTTAACATGAACTAACAATGAACAACATTCTTTCAGCAATTATTAATCTTGGTTAATGTTCATTTTAACATAACTTTTAGATAAAAAAATCCATTAGTATATGTCAACATTAGTTAATGCATACAAAATAACATGAACTAGGCATAAAAAACTTTTTTATAAATTAACCATTGTGCACCCTTCATTATGGGCACATTCTTGAGGCTTTTGGGGTCAAATTTGACCCCAAACAATAGCCGTGTAATTTTGTCCTGTAATCATGGGATTGTTTTTAAACAAATGTTTAAACAAATGGGGGGTTGTGGTATTTTATTTGACCTTAGAAAATCACAATATTTGTCAAAGTTTAGCATTTCTTTGGTTTGAGGTGTTTTGAAGTGTCAGTTTTTGCAGTGATGCCACATTATGATTACAAAACATCTTTTTTTTTGTTAACTGTAATTTATTTCAAACAGCCCAATTCAATAAATCAATAGAATAAATTAATAATAAAAAAAACAAACAAACAAACAACAGCAATAAACAGAAATGAACAGTAATGAACAGTTCTAATGTATTTTGTGTACAAACATTTGGCCTCAGTTTGCTTCCAAACCTAAGCGTACATTTTCTTACAGTGGAAAAAAAATCAACTGTCTTAAACCGACCTGTGTCTGTGTGTGTGTTTGTGTGTGAGTGTGTGCTGGTGTGCTTGCATGTAAGCATGCTTGGTGTGTGCTAAGTATTATTGCCTCACCCTTGCTTTGATATGTGTGTGTGTGTTCTTTGTTCTGGATATGTTATGGTCTTACCCCTTAATTTATGTTGTGTGTTCAACATTGTTGCTGATTTTGACAAATTCAAAAAAAAATGCTCTGTTTTATAGTCCCACATTCTCATTCCTGTGTGTTGTTCTGTGTGTGTGTTTGAGTGTGTGTGAGCATGTACGTTACGCACTGAGGATATGTTATGGGAGTGCTTCCCAACCACTGTGCCACGGCACACTAGTGTGCCATGAAAGATTGTCAAGTGTGCCATGAAAAATGTTTGAATTCCACAAAATAAATTAATGCATGAAAAAAATATATAAATCAGGAATCCAAACTCCTCACCTTTCGGAGAAATTTGCCATTTTTAAACCATAAGCAGACACTTTGTGATTGTGAAGAGCTATGATTAATGTGCAAAAGTGACTGATATTTATACACATTAAGGGGCTTTCACATGACTTACGTCAGCGCTGCAGAATACATTGAAGTCTATGAAGTGACACCAAAGTGTTTTACACACACTTTTTTGATTCACAAATAATGTCTTTGAGAGTACCAGGCAACAAGAAATATTTAAAAACTGTACAAATTTGCGAAAAGGTACTGACTATCTCATATTTTCTTTTAATTACATATTACCTTATCATTAACGAATATCAGAGATGCCAGTTATTGAACTAATTTAAATTCACCAAGAAAAAGCATAGACCTAAACATAAACGAGTCCTTTTATTACTTTCTGTAATCAAAGCAACTGCCAGTTTTTTTTAAATCTCTGTTCCCAATACATGTTTTCAATGTGTGTTGTGCACATCTCCCACTTTCTTACATGGCAAACTCTTAAAATTGCCCCTCTGACGCTTTCAGCAAAGCTTTTCATGTGGAGAGCAATGAGGCGCTTGACACTTGAATGTAAAATGCACTTTACAATGATGAAAGAACATTATTGAAATTCAAAATGATTCATATTTCTCTATTATTGTCGTCTTTTCTGATAAACGTCATGCTCAGCTGTTTAAATACTGTAGGAAAATGATAAAAGTACATCTGCTTTGTGTTTACAATTCTTATCATTCTCATGCAAGTTGTAATGGAGAGGATAAGGACATTATTGACACTCATTAATATTATTAGATTCACATTATTGTCTTTTTTTGGGATAAAAAAATCATGCTCAAACTGAAGAAAAACTATACAGTAGATCTGCTTTGTTCTTTTAATGCTTAAACACTATATCTCTATCTCTTGGTAGATTTCGGTCGTGAACGACTCAAAATTATTCATTGACTCACTCTTAGCACATTATTTGTCGCAACTGACATCTCCAGAAGGGGTCATTGAACTAATTAGTTAATGAAATGGAACAAATTTGTGAAACAGAAGCTAGCCACACCAAAATACCCCTATTTTTTGCAGCTAATTCTACACAATTGTTCAGTTAATAAAAATAACAAAAATTGCTGGAATTGGTGCTTTATGTTGATTCTTAAAAAAAATTAAAAAAATATCCCTGGAAAATATGTTCGTGGAAGAGTGATTGTCTCACCCTTTTCACCCTTCATTAGTTTGCGTCCCTGTAATTTGCTGTGGCACTGAAAATACAAATTTACAAGAACAAATCTACAAATTAGAAACTTAGCAAACTTGTTGTTTTTTCATTACCCAATTAGCATTCATGCCATCTTTGACCTCATGCAGCGTACCTATGCGACTTGTGTTTTTTGCCTAGTCGAAATTCAAACATTAAAAGTAAACACGCCACTAAGACGGAGAGAAAACATGAACAAGTTTGTGAAAAGGAAAGCTATTTACGATGGTTTTGTGGGATAGTGGTGTGCCGTGGTATTCTCTCTGGGTTCCTCTTCACGGGGCTGGGCATGTTAGGAACGTTTCTGCTGCCCGGTCAGTGTTTGCAAAAACTATTCATTTCTGGCTCTTCTGGAGGGGAACACTCAAGACCGAGCTTTTCAACCGCCCTTGTGAGGCATATCCTCGTCTGTGGCGTGTGCTTGTTCTTCACCCTCACTGGGGGAAGGAGCGGCAACATCCTCCGTGAACAACTCGCCTGAAGCTGCACGTGACACAGCACTATCACCATCGTCAGAGCTGCCAAATGCAGTGAGGTCGTGCACTCCAATAGAGGGCTGGAGCTTATCACACACATATTACACAGGCAATGACGTTAGATCGGAAGTTCGGGGGGCTCGTAGGGCTTGCGCCGGCATGAGATCGTCCTCTAATTCTTCACGCTCAACCTCAATGCCCCGCCGTGCCTCCTCATGTGGTTCCTTGAGACTTAACACAGAAGGTTCGGGTGGGAGGGCATGATAGGCCGGATCTTCCATCAGAAAGAGGTTGATCCAAGAGCACAACTTCTGGAGATTCATGCCTTCACAGTGAGGGCAGTCTGTCTCCATGAGAGCTGCTTGTGCGTGGACGCTGCCCAGGCAGTGAACACAGCTCTCGTGCTCATCAGGCAGTGGGATGTGCCATTTGAAAAGGAAACACTTGCGAAATGGCATCTTTTCATCAAGTGTCACTTTAGTTAATATTGTATATATATATAAAGGATACAGTAACTCCAGCTGGATTGCTGTGGGAAGCAGGTAGGATTTTCACTGAAGCGCCACGTTGATGAACGACGAGTGTCTGAAGTGAAGAACCCGTTCACCGAGAGCGTCTTCGACGGCGAAAAAACCCTGTTTCTTCAATTCTCTCAGTCTCACATAAAGCCGCTCTGCCTTCCTCTTCCATTTCTCCTAGAGAATGTGTACCACATACGTGTTACGCAAATAGAATGAAGTGCAAATTTCTTACACGCGGTGGCTGTTTTGCATAACCGCGATACAGACAATAATCCAAAATGTATACCAGTTGCCAAATTTCATAGGTTTATCATGTCTACAGGTATATCGCCCACCCCTATATATTGAGGCTAATTTTAGCAAATTAAAATCTGAGATTAAGCGCATTCTGTAAAAAAATTTAAATGAGATTTATTACGATTTCATATTCAAATATATTGACAGACATTCATTTAATTGAAATTAGGATGAGAGAGCCAAATGTTTCAGGAAATAACTAGTTATGAACAAAACATTTCCTTTAACATTTCCTTTTTCTTGAAATCCAAAACAAGCCCTTAATCCACTTTGTCTGGTATTCCATATGTCATATTAGCAGCTTTATTAATTTAATGTGATACCCATTTGCCTGACCTAAACGCTATAAAATTTCACTAGTCTGGATTGCGTGGCTTCAGGGCTCTTTGTACAACACATCTGTTCCCACCTGCTCAACACAACACAGAGTAATTAAGACACACTGTAAGGTGTGCGCCGATAGTGCATCCTCAAATGTGTCCAGTGAGGGTCTAAGAGTGTGGGAAGGCCCTGCATCAGAGCTCCTGGCCCCGGGCCACAGCTCCTCATAGCAGCATAATCATATTTGGGCCAGTGAGAAAGTGAATATTCCTCTCTGGGGCAGTTGGCTGTTTGCAGAGGGAGTGAAGGACCCATAATGCTGTGATTTAACAGATGGCTATAAGATCAGTGTTGGAGTGTCAGAAGTGATCTTGCTACAATGGTGATGTACACTGCAAAGAAAGGAAAAATTCGGTTTAGTTATTTTTCTACACGTGAGAAAGATGACAGAGGCATATTATCTGGCAATGTGGGGAAGTGCAAGCAAATAATACTGGTAATACACAAATGTGTCCACAACTCACAGACACACACATGTCATATACTGTATATATATATATATATATATATATATATATATATATATATATATATATATATTAGGGCTCTCAATCGATTAAAAATTTTAATAGACTTAATTACATGGTGTCCCGATTAATTAATCGCGATTAATCGCATATAAAATATTTGTTGAAAAAGCCCCTCATATAACAATAATTCAATATATAATGAAATAATTATACATAGTTACCTTTAAAATATTATGAGGGCTTGTTTAAGGACCCGTCAATGCACACTTGTGTCAGACATGCTTGTGTAGGGTCTAGGGTGCATTACGTCATAAATATAAATTTTTAGGTCACTGTGTCAATTTAAATATAGTTGAATATTTAGAACACATCTTGAGATCCCTTATTTCGAATTTTCTCTCATCAAGTGTTTTGAACGCAAGAACATAATGCATGTTTGTGTTGTTCTGCTGCTGGATGGTTGTTTTCTTAACTGTATAAACTGCACGTTACCATACAGTTGAAGTTTCACTTACTGCCCGCTGGAGTAAACAAGTGGTACTACAAGCTTGCATTTCTGAGGAATCTTTCTTATTACGGTCCGTGGGCATTGCAATTATTTGCATAATTTATTTTACACATTATTTTTTATAAAATTAATCGCACTGAATTATCACATTAAATCGACATCCCTAATATATATATATATTATATGAATGCTTAATGGAAATTGTGTATCTTAAGCCATGTAACCGATTACCATCCATCCATCCATCCTCAACCGCTTATCCTGCGTACAGGGTCGCGGGGGGCTGGAGCCTATCCCAGCTAACATTGGGCGAAAGGCGGGGTACACCCTGGACAGGTCGCCAGTCCATCGCAGGGCCACACATAGACAGACACACACTCACACTCACATTCACACCTAGGGCAATTTAGAGACACCAATTAACCTAACCTGCATGTCTTTGGATGGTGGGAGGAAGCCAGAGAACCCGGAGAGAACCCACGCAGACACGGGGAGAACATGCAAACTCCACACAGAATGGCCGGGGCAACCGGGGTTTGAACCCACGACCTTCTTGCTGTGAGGCGACAGTGCTAACCGCTGCACCACCGTGCCGCCCGTAACCGATTACCATTTCTTAAAAATAAATAAATAAATAAAATGTTTGCCTTCACTAGTTCAATTTAAGTTCAACTGGTCCTGCAATGTGGCAAATAATTTAAAAAATTGCAAATATTAAAAGTGCAAGATATCATAAAAGCTTATAATGCATAATAGTCTACTTAGTAAATAATTAACAAAATCCAAAAAAAGTATAGCATGTCACACTGCAGGACATGTCAACTTCCCAGTATTACTTCAGGTCAACTACCAATTAAAAATATTAGTCACGGTTTCTTGCCCCTAAAACAGTTGAAATTTAGTTTTACATGACCATTTTCATCCTCACTGTGACCATTAGAATTGAGGGCTGGGTATTGGTACAGATTTCCTGATTCAATGCCAATTCACAAGTTCTCGATTCTATTCTATTCCAATTAATTTGGGTATATTTTAGTTACAATGTCAATTTTGATTATGTATGAAAGAATTTCTCTCTCAGCAAATGCTGTGAATAATAAAGGGGGAACCTTCTAACAACTACAAATTGTATCATTAGTTTTTCATTATTTTGGCCAAATGTTAGTTTTTAAAAATGCAAAAAATCTAATGTATTCCATTAATAAAAATTAGGTCTTGAAATTGAAATATTATATTTTTGTTACATGTTTACAGGCATAATTTGTACTATTTAAAACTGTTGACATCGATGTGTAGAACAAGTGCTAAAATAGCATTGTCACTTTAAGAATTGTGTCAGTTCAGCGAGCTTCTCACAGAAGTGTTTTTTTAGAGTGCGTATTAATGAGAGTGGAGTCTCGTGGCTTCTTTACGGTACCGTGCTATTTGTTACTAAAATAAAAAGTAACCTTTCTGAAATCTGAACATTTACCAGCCGGTGGCTCATCACAGTCATTTGTAGTCATGTAGTGTAAAATGTGGTCACTTATGTGAGTGATTTACTGGCATTGTAGAGGGTTAGGCAAAAGATCGGTCAGGAGATGTAGGAAATTATATCATTAATTTCAGATAATTTCAAATGAAGATTGCAACTCATCAGAAAAATCGATATTGTTACCCACCCCTACTTAAAATTAAATACGTTGTTTTTGCTACTGTAAATTTATGATATCTATATGTAAAGTTTTTTTTCATTAATTGATGTTAAATAAAGCCAGTGCAAAGCCAGAGTTCTCTACTGTAATGAAATGCATTACTCTCTGAAAGTCCAGATCATTACTGAGACAACTTTCTGATGTGACACTCCTCCGTCTGGACAGAATTAACATGGGCACTTATCAAGACACAGAATGACAGCTAGATGGCCAAGACTTTAAATATTTCATGAACAATTGTATAAACACAGACACTAGAAAGTTTAACTACAAACCAAATCTGCCAAGCATACTTAGACATAATTGCTTTAAAGATCCCATGAAATCAAATTGATTTTGTGCATCTTCAAGTCCATGTTTGTTAGCATTGAGGCCATCTCTATGCTAAATATTGATGACTCATTTGCACTTCACATATTTTTGTTCAATCAAATGGAACTTATGACCGATCTTGGACTTGCGAGTTTCCAGCTGGGCTTTGCACAAACTCCCGTTCAAAATGCTCACACAAAAACACATCTTAACTTGCGTCTGGCATCTAGATCGGTTCACAGCAGTAGACCTGAAGGACACATACTTCCACGTCTCAATATTGCCTTGACATTGTCCCTTTCTACGGTTCGCGTTCGATGGCCAGGCATATCAGTACAAGGTCCTCCCCTTCTGCATGTCCCTGTCCTCTCGCGTCTTTACAAAGGTCACAGAGGCAGCCCTCCATGCACTTTTTCTCTAAGGTGATCCTACTCACTCGGCTCCCTGGATGACTCCTCCCTAGCCCTCTGGGTTCGCGATTCAGTGGAGGGATTCGCCAACCCAATCCACTATGGGTAAATCTACCCTGTACTGAAATAGGTGCTCCACAGGTCAGGGCTCCTACGTGGACTTCCCCCCTGTGTGTATTTTCCGTGGTACGGTCCCCTTACGAGTGGACCCGCGTCTCCCTTGGCAGTTCCCACTGCCCCCCGGTCGCCGTGTCTGTAGCAACTCCTCCCTCCGAAGAGGCGGGATCTACCACCGTGCCACTTCCCACATGTGACCTAAAAGCCCATGTGGTGTATGTCACCACTCTTACCTCCCCCTCTCTGGGCAGGTGTGGTCTCTGCAGGGTCTTTTCCCCCTGAAAGTATAGGAAACTGGGTAAGACCTCCTACACCGATGCGTGTAAGGGCCCCAGCCGTTGACTATGCAAGAAACATAGAGAGAAAAGAGGCGCGGCTAGGCTCGGCCCGTTCCCAGGTTGGCAAGCATCGCCTTGTTCTCCTGTCTAGGGTAACTATAAGGATTCCGACGACTTTATGGGGCAGCTCAGCACATGGCGTGATTTAAATTGGACCCCTAGTGTCACTTCTTCGACACAACGTTGAAGTGAGCGACAGACAGGGAACGTCTAGGTTACGGATGTAACCTCCGTTCCCTGATGGAGGGAACGAGACGTTGTGTCCTCCCGGCCATGTCTATGAGCCGAGCCACTGTTGAGGCCGGACCATTTCCGGCTCCTCAGAAAAATCCTGAATGAAACAGACGTATTTCCCCGCCTTTATACCCGTATGTCCGGGGGCGGGACATGCAAATTCTGTCTGCCAACTTCCCATTCGCCTATTTTCATAGATCAGAGGTATATTCGGCGCTCAAGAGAAACCCCTAGTGTCGCTTCTTTGACACAACGTCTCGTCCCCTCCATCAGGGAACGGAGGTTACATCCGTAACCTAGACGTTTTGTGTTCCTTGCCTGTCACCTTCGGCTTACTCGCTACAATTATTATTCACTTATTTACTTAATTATTTATTTTATGACTCAATTTTCTTGACTCTAAGACACTACAAATATCACAGCTTCATTTTCTGTTAAAACTTGATTTTCTGTAAAGCTGCTTTGGAACGATGTATTTTGTGAGTAATAAAAATTACTTAATTTAACTTGACACAAGACCTGTGTAATCTGGACAGGATAGGGAATAATTTTTTTTTATAATATTTACTGTTTTTTATAGAATTTTATAATAATTTACTTATCTGTGTTAACTGAAATAGAAATAGAAATAAAAATAAACCAAAATATATTGATAGACTAAAATAAAAACTAAAACTAAAAATAATTGAAAGCTAAAATTAAACTAAACCAACAAATACAGTTGGTAAAATAACTGAAATTAAACTCAATAATAATTTGAAATGGAAAACTAAATTAAAACTAAATTAAAAACCCAAAACTTTAATAATCTTGGCCTTAACCACTTCCCCACACGTAATAAAGCGGTAATTCATGTTGGACTTGAACCCACACTTTGAATAACCTTTTTTTCTTGAATCCATGTCTTTATGACTGTAAATCAACAATAGTAATGATGTTGACATCATTGGCAAGAAAAGTCTTATAAATAGAGTAGAATTCAATCTGTTTTCTGTTTTCTCAGGGGAGCAATTCAAGTCCATTTTTCTAAGATAATGCTATATGTTAAGTCAATTAGCAAAACTGCATCTGCATTATCATTTCACAGCTTTACTGAAGCACCATTAGCATTCATTGCTGATACAAATTTGTTTGACTGAACTGCAGACAAAACCGCCCAGCCTTTGCAACAATGTCCAGGCCATAGAATCTCTAAGTGTTTAGTGTCAACTCCTGCTTTTGTATTTTTGGCACACAGTAACGTATGAATCTTTAAATCTAAATATGCAACATTCCCCCTTTATGCCACAATTATTATACCTCAGTATACAATGGACACATAGTGTTATTACTGTGTTTGTCTTGCTATGCTGACATTATGCCAACTCACTGACAAGCGGCATTACCTATCAGACATTTTTGTTTTGGCTCCAGTATATTTACCTTCCTTTGTGGCATGACCGGAAGGCCAATGCGATAGCAGCGTGGGTGACATGGGTTCCGATCCTGCTTTGAAACCAGGAATAATCAGTAACAAGTGCGATACAAAGGTTGCAATTTTTCCTCTAACAATACATTTTTACTCCACTTATGGCTAGGTTTGGGGTTTGGGTTGGGGGGTACAGCTTATAAAATACCCATTCCTCTTCACTGAATAACAGCCTGTACAGCTGAAAACAGCTAGCATTACAACTCGCTTTTGGCACCTGTCTGTGGACATTAAACCTGGAAAATGGAGCTCACGCAAGCCCCCCCCCCCCCCCCCCCCCCAATAATACCCCAACAACACTTTGGCCACTGAGGGCAGTGTTTCTGATTTCAGTAAGCACAGACCAGTCTAAGCTTAAGAAAATTCAACCTACTGTTTCTGGTTACTGGTATTCAGGGCTAATAACACTGCATTTGTAATCTGAAAGGTAGAGCCATTTTTTTCAATTCCTTGATTTTCATTTCAACGTTCATTTCAAGTAGAAGCCACATGAAATGGGGTCTCATCTACCAACTATGGGTTGCCTAGAGGCCTAAGATACTGCGACGCTCTCAGAGAGGACAAACTCATATCTCTAGTGGATATTGCAAGAGTGGCTACAGGACTAATCCACTCGAGGGTATATCTCATGAATCAAAGTAAGAAAAAAGGAAACAGGCACAGTTTTCACAATTTTCTGAGAAAATTCTGGTCTTGAGTATGTTCTATTAGTTTTCTATCTGACTGATTCGCTCCGGAATCTCATTCGCTCATTAAAGCTGTCATGTTAAGAGATGGAAATGCAGAGTGATAGATTTTCTGCAGTAATAATGGAAATCTCTTAGAACAAAGGCTGGATGTTAATGAATGCGCCTCAGTGTTCTGATAGCATGAGCATTTGAAAAAGAAAACATAAAGCACCAATGGAACTATGGATCTAATTGTGTCGGACTGGGAAATGAATGCCTCAGAGATGAAAAACAAGCATGTGTGAGTTATTAAATTAATCATTTGGATAGAAAAGACCTTACTGATGAAAGACTGTTGTACTATAGGTTTGTCAAGAGAAGCAGTGCTCACAGTCTCAACTACTAAGAACAAGTGGTATATTCACAAAGAAAGTATGTAAAAACACCTTGGTTATATTTGGATCGGAATACTAGAGTGCTGCTTATTCAGTCATTATTGCTTATACATTATTATTGTATACTGTACGGTATATATTTTAAAGGAATATTCCGGGTTAAGCTAAACTCAAATCATTGCCATGATGATGTATTGTCAACAAATACAAAAAAAAAAAAACTAAAATTACTGTAAAATGTTTTATTCAAACAAATTTACAGCTCAAAAAATACATACATTTTGACAGAAGAATTAATGTAAGAGCTTTTATAAAATTAGAAAACCCTTTAAACCCTTCAAACATTGGCCCCGTTCACTTTCATTTTAAGTGCCTCACTGTAAACTCGATTTTTGCTTTTTTCAAGAAAATATGGAAAGAGTCTAAATACATTTTTGTGGTAATCAGCATTGTCACAAATTCTGTCGATTGAGCTGAACTCGTTCTATAAGTGACATACAATTTTTTTAAATATCTATATTTTTTAATACTATTTACTTTTTTTGATATCGCAGTTGAAACTGAAGATTTTGGAAATGTTAGCTATGTTTATAATGAAAAACTAGTGTACTGTTTACTGCACACTGCACCGAATAATTCAAGGAATATACTGGGAGAAATACATGTTAAGCTTAAATGACAGCATTTGTGGCATTATGTTGATTTCCACAAAAAACAAAAAAACAAAAAAAAACAAAACATTTTCACTTTGTAAGATCATACATTTAATTAAAGAAAAACAAATCCTTTCCTTGGCTGAAATATCTAAACACTTTGCTTTGCGTTTGTAGAGTCTTCCACTGGCAGTATTAGCACAAGGTCAGGACTCAGTGTTTATCAGCTCATGGTAGACACCACTGCCCTTACCAGACTGATACACATCTCAAGGACCCTGCACTCGTCCAAACAAGCCACCCGATCAATAATGTGAAAGAGAGACCGCATTTAATTGACCTGTTAGAAGACTGGATTTCCTGTGGATACGCGAGGAACCAGCAACAGAAAAAAAAGAAGCAATTGCAATAAAAACGCAGGAAGAAAAAGTGCTGTTGGTGTGACTATGTGCACATTACAGATGGGAAAAAACAAGAATATATCTTCTTATTGATGCTGCAGAGAGTTTTGGATTAATATGATGTAATGAGGATTGAATATACAATTAAGGCCTGGGGCAGCGGTTACTTATCAGGAAGCATAAAATGGATAGATCCAGTCATAGAGGCTTCTTGGTCAATATAACATTCCAGTTGTGCTAAAAACATGATATGGTAACAGCTATGACATGAAACATCTGTTCACCAATTTACTAGGCAACTATTAACCTAAGCTTACATGGACTTCATCTTCTAGCAAGAAAGATGACTCTTAAGACAAAAATATTTAATTTCATAACTGTAAATTTGGCAACTGTAGGTCGAAATTTCCTCTGCTGAAATCGGTCTGTGTTTATCAAAATTCTAATTACTGCCCCAAGTGGCCAGTGCTGGAAGTGTTGTTGAATGTACGGGCAAGTGTGAGCTTCAGTTTCCAGGTGAAATGTCCACAGGGTGGCACCAAAAGCGAGTTGTTTTTGGTAGCAAATGATGTAATACATTCAACAGGAAAGCATATTTTTATTAATCATACCCCCTAACACTAACCCAAACCCCAATCCTAAACCTGTAAAAATGTAATTTTGGAGAGAGTAACACTCACCATTGTTTATGTGAACATGATATCTGGTTTACATGGGATGAGAACCCCTGTCTCTGAGACTCCTCGCGCACTGCGCTATAAGAACAGTGTGAGTAAAGAGCCATAAAAATGTCAAGTGCATATCTCAGATAGTTTGTTCTTGGAAGAATTTGATGAGAAATGTTTGAGGTTATATCGAGATCTCAGACTTTTGATCTCTATATGCCAGCATCTGAGTTTACCCTATTATAGTTTACTTCTGCGTTCCAAAATCGAACATGTGCAAATGTGTAAGTTACGTCCATTAGTACGCATGCAGCTGTGTAAGCATATCAGTATTTTTTGCTTGAATTGTCACTGTATATGCCCAGAAGAACATCAAAGATTGATTCTAGACAGATGCCTCCACATCTGATCCATCGTTCTGATAGTCTTTTGGCAGTGAGATGAGAGAGTAGTTTTAAAGCGCAGACTCTTTATGCAATGGCAGACTGGCCTACTTCCCGTAACACACCTCGGTTTGAAACAAAAGCACTACAGGAACTACATCTTAAGCTATTGATTCAGTAATGACATTAGAGAGAGAAAGAGAGAGAGAGAGAGAGAGAGAGAGAGAGAGAGAGAGAGAGAGAGGAACAAAAAGCATGAATGAGCAGTTAAACATTAAAAATAGACGGGGCAGAGTTACTCATACTGCGCTCAGGGCTAAATATGAAAGATTCGTTTAGGAGTTTTCTCACTTATGAATGTGTTGCTTTTCTGGCTGCTACATAAAGATCAATAGAAATCCCACAATGCAAGCAGATGTACACATACACACCACTCAGACACAAAATGTGCACACAAATACCTGTATTGTGAAAATACTGTATGAGCAGATGGCTGTGAATGGCACACAGGTTTCTTTGGGACAGTATTCCAGATGCTTCCAGGAGAGAAGCAGACAACATGTTACACCTCTCTCTCTGCCTCTGGCAGGTGTATTGTACATGTGGACTGTTTAGCACTTCATAATCACAGTAAGCAATAAGCAGCGTTGCGCAGTGTGGGTCCAGAACAACATATCTGCAATTTTAACAGGCGATACACATGTTTAAGCATCAAAGTATAAGAGGCTTTACTGACACAAAACAGAGTGTTTGCAAACAGGTTCAGAACGGTTTTGGTTTGAATCAGTCTGACGAAACCTGATGAAAACTGAATGAACTACATAAATCTGGTGCGTTTTCCGCACAACAACATAATTCGCAGCACCATTAAATTATGATGCACTACTGGATAAATTAACTAGCTAGTAATGACTGTTTCCTGAAACTGTAGTAACTGTTGCACATCAATTGTTTGAACCACATTGTTTCATCAACATAGAGCTGTCATTAATGACATTACGCAGATGGGTGGAGTAATAACTTCAGCGTTTATCACATTATAATAGCTCATTTACACGGACACCAGAAAGCTGTTAAATGTGTGAAAGCTGCTGAAGACACAACAGCGGGATTCACTGTGTAATGCAACAGATACATTGTGCTGTGTTGGAGTTTCCCTCTACTTCAGACTTTGGGGTTCCCCCGACGAACTTAAGCATATGCGCACTCTTCAGTAACATATAAAACATCACTTATGAGCCAATATAGATAAATATTATCTGAGAGAAACTATGTGTGTTAAAGCCCTTTCTCTTAACAGCCTTTAATCCAATAAACAGCGTTTGCATGCCGTTTCAGAACAGCGCTTTCTGCAAACCCCCAAAGTAAGGCGGTTTCTGAAGTGCATGTAAACATGGTCAAATTGTTGACAGAATGAAAGATATAGGTTAAATGGAATAAAATACATAAAAGTCAAATGATTTCCACACATCAAACTAATAAGGAACTATGCTTTTAACCACTAGTGAAGAGCTGTAGTTCCAACCACTCAAGTTTACAATGCTGTTTGCAAATGTTCGCTTGAAATATTGTTTCGGGAAACACCCAATCACTGAGCAATGTTGGTAATGATGGAACTTGAGAACATAATTCGCTAACAATGCTTTTGGGAAACTCACCCCGGTGAGGTTACTGAATTAACATTTGATTCACATATTGAACCACAAGTCTTTTAGCAACCTCTGATTCAACAGGAAGCAAGAAATGATTTTGAACTTATAGATGGGCACTTTAAGACAATAAAATCAGAATCATTCTCACTGGTTGATAATATGACAATGTGTAGTTAAAAAATAAACATTAAAAAAAATATATTTTATTCTAATTATTTAATTTACATTACAAAAATAAATATGGTAACACTTTACAATAAGGTTTGTTAACAGTAGTTAACTGCATCAGTTAATATGACCTAACAACGAACAATACGTTTACAGCATGTATTATAATATAATAATTTCAGCATATACTACTACATTATTACAATTAAAAGTTGTATATGTTAACATTAGTTGCACTATGAACTAAAATGATTTTACAATGAACAAGTGTTTTCATAAATGGTAACTCAAGTTTGTATTTCTCAACATCAGTTAATACATACTAAAATTTCTTTTTTTATTAAACGTGGTATATGCACCATGACCTAAACAATCGTATTTTCATAAATTGCCATTGCCAGATATTAATGAATACTTTACAAAAATACCATTAATTGATAATTCATGATACCTAATGCATTTAATAATGTAAACAAATAGAACCTTATATTAAAGTGTTAACTCATAAATGAACATTAACCAAGATAAATGTTGGAAAAACCTTGTTCATTATTAGTTCATGATACTTAATGCAGTTACAAATGGTAAAGAAAACAAACTTATTTGAAAGTGTTACAATAAATATGAACCCATACCTGCAATAAAATATATTGTAATAAACCAAATAAACAAAAAGGGACTCCTACACTTCAAATAGCATTCTGGAGGAAACAGTGGCATCACAAACTCTATATTTAAAGAAAATAATATGAGATAAATTGAGAATCATTTAGGAATTGGACTGCGACTCCCTGAAAAAAAATTAAAGAGTCCGACCCATAATAATAACACTATAATAACAAATTAATAACATAATATTCTACATAATAATAGATTTTAACATTTTTTGTAAGTAGAGATGGACTGTGCAAAACTTGGCACCACAATTTTAGGGTGTATTAAAATATTAGGGACATGAATGTTTCATTAACCAAACTTTATTAAGTGTCATCTGTCTTGTATGTGATGCCCACTTTTCACTATATTTCAATGGATAAATTCATGCCTAACTCTATGTTTTTCTCATTGAATATCCTGTTTCACTCTGAAATCTTTCAAATTACGGAAATAAAATGGTCTGTGAATGTCATCTCACATTGACTTTAAATGAAACATCACTAAAATCTCAATTTAATCACTTGAGTTTTGAAAACGTGACCTTTGAGTGACAAAATTTTCCTCTGGGAAGTTGTAATGGGATGGAATTTCATCAAAAACTACACATCTGACTGCACAGAAAAAAAAAATCTTTCCTCTGACATTTCAAATGACAGATTCCATGATTCAACTAGTTAACTAGCAATCAATAAGCAATCAAACTGTGACTTGGTTCTTCTATCATGTTTAAATGAGACATTAACACTAACTGTCACTTACGTCTCAATATTTGCTGGCAGTCTGCATCGTCATTATAGCTCAACCACACGTAAAGGTTCGAGACCAAAAGGGGACATTATTTCCAGGTCTTGACCTTTGGCAATATCAATAGAGCATGTTTGATTTAGTCCTCTTTAGTGGCTTTGTGTCTCTGCCTTAATGCTCTTAAAGTGGATTAGAAATGAAGACACTTGGGGGCTGGGTTGCTCAGCGAGTATAGTTGCTGACTACCACCTCTGGAGTCGCGAGTTCAAATTCATGGCATGCTGAGTGACTCCAGCCAGGTCTCCTAAGCCACCAAATTGGCCCGGTTGCTAGGGAGGGTAGAGTCACACGGGGTACCCTCCTCATGGTCACTATAATGTTTTTCTCACTCTCGGTGGGGTGTGTGGTGAGTTGTGCATGGATGCTGCGGAGAATAGTGTGGGCCTTCACACACGCTATATCTCCATGGTAACGTGCTCAACAAGCCACGTCTCATACGGGGGAGGCAACTGAGATTCGTCCTTCGCCACCCGGATTGAGACGAGTCACTACACCACCATGAGGACTTAGAGCGCATTGGGAATTGGGCATTCCAAATTGGGGAGAAATGGGGAGAAAAAAAAATACAAAATAAAATAAAATAAAAAAAGAAATGAAGACACACCACTAATTTCATCTTGAAAACCAGCCCAGTTATACATCCATTTGTCATCCAATTCAGAAAAAAAAAATCCTGCTTATCTGTAGTTAGATAAGTTATAAAAGCTAAAATACATACATTAAGGAACTGAGATATACAACAAGAACTATTCCTCAAATCCTGAAGTATTTCTAAAGTATGCTATGGTCAAGAAAGTGTCATATTTTTACTTCACACATTTTATTGCCCATTTCTTGGTATTTGGATAGAACGTTTGTGTATTTGTTTGTCAGTTGTGTTTAAAGATGACTTGGTGGCAATTTCAAAACATTGCTCTGTTTATTTGACCACCGAGAACAGCCGACATGGCAACATTGTCTCAACCAACGACCTGAGTTTGGGGCGGTGCCATCGGTTATGTCCAACAAATGGTAGACGGTGAGAGTTTTTGGTGAAATCATATATTTTATATATACAGTATATACTGTAAATGTTATAATTTTTGCTTTTCTGCTGGTGGCGCTAGATGTGTCTTTGACCGTTGAGCCGATTTTTTAGCGTCTTACGCACAATCACTGCATTTTTTAAGAAGCTGTGTCAAGTTAAATTAACTTACATTTTTTAAATATGTTTAAGAATCCTGTATTCTGTTCCATTTGTTGAGCTGGGTGTAGTATTTATACATTTTTTAAAACAGTAACCATTCTGTATATACAGCCCCTTACAGTCCCGTACAGTCCTGAAGGCCTAGCTAATGGATAAAGCTGAGTAGGCTAATAGAAACATATCGACAGGAAAATTTTGTGCTTATCTCACTCCTGCTGTACGACCACAAACGACAGTCCCAAAAGCAGATGGGAGACACTTCAGGGAGAGAAGGAGGGGTGAAAAAAATAAGTGGAGCCACAAATGAACAGTTTTATTGCTTTATTGCTGCTAATTCACAGGGCATCAATACTCCTGGGAGAAGGGAAGGAGGCCAGTCTCCAGATGTATGAGTGATCAATGACACACTCTGAAAATGATTAACTTTCACACAGCAGGTATCTGAAATTTAGTCATCATAGTGTTTTATAATGCAGCCATCACAAATGACCAAATGTCTCTGAAGAACACTGCTATTATTCAAAAATGCCATTTGATTTATTAATATGTTATACATTTTGTTAGGTTCCAAACTCCCAACACTAGGTTTTTTAATATGTTCTTGACTTTTTGCTGTATACAGAGAGAGTATTAACTGAAAGATTCTCTGGGAATTACAGAAAACGTTTTCCTCAACTGGTTTTGCTGGGGCCAGATATTACATTGGAAATCAAGTGGCATCCAACACAGAAACAAAATTGTTCATTGTACAATATTCAATGTTGTCTTGGTCATGTTTTCTCACAACTTAAGTAGTTTTGTTCATAGTTTTCGAAGGATAAAGGCATGTTCTTAAGCATGCATGTTTTTATCTGCCTAGTTTGTTTTGTTTTTAGCAATTTTTTTAAACAAGCAGTTTAATAAATACATAACATTATCAATGTGACTGAGCGCTAAATGTGATCATGTCATTCTGCATCAATTTGCTAATATTATAATTAATTTTTCACTTTGAGGCTTATTGTCATTTGGTTTAATTTCCATGGTAAATAATTTTCCTTGGAAATCGCAAAAAAACAGAAACTTTTTAATCGGGGTCTCTGTATTGGTATCGATACATCTTGGTATTGGATCGAAAAGAAAGGAAGTGGCATCACCCATTCCTAATTTTCTCATCTTTTTTAAAGTTTCAGAAGACGTTTTATTATGCCATCTTATAATTAGCTTCAGATTATTATTTGTATTCATTGTTTTTTATCTGGCTCTCCATGATCAAATCAGAACAGACCTATAACCCACTTTTGGGTCACTCACCACTGATCTATAATGTTATGAAAAAATAAAATAAAATTGACAATTGAATTGAATATATTCATATTTGTAAGAATCCTAAATCTGTCCTGATCTTATACACTGAAATTATAGTACAGTCCCTATCAAATGCACCATGCAAATCCATAATAAAATTTCCGTTGCCATGGATGTGTCATACTTGACGATACAGTGAACAGAATACTACCATCAAAATGACATTTATTAGTGCACATGTATTCAATAAAAATTTTAAATAAGCTGCTTGATTGTGCTAAACATCATTAACATTTTATTTGTGATGCAATCCTAAAAACCATTTAGAAAAACCGTGTTGATTTTCTGTGAAATGGATGGAATGTTTTTTTATTCTCAGCTTCATTTATTTTATCATGTTAAAATAAATGAAGCTGAGAATAAAAAAACATTCCATTTAATTTTTGATAGCTGAAAGCATCATCAAATTAGCCAAAATGAACAAACATGCTAGGGGCGATGGATTTTGTAAAACTTGATGGACATTCAAATTTTATGGAAATCTGCAGCACTTTCAACTGAAACTTAAAATATTTACTTTATAGGCCTTCTTACTAATAACCAGTGTTGGGGAGTAATGAAAGAAATGTAACAGGAATACGTATTTAAAATACAAAATATAAGTAATTGTTTTCCACAACAGTTACAATTTAAATAATTGGTCATTAGAATACAGTTACTTTCAAAAATATTTTGATTACTGAAGAGATTAATTTGCATTTTCTTGTCATTTGTTTCATTTAATATTTAGTCCTTTCAGATGGAAAACATTTATACATATAAATGATGCGACCCAAAGTGCATTTGAACAGCGGTGAAACTATTTCTTATGATGTGTTACATTCATATGAGCAGACAGTGAAGTAAGTTTGAAGTAAGTTTGGAGCAGAAGAATTAGAAATGACCCTTGTGTAAATTGTCAGCATTACGCTAAGCTAAAATGCTATTTCTAGCCATTTACATGCACATTTTGCCAGGCATCATATTTGTTTATCAAAAAAATTCACATTGGATCATAATTTATTTTTTTCTAGTAAGTCCTTTGATATTAGGGCAAAAATCATATTCTTGATAATAATTTTTGTATTGTTTTCCTGTAAAAATATCTAAATATCAATTTGATTGATCTTGTTTTAGAAATACACATGTTAAAAATACATTATCTGAAAAACCTAAATATCTTATGCAGTGTACACTGCATAAGATATTTAGGTTTTTCAGATAATGTATTTTTAACATGTGTATTTAGTCTTAGTGTACTGGCAGAGTTTTTATAGTCAAAACAAGTGAAAAAATCTACCAGTGCTGAAGAAGTAATCCAAAGTATTTAGAATACATTACTGACCTTGAGTAATCTAACAGAATACATTACAAATTACATTTTACAGCATGAATTCTGTAATCTGTAGTGGAATACATTTCAAATGTAACCCTCCCAACCCTGCTAATAACAATCATCAAGGTTTTCTTTAGCTTATGGTTAATGCTAATGCTAATGATATACTCGAACAAATAGAATTAAGAGTGCATGATTTCACAATTGTTGTTAGCTGTCCAAACATTGTGCATGTTGGAATCTGCAAATGTTTCTCTTCATGTTATTTACAGTATATGCAGCATTTGGAACATTTATGTTTATGTTTTTAGCTAATGAATCACTTGTGCAAGTTGTGTAACAGTTCTCAATGCAAGAGCATATTAGCCTATGTACTGGACAAATAACATCGATTGATGAATATCGTCTGTTTGTGTGCATGTGTGTTAATGAAATTGTACATGTGTGTTTGTGTGTTGGGGATAGCATGTGTAAAGTAGCATTACTCATCCATGACATCAACCAATTGATCATGATGTAGGACTCAATTTCCGAAGGGAAACCTGTGATGTAGGAGTCAGCAGGTTATCAGTTAGAGGTCTGCACCTTGTCTTTATCGCAGTGTAGGTGTTGCTGCTCTCTGCAGAGGAGGAGGAGGAGGAGGAGGGGTGGAGGTGGGTAGCATGGCCTCCACCGGTCCCAATACCCAATGAAATAATGGTGTAACTCAAAGGTGAAATTTGCAGTGCGGTAAACAGAATGGTCAGATTAGTTTGATGCTTTCCCAATTACCCAATGATTGTTCAAAACCACCCAAAACACTATATGTTAAAATCAGACAATCAGACTTAATTTTATTTATAACTAACATGATCACACAGGAGATCAACATGTTGCATCCGAATGATCATGTACCATAAAATCAACCCCATTCTGCTGAATTACTAACAAGCGCCATCCCCCATTAGACATTTTTGCATCAATTCAGACGTTAACACATTTCCCTAAGGCGCTACTGATTGTGCAAGCAACCTCCAAGACGCCAATTCTGGTCCCATAAAAACCAGGAAGTAATTATTTGCCTATAAACTATAGTGAGCATGATTCCGAGGTTGTTTTTCACTCTAAAATGTATTTATTTTTAATCCACTAATGGTTAGGATTTGGGTTAGAGAGTAGTGTTAATTACTGTATTACATCATTTACAATTGGTGTCACTCTGTGGACATTTCACCCAGAAACTGAAGCTGACATGTTCCCCAAACATTCAACAACACTTCCAGTTTCAGCCACTGGGGGCAGTGATTTGAATTTGGGTAAGCAAAGACCGATATTAGCTGAATAACTTTCGAACTACTATTGCAGAATCCACAGTGTGATCAGTAACGCCTCTGAACAGGACTGAAAAATTCATGTCGGTCACAGTTCTGATTGATTTGATTGAGTGTGGCTGAATTTCTTCAAGTTATATCTTTAAAATTTGAAACCCAGCGAAATCATCACAAATCAGCTCAATTTTTGTTCACCTCACCAAACACATTTTTCCAAGCACAATTCCTTCGGATAACCGCCCAAAAGGATGGCAACACTGACAGTAAATATGATTTTTCTACAATCTACATTTCCCAAAAGAGCCATCGTGAGGCATGCGGAAAACGTGACTTGGAAATAGACGTATAACATGTATAAAACATCTGTGTTGTCAAACATACTACAATTACATACAGTAATAAACTCATGACTATTTCAACATGTTTTGCTAATGTTTCGGTCTGAACTGCTGCTGTTTGAAGCCTGTAAGACATTAAAGTCTTGTGAAACTCTGAACTGCTAATGGAGTAGGCTTTTAATGTTGACTCAGTAGGTGACCCTTATTATGAGAAAGACTTTGGATTGGACTCTATGACGAGGTCTCTAAAGGCAAAGTGAGGGGTATTGCAGTATTATTGCTGAGCTTGATAGCCGGTTCTCCTGCACTGACCTGGCCTTTATTGATCCATTACTCAGTGGCCCTATCGCTGGACAGTAATGGCCCAGTCAATGAATGGGGAAATGGTGAACATTCACTGCCAAAACTACGGTTTTATTTGTTCGCTTTGCTGAGCACTGAAATATTGTTTGGCAAGCGATTTATGTTATATTACGCATCACTCCAATTCAAATCTTTCCTGTTGCTACTTTTACTGGTGGATACAGTATAGAGAGGACAGAAAAGCATTTCTCCTTTTGTTTTCCACAGAAAATTTAATTTTTGGGTAAATTATCCTTTTAAGAATCACCGTGCTAAGAAAAGGCTCCGACAATGAAACACTTTCTGAAAAATACTGTATAGATGAAGTTACTCTTTATAGACAACACTTGACGGCTACACTTCTGGGTTCTTTTGGCACCCCAGAAAAGAACTGCTTTCAATGGGTGCTTCGTTCAAATTGTCCTGAAATGCCCCAAAATTACTGTTTGTGATTGGATTCATTATCAGAGATTTGGGCTCTTATAGATTTTCACCAGAACTAATAAATAAAAAATAAAAAAAAATAATTCTTAAAATTCTCTTTAATTCTTTAATTCTCTCTTGATATGTAAGCTTCCAGGATCAGTGAATACAGATGAGGCCCTGTGTATGATCCTGCTAATTACAATCATATTATGAGGTTCACCGTGTTATCACGCTGCGTGATATATTAATAATGTTGTTATTATTATTATTATTAAATTTGTCTGTTAAAATTAAAATAAATAAGACATAGGTATCCTGATATTAAAGTTTTAGCATAAAGTATATACATAAAGTGTAGGTATTTAAATTGAATCAGGTGTAATTTTGCAATTGTCCTGCAGGTTTCTGCATAAGTCTATGTGCTTACGATGCCCTTAGCACTGTACAAGTACCGCAGAGCACTCTTAAATCAACAAGCATTTTAAAGCACTTAAGGCTTAATACTTTGGGAAATGGGCTGCAAAACTAAGATGTAAGATGGATTCTACAATCTAATTTGGCTTATGATAATTTTGGGAAATGAGGCCCTGATCACCGTTCACTTGAATTGTATGGACCTACAGAGCTGAAATATTCTTCTAAATTCTTTTGTGTTCTGCTAAATAAAGAAAGTCAGAAATCTGAGATGGCATCTACTTTATTTTTGAAGTTACTTTCTAAAACACTTCAGAAAAGTCAAGTAATTACCTTAGTTGAATGTATGTAACTGTAATCAGATCTCTATACTTTAAAATGTAATACTTTACACTACTTTTGAGTAAAAAGGTAACAAGGTAAGAGTAAATAATTACTTATGTAATCAGATTACACCCAACACATTAACAAACAGATTATTAAAATTGCCCAATTGCTCATATCCATTGTTTGAAACTGCTGCTTTAACCCAGAAGAGTTGTTTCCTATTGTGTGATGTCATGGTATCTTCATTTATACCAACTCAATATAAAGTATGATACCTAATCACTCCAAAAACAATAATTAAATCACAGTTATTATTCAAATGATGCTGTTGAAGAAAGATTTTGATCAATGGTATGTCTTTGTATGATCAGTTTTAATATATTGTCCAAGCATATCCTCAGCATGTAAATTAATAAAACTTCACCATTCTGTCAGTAAACCAGGACACCTCTCAGGGCTAACAATACAGCTGTCATCTCCCACTGCACAGCATCACCCACAATTTACCACCAGTCGGTCGGATATAGTTACTCATACCCGCAAGGACAAATTCACTGGAAGTGAGGGAGGGGCGGTTCCGAGACAAAGCCCAGTGAGCAACATTCAAAAGAGGGAAACTGGACCCTGGTGGGCTGAGATATCAGAGTTTTGTGTCTAAATAATTAGCCTGCTGAACACACCATCTGGGCCCTCCTTCACTGGCAGGCTGTGGATACCAGATGCCACCTGGCTAATTTTGCCACAGTGGTAGTGCCGGTGCTGACAAACTCTGCCGCGAGTGCTACGCTGCCTCTCTGCTGAGCCCTAAATACTGTAGCGACAGTCTGAAACTCCCTCTAAAACTTTAGAGATGGCACATTATGTTCAGACCACTTCATTATCTGAGAGTTTAGCATCGTTTAGAGCTCCACAACACACCAAACTGCTCTACAGGTGGTGGACAGTACTGTCAACAGTGCCATTATCTGTACATTGCAATAAAACTTAAGTGAATCCAATCCACAGTGTAAATTCCAAACAACTTTCATCTTAAAAGAAATGACTCAACAGATGAATCCCAGGCTTTGCTCTAGTTGTAGACTGTTAAGCAGTGTTGGTGAGTAACTACCTAAAAGTAGCAATGCTACTAACTAAATTACATTTTACAGTAGCGTAACAGTAGCTCGGTTGTTTAAACATAGTCTAGCTTTACCAGTAACAAGCACATTTTTCCTAAGAATGGTAGTGTGGCGTGATCACTATTTTTAACGCATTGTATTGGGTGTGCAGGTTACGGCCAGAAATATACTTTATGCAAATACGTCTACACAGATGTGAGCACTTGACCAATGCATTGCTAACAAACGGTTCTGTACAACATTCTTAACGTTCATTCTTGCGTTACTGTGGCGGTAACAAACCTCAATACTCAAGGGGGTGATAAAGAGTCAACTTCAAAAGTCTGTTAAACTGGATATGTTAATATTCTGGTAAGATACTTAAATATATTAACTTTACTTTAGAAATATTCTCTTCAAAATGATACTATGGCATGACAGTAGCTGACATGAAAGAGAAAACTTACCGTAGACGCGGACTGTTCAAACTAATGACTGCAATGCATACTTGCGTTGTACTATGACTTGATGAACCTTACAAACCTTTTCACATTTTGGGTTTGTAACGTGTAAGTAAACTATAGCAGAGTGAATGGCTCCACTTGAGTTTAAAGATAAATGGTAGACCTTATCTATTCTATTCTAGCTTGGAAATCTACACTTTAAAAGTAGCTTCCCCAACACTGCAGTTAAAACAGATAAAGCAATATAGTTTTGCACATCTGCAGTTTCCCCTACTTTTCCAAAGATATAGGGCAGCTCCATACTCCTAATTAACCTAACAAATCCATCACCACCCAAATTTCCTCAGTTATTAATGAAAAACTTGACTATGTGAAAAGCTTCATTATGTGACTAGTCCAGGTCTTTTAGCTCTGACAATGACAATGGGCAGAAATATTTGTTGGACTGCTTAGTAACTTGATAAGGGTCTGAATTTACTTGATGAGGTAAAAAGCTCCTGAGCTCAGCAGCATGAGTTTGACGGCCCCCTGAGGGCGACTCAGAAACTGTATCTGCCTGTAGGAGCTTCCCCTTTGGTAAGCACTTCTTATCAGGAGGCCATCGCGGCTGGCCGATAGCGCAGGGTAATATCCAGTAACAGCATTCTTATGTGAGATCCAATACATGGATCAATCCTCAGGTCAGAGAGCTCTCATTATACTCTAGAGGCTTCCTTATCCTCTGAGCCGAGACCACTAAAGCACACAAGATACACAATGTCTGGGCACAAAGCATCAGATACAATGATTTTTACAAATTTGAGTACTGCAGAAGAGTAACATACTTATAACCTTATTATTTGGAATAAAACATTTCCCGTATCTTTTGTTTTTCACATCAAAGGCAGTTTCAATCAAACTCTATATTTTTGAGTGTGAATTTGGCAAAAGAAGGTCAAAAGTTTTTCTGCTTAAATTGGTCTGTGCAAACCAATATTCAAACCACTCCCCCAGTGGCCGAAGCTAAGCATATGGGCACATGCACGGCTGGACTGGTAATGTGGCATATCGGGCATTTTCCCAACGCACTTTGGGGCTGTTCAGGTGCGGACTGTCCATCGGGAGAACTGAGCAGGCCGATGGTTCGGCTGCAAAATGTGCCGAATGGACCGCACTAAGCAAAAAGGAGCCGCCGCGTTATGCATAGTGGCCCACAAAACGGTGCCACGATATTTAGAAAAGGACAGCAAGCAAACCCCCCCCCCCCCCCCCCCCCCCCACCCTCAACATTTGGGCCAGTTGCCAAATAAAATCCCGGGCTGATTTCTCTTCCCAGTCCAGCCCATTTTTAGGATGAAAATGCAACGTCCAAATCACACTCACCATTGATTGTGTGAATGCCATTACTTCCTCGTTCCTTTGGAACCAAAACCCATGTCTCGGGGGTTGTTAGCGCAACACGGCATCAGTAGCGTTAGCATCAATGTTTTTACACTTGAATTGAATTGATGCAAAAATATCTGAAGGAGGATGACACTCATCAGTAATTCAGATAAATTGGGTTGACTTCTGCAACATGTCGATTTTCTTTGTGATCATGTTGGACTGTCACTCAGTGCCATAAAACATAAGAGACCTTGATTTCTACAAATCCACATAATACAGAAGAGTAGCATACTAATCAACATTCTTATTAGCAAGAATGTTGTTCACGTCAAAGGCAGTTTCAATCAAACTCTGTATATTGTTGCAAATTGAACAAAACTATGCAAAAAAAATACAACCAGACTGCAACTCAATGGCACAAAACATCAGATACAATAATTTTTTATATACCTGAATAATACAGAAGAGTAGCATTCATGTAAACCGTATTTGGAACAAATTAACAATTTAATAGTTTGTATATGGAATATTATTTCATTGCAATTAGTTGTCTCCAATTGGTCTAAGGTCTGTTCCGATTGGATTGCAGACAGAAGGAAAAGAAACAATGCTAAATGGAACATGTAAAATGCAACTATCCATATAATAATTGACAGGACAGTGAAATAAATGCTTATCAACTTTTAAAAGGGAGGAGAAAACACTTCACATATTTTTGTTGTTTACATCAAAGGTTGTGTGCAATCAAATTCAATCTCTTGGTAGAAGCTACAGCCAAATTATGTTGGCTGATGCCAACACGTACAGTTTGCATGAGTAAAAAAATAAAAGTCCCAGGATTAGCTCTGTTTGGGACATCACTCAAAGTCCAATTAAAAATCTGGGTCCTGAAGCAAAACTCATTGAGAACCACAAGTTTAGGTGGCAAAGAAGAAATCAGGTCTCAAGTATGTTTCCTGCAAGTCCCCAAAAAGTTGAGGTGTAAAATCACAATTCCCTAACCGCACACTGTTCCCATATGGATGGCTTTACAACACAGTTACTGTCCGAGTGTATGCCGATGATAGTTAGAGACAAGAGATGGAGAGAAAGAAAAAAACAGAAGGAGATGAGACAGATAGACCAAAAGGGAGAAAGACAGAGACATTGGGAGAGAAAAATGGGACTCTGAAAGCCCACTTCCATTCCTTTGGGGACACCCAGTATACTGGTGTACATTTGACGAAAGAGACAAAAAAACTACCAATTGTTATTCTGACACTCTACAGGGGCCACTCATTAAAATTCACTCTGAACAAGCAGGTAAAACAAATATTCTATATAGCAAATGCACAATTTGCAAAGATTGTAAATAAGTGAAACAACAATAGCTCAATGGGAAAAAAATGGAAAACTCTTAATACTCCATTAAATACATTTCATTGCTTTAATAAGACTTTAAAGATAATGATTAAGAATATATTTTAATAAGACTTCAATAAAATAATCCTTTATCTGCTATACAACAGTAAATTGCTATTATATTTATCTTATAATAATGAATTTATTTTCCCAATTAAAATTCTATAACATGGGTGTGATTTTTAGAAAAACTCTGAATTGTGACATATGTGACATATTATTTCTTAAAAATGTTTTCCTTTTCACATAAAGCATGACAGTTTCATCTCACTGTATTTTATGTCCTTTAGACTATTTATTAATTTGTCGGAAACGACTCTCAATAACCATGCATTTAAATTGATATCCTTCCAGTCGAAGCACGCAGGTCAAACAATAGTTTGAACTGCCCTCTTTTTAAGAACCATGACACTCTGTGGCCTTAAAAGTTAGTTTATTATAATGCGTTCAAATAAGCCAGGTTTCTTTTCATGTAGTTAAATTGTATGAACTTAAATTCATGTCAGATTTCTGTTATGACCATTTAAAAAAATTATACACTTGATCTGAATGCTTCTGAAACAAATATTTTTTTCCTAGACTTATTTGTACTTTTAAGAAGCAAATTACCATATGTACAAACTCAAGACAGCTTTACAAAGCACTAGAAAAAGTTTTGCCTGTGCAGATGAGAAAAGCATTTACCCATCCATACAGCATGTGCACACACTGTACAGTAATCACATCAATTAGGACAAAACTCCCAGAACAACAACCACAAAAATCTGTACACACACCAAATTCTCCAGTAAAACCGCCTTGTGTCTCTTACCTCCAGAGAGGAGTTGGTTTCTTTAGGGGAAGGTCAGGACCCCACAGTGAGAAAACGGTCGTAGATCTCATTTTGGCTCCAGCACAATGGAGCTTCGCAGGCCACTGTAGTGACCAGGAGGAGATAAATCAGAGGAACGGGGCAGAGAGGAGCTCCATACAGGGGCGAGAGAGGACTGCTCTTGCCAGGCCGGGTGGACAACTCCTTTTGCCTCTCCCTGAATGAAAGCAATCCCTGAGACTGAATGGGTAATGAGATCCCGGCTCCTGAGATTTTAGCTTTCTTAATCATGTTCATAATTAATTCAAGAACATTGATAATTTCATTACATTCTTTTTGTCTTATCAATAAATGATGTGCCTGCACTTTTGGTCTTGTGTACGGGAGAGAGGGAGAGAGAGAGATAGAGAGGGAGAGATGCAGCGAGTAATACAGTACTACCAGCAAGACGAGATGAATACGATACAAACAGCAAAGTGGTAATTATAATCTTTGACCAGGCCACCGCCAGCACAATATGAAGTCAAGTGGGCACTAATAATTAATAAGCCCATATGCTGAAACTGTGTTTAATTATAAGAGGTGTACTTCTGTGTGTATGCATGCATGCAATGTGGCCACAATTAAAAAAATGAATTCAAAGGTAGTCCTTTTTCATTTGGATTATGATTTGATATTAAACTGCTATTGCATTATAGCTATTGTTCCCTGTCTGTTGCTCACTTCGACGTTGTGACAAAGAAGCAACACTAGGGGTCTCTCTTGAGCGCAGAATATGCCTCTGATCTATGAAAAAAGGCCAATGCGAAGTTGGCAGACAGTATTTGCATACCCCGCCCCCAGACATATGGGTATAAAAGCGGGTAAATACGTCGTTTCATTCAGAAATGTTCTTTGGAGCCGATGGTCGTGCATGCAGTCACACACCTGTTCATGCTTCTGTTCCTCTGACGCTCTGCCTGCTGTTGGATCTAGGCGCACTTCAGTGGCTTTTCTCCTTCTCTGCACAGAAGTGCAGCTTGCTCCTGGGCACTTTGACAGTGCAGAAAGCTTAAAAGAGTTTATTTAAAAGAGTGATTTTCTCTATAAAACAGTATTTTCCTCTAAAAGAGCATTTGCACAGTGGCGTTGAACGTCCTTTTCAGGACGCATCTTTATAAATATGCCATTCCGCCCCTGTATAGTTCCTGGATGCAGTAGAGTTCTCTCCGCTTCTGACGGCCACAGGCGTTGTCTCGTGTGTCTGGGCAGCGATCACACCAAGGTAGCGTTTGTGGATGGTTCATGTTCTCACTGCGAGAGCATGACCATGGCAGCGTTGCTCCTTCTTCCCACAGGATTGCGGCTGGCGATGGAGGCGATCTGGGGATGGCAGCTCCTCTAGAGCTCGAGGTGGATGAGCTCGCCTCTGCATCGGAGAGTGGGCGTCTGACGCGGATGACTCCCCTGGGCTACAACCTTCGGGCCAGCATGCTCAGGCTGAGGCTGACACGCAGATGACCGACATGATTTCCCAGGCCGCCGCCAGCATGGGGCTGGACTGGAACCCCACAGCCTTTGCAGTTGGATGACTTATTCTTGGGGTCTGGGCGCTGCTCACAGCCTCGCCCACCCCCCCGGTCTCAATGGCGGAGCGGCCCACGGGTACACAGCAATGTACCCTACCACCTGGCGGGGTCGCCCTGTGCTCCCCTCCAAGGCTTTTAGGATGACATCTTCATTGACCGCCAAACCCTACAGCACCGCCAGACATGCCGCTTCTGCCCTGCATGCCATGGCCCTCCTGCAGGTCCACCAGGCCAAGGCACTTAAAGATCTGCATGGGGGTAGCCCTGATCCCGATGTGTTGCAGACCGACCTTGCCCTCAGAGCCACGAAGGTCACAGCGTAGTCACTCAGGGCAGGCGATTGCCACACTCGTGGTCCAGGAATATCACCTTTGGCTGAACTTGGTTGAGATGCATGAGTCCGACAAGGTTTGCTTCCTCAACGCCCCTGTCTCCCAGTTCCGCCTCTTCAGCAACACCGTCGAGGACTTTGCCCAGCAGTTCTCTGATGTGAAGAAACAGACGGAGGCCATTTCGCACATCCTGCCCCGCAGCAAGCCTGCCACCATGGGCCATGCCCCATCTGCTTGCCGAGGGCGTCCTCCTGTGGCGAAGAAACACCCTGCTCCACCTCAACCCGGCCCGGCTCTCAGCCCCCGCGTCGAGCACCCCGCATGAAGCAGACGCCCCCCCGCCTCACGGACCCCCTCGAGGACCCGGAAGGCTCCCAGGCACACCTGAGACGGTCGACCCAGAGACCAAGACCTTAGCTCCGGAGCTGGTAAGCAGACCACTCCGTCCCCCGGTGGAGGGCCGGGAGGAGAATCTTTTGTTGAAGTTATTTCATTTGCTTAGTCGGGGCTGCGGTACCCACATTCTCAATAACAGAGCTATTTCCTTTGTCTCTGGGTCACCTGGCCCGCAAATGCCATTCTCACGGCACTCTGCCGCCAGATCTCAACAATCCCGGCATGCTGGACGCGGACCCCCCACCTTCAGCCCCAAGACTGTTCCCTGGCCGGCCGGTTCTGAGTCTAGAGGATGCCTCCGACTGACCTCATCCTCAGTCACTAACCCACCCCCTGGCGGGTGTGCGGAGGGAGGTAAGTGCTTCGAGTCTTTTCTCAGCACCAGAGCCTCGGGACGCATCCTCAAATCCCAATGCCGTATTACCTGCTTCGCCCCGCCGGGTACGTCAAAAATAATTGTCCCCTTGGTGCCCCTACCACGGAGCTTGGATGCGTGGCTTTCACTTCGTGACAAGCCTGGCTGGCCCGGACCATCCGACACGGTTACGCAATTCAGTTTGCCAGGCTTCCACCCCCCTTCGCAGGTGTCCACTTTACCGCAGTACACGGCAAGCATGCCAAATCCCTGAGCATGGAAATCGCTACTCTTTTACTTAACAAAGATGCGATAGAGCCTGTCCCTCCAACCGAGATGAAGAAAGGTTTCTACAGCCCTTACGTACCCAAGAAAGGCGGCAGCTTACGACCGATCTTGGACTTGCGAGTTTTCAACCGGGCTTTGCACAAACTCCCGTTCAAAATGCTCACGCAAAAACACATCTTAACTTGCGTCCGGCATCTAGATTGGTTCACAGTGTTAGACCTGAAGGAAGTGTACTTCCACGTTTCAATTCTGCCTCGACACCGACCCTTCCTACGGTTCGTGTTCGACGGCCAGGAGTATCAGTACAAAGTCCTCCCCTTCGGCATGTCTCTGTCCCCTCATGTCTTCATGAAAGTCGCAGAGGCAGCCCTTGCCCCAGTCTGCAAAGCCAGCATTCGCATACTCAATTACCTCGATGACTGGCTCATTCTGGCCAACTCCCAAGAGTTACTATGTGCTCACAGAGACCAGGTGCTCAGGCACCTCAGCCGTTTGGGGCTTCAGGTCAACTGGGAAAAGAGCAAGCTCGCCCCGGTTCAGAGCATCTCTTTTCTCGGCATGGAGTTAGACTCAACAACGAGCGTGCACAGTCAGTGCTGGAATGCCTCGCCACCTTCAGGTCGGGCACAACGGTCCCCTTAAAACTTTTCCAGAGGCTCCTGTGGCATATGGTATCCTCTGCGGTGGTGGCGCCACTGGGGTTGATGCATATGAGACCGCTTCAGCACTGGCTTCAGACTCGAGTCCCGAGACGAGCATGGTGCCGCGGCACGCACCGTGTGATGGTCACCCCCGCCTGCCACCAAACATTCAAACCCTGGATAGACCACTGCTTTCTGCGGGCAGGAGTACCCTTGCAGCAGGTGTCTCGATGCGTCTTGGGCCCCGCTGCACTGGCACATCAACTGCCTAGAGTTGCTGACAGTTTTCTTTGCCCTGCAGAAGTTTCTCCCGTTAGTTTGAGACAAACATGCCCTAATCAGGTCAGACAGCACCACCGCGGTAGTGTACATAAATTGTCAAAGTGGCGTACGCTCCCGCCACATGTCACAACTTGCCCGTCATCTCCTACTTTGGAGCCAGCAGCGACTCAAGTGGTAGCGGACACGCTGTCACGACAACGCTTGCCTGGTGGAGAGTGGAGGCTCCATCCCCTGTCGGTCCATCTGATTTGGGAATGATTCGGCAAGGCCCAGGTAGACCTGTTTGCCTCCCGAGAGACCTCCCACTGCCCGCTCTGGTATGCACGAACAGAGGCTCCCCTCAGGGCAGACGCACTGGCACACAGCTGGCCCTCAGGGCTGAGCAAGTATGCATTTCCCCCAGTGAGCCTTCTTGCACAGGTGCTGTAAAAAGTCAGGGAGGATGAGAAACAAGTCACCCTAGTGGCTCCCTACTGGCCCACCCGGGCCTGGTTCTCAGACTTCGTACTCCTCACAACAGCCCCTCCCTTGCGAATTCCCCTGAGGAAAGACATTCTTTCTCAGGGATGGGGCACACTCTGGCATCTGCACCCAGACCTCTGAAACCTCCACGTCTGGCCCCTGGATGGGACATGGAAGATCTACGTAGCTGGTCTCTTCACCTGCCGTCGTAGACACAAACAACCAAGCCAGAGCCCCTTCTACCAGGCAACTTTACGCCCTGAATTGGCGCTGGTTCGCAAATTGGTGTTCTTCCCGGGCTGAAAACCCACAGAGGTGTGCAGTTAGGTCAGTGCTCCTATTTCTGCAGGAGAGGCTGGAGGGAAGGCTGTCCCCTTCCACCTTGAAGGTGTATGTTGCTGCTATCGTGGCCTACCATGATGCAGTAGACGGCAAGTCTTTGGGTAGGCACAACTTAATCATCAGATTCCTAAGAGGTGCCCGGAGGTTAAAACCTTACCGGCCAGGCCTGTTCCCCTCCTGGGATCTCTCGGTGGTCCTCAGGAGCCTTCAGAGACCCCCTTTGAGCCGCTAGAATCAGTTGGACTCAGGGCCCTCTCTCTAAAGACGGCCCTGCTGATCGTGCTCGCCTCCATCAAGAGGGTCGGGGACCTGCAAGCGTTCTCTGTCAGCGACACTTGCCTGGAGTTCGGTCCGACAGATACGTATGTGATCCTAAGACCGCGACCGGGCTACGCGCCCAAGGTTCCTACTACGCCCTTTAGAGACCAGGTAGTGAACCTGCAAGTGCTGCCCTGGGAGGAGGCAGACCCAGCCCCTTTGTTGCTGGGTCCGGAACGTGCTTTGCGTACCTACTTGGACCGCACGCAGAGCTTTAGATGTTCTGAGCAGCTCTGCTTTGGTGGACAGCGGAAAGGGAACGCTGTCTCCAAACAGAGGCTTTCCCACCTTGCGGGTTCGAGCACACTCAATAAGGAGTGTTGTGTCCTCATGGGCACTGGCCAGTATTCATAAATCTGAGGCATATTTGGCGCTCAAGAGAGACCCCTAGTGTCGCTTCTTCAACACAACGTATCGTTCCCTCCATCATCTAACCCAGACGTTTTTGCATAAACTCATTGTTTACATTTTTGGGCCATGTTCAACAGATAAGACTGGAATTCAAAACGGCAAATGGGTAGTTAACACATAACATGTCGACTGACATTTTTTAATCAGCATCAAGATTTGAGGTTAATATTTATATGAACGTTTCAGGGAAAGTGTATATTTTAGGTGTTAAGACTGGTCACTGTTTCAACATTCAAAGAATATAGCCTATTTTATATTTATTTATGCATTTCAATTTCATGACAAAATTCCATAAAATGTAATTGTGTAATTTAACCAAATTTTTTATAAAAACTTTTTTATTAATAATTTTTATTAACTTTTTTAAAATAAATTTTTTATTTTTTTATTTTATGAAAGGTTACTCAATTGAATTTATGGAATTCTGATGTGAAATTGAAATGTGTAAATCTTATAATTAAAATGTATTTTTTGAATGACCTTTTGCCTTTCCACTTTAAATGGTCCTGTGGTGTGACAAATAAATGTGTAAAACTACAAATATTCCATGTAGCCTCCCAACTAATATGAGGTTATAAAAGCTGCATATATGATAACTATAAATTTGCATATTGCTGTTAAAAACAATAGATTTTATATGAAGCAAAGCATGTCATACTGCAGGACATGTCAACTTTCAAAAAGTATTTCATGTGATTTATCCATTTGCAAAACAGAGTCTGGACTGGATTCAACCAATCAGAACTTGGACTCATCACAATGCTGGTTATCATGAATTCAATACTGCAAATATATAAATAAATAAATAAATAAATGATAAAAAAAAATTAAAGAGATTGTAAGTAAGAGCTATCTCTATCTCTGCAAAAGTTAATGAGGTTGTATGCATTTTTAATGGACCATTGTGACAAATTCCAACAGCAACCTCTGTGTCTTAAACATGAGAATATGTGATGCCCTTGAATCATCTATTTCCAAAAATTATTTACTGTAAATGCATTTCCTGATACATTTATATACAGTACATATTAACCTAAAGCCTAGAAGTATATAAGCAAAAAGTCCAGGGCTATGTTATATGTCAACTATCCTTACATTAAAAAGTGTTTTGAACCATTTCTGAACCTCTTAAAGTAAAAGAGAATGGAGCAGAAACCACGAGTACAGTAATTTGACAGATGAGACTGACCCCGTTTATTGGGCAGTGACTGATAGGCCACCGTGGGCGTGGGTTAATCTGATAACAAGCATGGCAGAAATATCTCTTAAGGAACTAAACATAATCACTCAGAGGCTGATCAGCACTCAGACCAGTGACAATGATTGATATACAAACACACAATCCTTCCCTCGACACAAACAGAACCTGTTACGTTTGTGGTACAGATTTCACTGATATCAGCACTGTAACTCAACATTTGACCAAGTATTGCTAGAATGTTAAAAACAAACAGAATTTATATATTGCAAAAAGTAATTTTCTTAATTAGTATTTTGTCTTACTCTATTTCCCAGTAAAAACATCTTAACATTTTTAAAACGAGATACATTTACATGAGAAGCAAAATGACATAAGCTATTCAGTCATGTCTAACAAAATGTACTGAGGTTTTAGCAAGCGTAATAAAAGAAAAATGGGTTAAAGGACTAATCCAGGTTTAAAACAATAAAGCTCATTTAACAGTGGTTATGGCATAATGTTGATTACCACAAAAATATTTTATATATATTTAAAAAAAAATATCATAGATATCACAGTTTGCAGTAAGGGACTTAGAAAGTTTCAAATGCACACTCAGTACATTTACATGCACATTCTTACACCGATTATGCTTAATAAGCCGGCAATGTGAGTGAGCATGTTAACGCAATAAACTGCTTTCTTTGTCAGTCAAAGGTCATAAACAGCTGAAGAATAAACTGATCAATAAACTGTAGATTTTTGCCCATTACCCTAATTTTGCATTGCATCCAAGTATTGTGTACATGCCTTTTCTAGGTTTCAATTATTTAAAATCTCATGTAAACGTGCTTTTCTTGTTTTGTCTGATTTTTTTAAAATAAGCTTATTTTGGGAGTTATCAGCATATTGGTGTATGTGTAAACAAGCTCTCGGTTTTAATAGTATGGCCACAAGACATAAACATTATACATGTTAACATGATTTTAGTGTGATAAAATCAGTGATTTACCAGTGCTACAGCAGATTACAGGGTTTACTGGCATTACGTTGTCATGACAACGAAGTTGTATTGTTTGATATACACATATATACACAACAACATTTACCACTTTGGCCACTGGGGGCAGTATTTTCAATTTCAGCAAGCACAGACAGATTTTAGCTAAAGGAAATCAACCCACTGTTTACTATTTCACTGTGAGATCAGTCTGTATTGAACCCGGAACAGTCCTTGAAGAAAACTATTTGTATTTTTTTTTACCCTGTTGGCAAATTGCTTTATTTTATTTTTTTTAAGCACCAACCTCACTAAAGTTTCTCTGAAAACTAGATTTAATATCTTATGTAATTTTGCTTCTCAAGTAAATGTATCTTATTTTAAAGCTGTTTATTTCATTTGTACTGGACAACAACAAAAAAATAAATTTAGTATGACATTTTATTTATTTATTTTTTTGCAATGCAGCGCATGTGGACAAAATATTTAAGATGAAAATGTATTACAGTCTTATTTACAACTGTCCCATAAGATACAGGCCTAATACAGCTAGAGGCAAAAGGTAAAAAATTCATAGAGGTAATTTTGACAGCACTTGAGATAAAGTGTCCACACCAAGTTTTCTGCATTTTATCCAGCATCACCCACATACATTTTAATCACATTTTATGTGATCTATGTACGCCACTCGTCTATGCCGTGATGCTTGCCTTTGCCCTTCCCAGAACAGATTTCCACAATGCACGTAATGACGACCCTGCCCAGCTGTGCTTCTGAGGGCCGGTGGATGAAAGTATTTCCATAATAATCCACCCTCGGCTCCCAGGGGCCCCTTGAAAGTGGTAGGGATAGAGGAAGAAGGGTGTAGAGCAGCCACTCTCTGACTGAGTGGAGCCTCATCTGCACTGTGGAAGGGTGGGGGCGACTCGAGTGAGTCGTGTGGTTGAACCAGCCTGTAGGCAATGCAATAAAATCACTGCACGCCACTCCTCGCTGCACCGCGATGCATGGCCCACCATTAAAATAGCACCCGCAGAGGAGAATAAATATGAGGCTGGAGAGAAAGAGAGAAAGAGGGCGGCGGCACAGTGAGAGAACAGACTTTGATACTAATATCATTGGGGTGGCATCCTTATCTCTCCATTAAATAAGTGTTTATGTGCAAGTATTCATTTTGTGTCTGTCCTATGGCAGACTAGACTCGAGTAAGGGGCTGTTCACAGAATTGTTGGTCTATGTTAGGGAGGTCTAATATACCTGAAGAGAGTTAACATTAGCATCCCCATTCATCTCAATATCAATTGCTTGGTTGGTGCATGCAGCCACAGAAGTACCAACAGCACCAACAAGTAGGAGACATCGTACAACTTGGCTTGTATGAAAAGGTACAGATTTTATTCTCATAGAGACCAACCAATCAACAAACAGAATTTCAATTGTATTAAATACAGGCACAGAATTGTAGCTAGCCTCAAATCCAACACTCTATTAGGTTTAGGTTAGGAGTTAAATGTAGGAAAATTTGTAATAACTTTGTTCGTTGATTCACTGATTCGTTGCCGTTTTGTTTCCTTACACAACATCTTCCAAGCAACAGGCAATGGAATACCTTTATGGTCAGAGATCAGAGACACGAAGTATTCCAAAACCGACTTTGAATGGAACGCAGCATCAGTTCCGGAGACAATTTATACCATGTGACTTTTATCTGGAACCATAGGAAAATTATGTCATGACAATGCTGATTAGCTAATGGCAAGTTGTAACTTAAAAGGCAGCAGATGAGGAAAAATAAGACGTTAACTTCATGCCTTTAAGAACCCTCCAAAATATTTAGCACAGTTGTAACATCTACTATAATATAGTGATATTTTGTTTTAAATTTAATATATATATATATATATATATATATATATATATATATATATAAAATCAGAATACACATGCCTACTTTTGAATGATTTTCAATAGAGATGCTTTTTGAGGGACTTTGGGGGACATCAAATCAAGCTTCAAATGGCATCTGTAAAATAAGTATATTATAAGTAAATTATAAGTATATAAAATAGTATTTTAACATAAATAAATACATCACCTTTTACACAAAAAACACGTCCTATGTGAACACCCCTCAAGGCCATTTTTCTCTTCCTTATGAAGTATTTAGCACAGTTTCCTACACAGTTATGTACAGGGTTGGGAAGGTTACTTTTAAATCTACACATTACAGAATACATGCTGTAAAATGTCATTTTTAACGTATTCCATTAGTTTACTCAAGGCCGGTAACGTAATCTAAATACTTTGTATTACTTCTTCAGTGCTGGCAAATTTTTCACTTGTTTTGACTATAAAATTCACTTAAATTTATCTTGCTTTAAGAATTTCTTTATATTTTTACAGAAAAACAATATTTAAATTCTCATTAAAGGTGCAATATGTAAAAATGTTCTTGTAATATTCGCCTTTGTTTTCCCAATGTGTGAACGGCTTGTGAACCCTTTCCGGACTTCCTAGGTTGCCTATTAAAGCCTGTATACTGATTTTAATGGGAAGGGAGTGGGTCGCTTTTTCTGGGAAAATACAAAGGATGTGACCAAGGGCGTAATCAGGATTTTTCAAATACCGAGGTCAAACAAAAGGTGGGCATCCCACCTTTGCAAGACTCTTTTGGGATAACGCAACGCAGTGTCTCGCACAGCTCACATAAACTTCAAATTGAAGTTTATGTGAGCTGAGAGAGACACTGCGCTGCGTTCTTTAATTGGTTTAGGAAACACTCCGCTACAGCCGACTACTTTCAGCAGTATCTGCAAGTACGTGTCACGTGTCTCGTCGGCTATTTTCACTTCACAATGAAACGACACTTCAAGAAAAAAATACAGAGGACATGACCTCGGTGTCCTCAATGGTAGTTACGGCCATGGATGTGATGTTTATGCGTGCTCCTGAGAGCCTTGCCTCAGTAATAGTTTCTCTTCTGCTTCAACAGACAGTCTGCAACACTAGGTAACGTTACCTTAGAGACGGAATCCAGCAAACATCCGACTCCCAGCACAACACCGACTCCTACACAAACTCTGAGTGAGCCAAAAAAACAAAAACAAAACATTTATATACTGAATCCCGTCTGGCTAAGCAGGAACGTGATCGTGGTCGAGCGAAAACTAGAGTGAACATCGGCAGAGCATTTGATTCCTGGAGGGACCTTCGTTTTAGGGATCAAAAATGACCCTGAATTGGCATTCTTCTTATTGGTCAGGTAAGCTTACATAACTGCAAAGCATGTGAAATATAGTGCCATAAGGATTGATCTGTGACATTTTAGCTAACTTGAGCTTACCTGCACAGTAACTGTCATAAACATTTTATTCATGAAATTAATGCTAGAAAATGTTCAAGATAAAGCAAAAAGCTCCATTCATTAGAGCAACGTAACTTGATTATACAGAAAATATATAAATTCTACTATTATAAAACAATAGGGCATCGATATTTCAAAATGACAGTTGTGATGGAATCATATCAATATTGAATTGCGTCAACATATTGTAATGTACAGTCTATTTTATAAACAGCTTCTGTCATCATCCACCAAATTTAGCTAACAGCTATTGATAAAGGTGGTGGTGCTGGTGAATCACGTTGTCTCACTTTGTTTTGGCCGATGCTCACGTCCCTATGGAGTGTGCGCATGAGCGCGAGCATGAGCAACAGGTAGGCTGCAGTACACTTAACAGTCACAGGAGTTATTAATAACAAGGGTTTCTGAATCTTACAAAATGATCTTTAAAAATAAAAATTTTCTGTACATCTTTGCTCTAATATAAAAGGTCTTACTAGAGAAAAAGTTATGCTCCAACATGCATTTTCGTCATAGATATTTCGGTTGTAGATTTCTATACAATGTTAAAGGCTACATTGGATAGCATTTCTTGTAAAAATACCCTAACCTCATAAAAAACATTGAAAAGGTGTGTAATCTTGTATTGATTGGATTTATGTTACATCTGTCAAAGTGTTTCTAACTGTTTTCTTGTTAAGCTGTATAAATGTGATGTAGCTCCTCTTAAGCTCCCAAGGGAAAATTCCTCAATGATGTCATATCCACCTTTTCACTTACAGCAATATGAACTTGTATGAATGTAACACATCTCAAGAAAGTGTTTCACTGCTGTTCGAGAGCTCCTCAGATTGCATCATTAATATGGATAAATGTTTTCCTACTGAATAGTCTAAACATTAAATGAAACAAATGACAAGAAGTTGCAAAATAATCTCTTCAGTAATCAAAATATTTTTTTAATATAACTGTATTCTGATTACCAATGCTTTAAACTGTAACTGTAATGGAATACAGTTATTAATATTTTGTATTTTAAATACATAATCCCATTACATGTATTCCATTACACCCCAAACCTGGTTATGTATAATCGCAATTGCTGAGCTTCAATCTGTGAGTCTAAACATAAAGAACCGGATGGCATTCCGACTTTTAAAGGGCAGGGTTGTAAAAGGCAATAAGAGGGGGCATCAGCTGCAACTCTGCAGAGCCGCTTTACTGCGGAGAGTGAGCGAGGACTTAGGAAAGACCCCTGCAGACACCAGGGGCCCCTCATCTCCATGGCACACTCCCTCACACCATGGCTATCACGGTCAGGGGCCATGCTAATCAATGCATGATGCCTGCAGGTGTGCAAGGGAAAATGTCTTAATGTCTTTCAGATGTGCATGACTGAGTCTTACTGCGTTCTGTTTGGCCAGCAATGCAAAGGAAACTGGCATGATGTTGGTATGTGTGTGTATGTGAGGGATCAGGTGGGTGGTTGAAAGAAAGAGCAAAGGAAGGCTAATTAATTTACCCATTTATCAATGATTAAGCTTTAAACAGAAAGGTCAGCGAGGCATCGGAGCCAAGCCGGTCCCACTGGCTTGCTCTTAGGGCAGTCTAAACCTTTCCTGCTTAAATGGTAAAGATGCCATTTCACAATGGGGAAGTATGGTACACATGTAGGCCTGACACACGGGTCATTGGTTCTCCATCCTCCATTACCCGGCCAAGGAAAATGTGCCGATCCGTGTCATTTAAGGGATGAAATATAAGACCGCCAATGAGATCAATAGACGCTGGAGTCCTCAAGCAGCTGTGATTAATTGACTGTCACCCAATTAATGAGGGATAGATTACAAACCATCGTCTGAAGCATATGTGGGCAAAATGCAATCTTTAAAGCAATCGGGGGACAATGAACTGTTACAGTATTATGATTTGAACTAGATTTTTATATTTTCTTAAATGTAAAGTGTGTAAGTTCTGCACCACTAGCATCACCGAACGGAATTATAAAATAATGTTTTCAAACAAGTTTCCTGAACGCTCCTGCCATATTTGATTATTGATCAAACAGACAATTCCACTCCAAACTTTCACCAATGCTTGGGCCATTGTTGCTGTGTCAGGCTAGATGGGATGCTCAAACAAACAGTGATGTTTTGACATCAAAACCAAAGAAACACATGATTATTTCAAATCTCAAGTCTCAATGATATTCTGGTCTCTAGACATGGCTCGGGTCCCTCCTTCCATGTAAATTTATAGTATTTCCTTCTATTTTATCATCTGTCAGGCAAAAATTGTTGTAGAAATACATAGAATTATGCCAATATAAGACATTAAACAGCACATCTGTCTTCAACAAGACACAATCTGAGATAACATTCATGTCTGTAGCACAAACAGTTCACACAAAGCTTAATATGGGTTTTCTAAATGGTTTTGGGGTTTCACGATTTCTTTTGAAAAAAGCTGAGGAATGCAAAAATCTTAAAGTACTCGCATGGAAAATTAGTCATACTCAAAACAGATTTAGAATCCAGCCTGATCTCAAGAAAATTTGTGACTTTTGGCTAAATTATATTACGTGGTTCCTTACACTATCGTGGCAGTTCCAAGGTGAACTGTCCACTGAGTGGCGTCAGAGATTATTTAGCCTGAGGTGGACCACTTGTGTTAAAATGAATGGAACAAACTGGAAGGCCCAAAAGAAAACGCAGTTGCATCTTACAGGTAAATGAAAACAATCGTCTATTAGATCGAGACATCGACTGTCAGTTAAATCGAGAGCATGCAAGCACATCAGCTAAACCAGCCTGAAAAATAGTGTTGTTTAGCGTGACCTGTGCTAAAGAAACAATTTATGGTACCATTGTTGTCAGATATAAATGCTGATTTGGAAGATGGTCTTAGATTGTAATCTTGATCAACCATTTTGGAGATTCCTATCTTTTCACTTACAAGTAGAATTGTAACCATAGAAAATAGCTGCCCAGGAGAATTACCATTACTTAATTACCATTAAGATGGCTACAGTGCCTATAGCTTTCGTTTTACCAGGACACTGTCATGATACATACAACAAGCCACATATAATATCAGAATAGGCCCATCCATGTAAAGGACTCAAGGCTTTTTCTAGACTAATGTGATGAGTTGTTTCATTGCACTGGATGAATCATTCCACTGGAGACCTAATGATGACATGGACGTGTCTTGTTGACACAGATTTTGTTCCACTCACAAATGATGAAGTGAGGAGTAAGCCATTTACAGTGGGTATTTCTGAAATGCTGATCTCATTGATAGAATGTAAAAGCCCCCCACCCCCACACCGTTAAAATTAGAAAACAAGGCAAATTTATATTATTATGTAAGAGCATGCTCAGCAGTTTGATTCCTGTGCAAACTCTGTCTCCAAGACTGTTTAGGCATGCAGATGTCTAAATTTGAGTATTAGACCTCCCAATTGCCTAAATGCTACCAGCGCACAGTGTAACTATTCATAGTCTAGACAAAGTAGTATCTCCAGGGGCGTGTTGACATGAAAGACCTGCTACAAATGACAGTAATGTAGTCGCAGCACCAACAGTCCGCTTGATGCAATCAATATACAACATTGTCTTGCATCAGTTCAATGCTAATAATTTTAGCTCACAAGTGCTCAGCCGCTGGGTCTGCCATTATGGGATAATAAAGCCACCATTTGGCAATGACCAATGAATTATGAGATCAAATAAAAACGAAGAAGAACTCTCCAATACATTTTTGTGATAAACATCTTTGAACAAAGGGCGGACAGAGAGAGAGAGAGAGAGAGAGAGAGAGAGAGAGAGAGAGAGAGAGAGAGAGCGAGAGAGACTTCTTCCTCTCTCAGATCACAGTCACATTGTCATTAGTCTAAACAAGTCAGCAAATCTGCCATCTTCTGATCAGAAGATTAAATTGTATTCTCTCGCCACCAAATGTATATGTATATGGAAAAATGACAGTCCTGCACAGTATGTGTCACGGTTGTGAGAGAGGGGTGAGAGAGTGAGGATCCAAATGTAGAACTTTAATTCTAAACAAAATAAGTGGATTCTACGATGAAGGAATCCTATGAAGAAGGTAACAAACAAAACAGCAGAATATTGGCTACTAATGCACAACATACAAACAAGAACCAAAACTGGAACAAGGAACAAGAGAATATAAAGAAATGTCCTCTCACTTTCAACTGCTTTTATTTTCAGCAAACTTAATATGTTTAAATATGTGTATGAACACAAAAGATTCAACAACTGAGAGATAAACTGAACAAGTTTCAAAATGTGTGACTAACAGAAATAGTAAGCATAAGAAGCTGGTCTGGCATCCAGCTGCATTAAGTGCATTGCATCTCCTCCTAATGGACTGCACCAGATTTGCCAATTCTTGCTGTGAGATAACCTACTCTTCCACCAAGTTACTTGCGAGTTCCCAGACATTTCTGGGGGGTAATGGCACTAGCCCTCACCCTCTGATCAATCAGGTCCCAGACGTGCTCAATGGGATTGGGATCCAGGCTCTTCGCTGGCCATAGTAGAACACTGATATTCCTGTCTTGCAGGAAATCAAAAAGAGCAGTACAGCTGGTGGCATTGTCATGCCAGAGGATCATGTTAGGATGAGCCTGCAGGAAGGCTACCACATGAGGGAGGAGGATGTCTTCCCTGTAACACACAGCATTGAGATTGCCTGCAATGACAACAAGCTCAGTCCGATGATGCAGTGACACACCGCACCAGACCATGATGGACCCTCCATCTGCTCATTCCTATGACGATAAATGCTAGTCCAACCATCCCCCCCTGGTGAGACAAAACCGCGACTCGTCAGTGAATAGCACTTTTTGCCAGTCCTGTCTGGTCCAGCGAAGGTGGGTTTGTGCCCGTTGTGACATTGTCTCCGGTGATGTCTGGTAAGGACTTGCCTTACATCAGGCCTACAAGCCCTCAGTCAGCCTCTCTCAGCCTATTGCAGACAGTCTGAGCACTGATGGAGGGATTTTGCATTCCTGGTGTAACTCGGGCAGTTGATGTTGCCATCCTGTACCTGTTCCGCAGGTGTGATATTCGGATGTACTGTTCCTGCCACTGCGAGGAAAATCAGCTGTCCTTTCTGTCTCCCTTTAGCACCCCCACCCCCCTCCTCTCCCAGGGAAGTGGCTCCAGTAAAGGAGAGGGGTCAGGCAGTTTAGTTGGAGTTGGTGGAATATCCAGATACCAGGATGGAACTGGCAGAGGAACAGGAGTGCAGGACGGAAATGGCTGAGGGTCAGGGGGTGGAGTCGCAGGAAGCGGAGGCTCAGGGGACAGAGCCGCTGAAGGTAGAGACTCCAAGGGCAGAGCTGCCAGGGATGGAGTCTCAGGAGGAGGAGAGGGCAGAGCCACTTGAGTCTCAGGAGGAGGAGCGGATGAAGCCGCTGAAGAAGGAGTGGGTATAGTCGCTCAGGGGACAGAGTCTCAGGAGGTGGAGCCGCAGGTGCTTCAGGATTGTCAGGAGGCAGAGCGGGCAGAGCCGCAGTAGGCAGAGTGGACGGAGTAGCAGTATGTGGAGCCATGGAAGACTTGGAGGGCAGAGCCATGGAAGACACGAGGGCAAAGCCATGTAAGGCTCGGAGGATGTAGCCGTGGAAGACTTATCAGGAGAAGCGGCTGGAGGAAGAGTGGGAAGGGTCTCCATCGAAGGGGTCTCTGGGCCTACCGGAGCCAGGAGCAGAGGGGCATCCGTCGAGGGGGTCTCTGGAACCACCGGAGCTAGGAGTAGAGGGGCCCCCATTGAGGGGGTCTCTGGAACCACCGGAGCTAGGAACAGAGGGGCCTCTGTCTAAGGGGTCTCCAGGACCATCGGAGCTGAGAACAGATGGTCAGACCTTATGATTTCAGCTATGAAATCCTGAATAGATTGACCATCACAGTTTAAAGGAACTAGCTTCCTCACAAGGCCACTAAATCCCATCTAGAACATGGTCCTGAGGTTATCTCTCATGCCAATGCAATTGAGTGGCTAGTTTCCAACAAATAGAGCAATACTCAGCTGCAGGAGTGTGCCATTGGGAAAGCCATCAAATCTGTTCTGCTGGATCCATAATGTAGGTCAGTTCTTCTGCCAGGGTTGTGAAGGGAAGAGGAGAGAGAGTGAGGATCCAAAAGTAGAGATTTCATTCTAAACAAAATAAGGGGATACAACAATTAAGGAATTATATGAAGAAGAAGGTAAAATAAATACAACAGCAGAATGCTGGCTACTAACGCACTGCATACAAACAAGAACCGAAACTGGAACAAGGAACAATAAGATATATATATACACTAGTGTAAACAAGTAGACAAGGGAGACCTGGAATACAATTAGGGCAATGGATAGGAAAACAGACATAACAGAGGATGACACAAAACTTCAAACAAAGAGTCTCTTATAAATTTCAAATTAAGAGACCTTGGAGGGAAAACACAAGAATGACTTGACAGTATGAAGCTGAGCGCCACAGCATTCATGTTCATAAAATGTTAGACACATTTTTATACACCACATTTGGACTAGACAAGAAAAGTATCAATTTGGTAACAGAGCAGTTAACTAAAACATTTTCTACAGTGGCCAGCAAAGCACTGAGAAAAAGAAAAATGTACAGAAGTAAAATATATATTGTTAAAGCCGATTGGTTTGACAAAGATTGTCAAACATCAAGAAAGGAATTACGATCATTATCAAATGAAAAACACAGAGACTTTGCAAACCAGCACAAACACATTAAACCCTTAAAATTAACATTTACATTTAAATTACAATTTACAAGTCACTACTAATTAGGAAAAGAGCAGAACATATGACAGCAAATCTCAACAAGATTGAGTAGGCTGTCAATGAAAATTCCATTTGGTATTCATGTAACAATTTAGATACATCCAAAAAAGTCAAATTAATTCCCAACTGTAACGCAAAACTCTGGACAGAACATTTAGGAAACCTCTGTTGTATTTATGGGCCTTCCATAAATACAAACCTTTTTCTAGAGACTGTTGTGCGTGAAAATCCCAGGAGATCAGCAGTTACAAAATACTCAAACCAGTCCATCTGGCACCAGCAATCATGCCTGAGTCCAAATAATTGAGATCACATTTTTCCCCATTCTGATGGTTGATGTTAATATTAACTGAAGCTCCTGACCCATGTCTGAATTATTTTATGCACTGCACTGCTGCCACACGATTGGCTGATTAGATATTCGCATGGATAATTGTTGGTGCCAGATGGGCTGGTTTGAGTATTTGTGTAACTGGAGATCTCCTGGGATTTTCACACACAACAGTCTCTAGAATTTACTCAGAATGGTGCCAAAAACAATCAAACAAACAAAACAAAGAAAAAAAAAACATCCACTGAGTGGCAGTTCTGTGGACGGAAATGCCTTTTTGATGAGAGAGGTCAACAGAGAATGACCAGACTGGTTTGAACTGACAAAGTCTATGGTAATTCAGATAACCACTCTGTACAATTGTGATGAGATGTGCTCTTTTGGTGGCACGAGGGGACCAACACAATATTAGGCAGGTGGCTTTAATGTAGTGGTTGATTGGTGTAAATATTTATATTCTTCGTCAGATTTTTTTTTCTATATTAAATTTTATTTTATTTCATTATCAAGTGCTATTTTTGTATAATATTCATATTAAATTAAAGCTTAATTATTAATTAATGATCTATTATTAATTTTTTATTTATTTATTTATTATAACTAACTTATTATTATTTGTTGTTTTTGTATACTACAATTACATTTGATTTTAATCTTGCAATAACCTTAACCTATCTCCACGAGTACAAGACTTTGGAATAAATAACCACATAACTAAATAAATACTCTTCATAAAAGCTATAATTACAGACTCTGAATCTTACAGACTAAGAAAGGCGTTGCCATAAAGTTTATTACTCTACGCTTGCCGTAGTCCGTGGGCTTCTCGCTCGTCGTTACTTTGTTTCTCCTGGAGGGAGTTTCGAATGAACGTGTTTCACACTAATCTCATGTAAGGACTTTATTTTACATCTCAATCATGGCTCAAAGCGTTCAAAACGTCACTATTTCTCTCACGTTACCGATATCCTGCCAGATTTGCCTCGGAAAGGTAACTTTTATTTTACAGTTATACACAATACGCGTGGACTTGTTATAACGTTGTTGCATCTCAATTTTGAATGTTATTGTCCATATAACGTAATACACGTTATTGAAAAGAACTCTTTTCACGTGTATTGATTTACTGAGATGCTAATATCAGAAAGTTAATGGATAAACTGGGCTCGCTAGCTCCAAGAAAGTCCTATTATAAAGCGTTTACTTAGTTTGTTTCTACATCTTATGATAGTGACGTTGAATTTACCTGCTGGTTTGCTCTTTTGCATCAAAGGTGCGTCAGCCGGTCATTTGTTGCAACAACCATGTATTCTGCTCCAACTGTATCAAAGTTTGGCTGGAGAAAACCAGCCAGTGTCCCACATGCAGAGTTGCCATCACCCCAGAAAACCCCTGCAGAGAGATCATTGGTAAAGGAAATCATAATACTATTGTATATTGTTTGTATTGCATATGCATTGTTCCAGTTGGAATATAGAGCTGTAATTTAGATGTGGAAAGTTTATTTGTGCATCTATGCCAACACAATGGATTTGACATGAGTGCATGTTAATTCCAGTTGAGATGAGTGTGAATGGATTAAATATCATTCTCTTTATCTCTCTATGTGTGTTTACACGTATACTCGCAGGAGCAACAACTGACTGCGAGACCAATGAGAGCCTTTCTGTTAAGAGACGCCTACGAAAAACTCGAGGGGAATTGCTTTTGCGAGAATATGAGGTACTCTTGCTTAAAGACCCTATAAAATAGTTTGACAAACACAATTTTCTTTCCTATGTTTTTGTATTTCCTATTAAACCGGGGAGTTGGAGTGGGATATAGCCAATGTCTCATCCTTTCAGTAAACGCCAACAAAGCCATGGTAATGTTTGGAACAACACACTTATATACTATTCGTTTTCACACAGTATGTTGTTTGTATACTGTGCACAGAAAGTTTGGTTGAATTACTACATGAAATACATTGCATTCAAAATGACAAATAAACACGAAATAATATTAACACTTTTTTAACTCATCAGTTGACCAGATTGCCACTTCTAGAGAACATTCTTTTAGACCAAAATTATTTTGTCCACTAGGAGTACACTGGCATATACCAGTCAGACCTTAAAGGGATATTTCACCCAAAAATGAAAATTCTCTCATCATTTACTCATCCTCATGCCCTCCCGGATGTCTTTTTTTCTTCTGCTGCTGAACACGAATGAAGATTTTTTGAAGAATATCTCAGCTCTATAGGTCGATATAATGCAAGTGAATGGTAACCATAACTTTGAAGCTCCAGAAAGCACACATAGGCAGCATAAAAGTAATCCAGATGACTCCAGTGGTTTATACTCCATGTCTTCAGAAGTGGTATGATAGGGTTGGGTGAGAAACCGATCACTATTAAAACCCCTTTTTACTACAAGTGATCCTCCCTGCCAAGTAATGGTGATATGCATGAAGAATGCCAATCACCAAAAACAAAAGAACAACAACACTTAAGAGAGAAGAGAGCTCTTAGGAGGACTGGTGAAAGTGGAGTTTTATTGTAAAAAAAAAAAAAAAATAATAATAATAAAAAAAAAGGACTTAAATATTGATTTATTTTATTTTTTTCTCACCGACACTTGAAGACATGGATTAAACCACTAGAGTTGTATGAATTACTTTTATGCTGCCTTTATGTGCTTTTTTTGCGCTCCAAAATTTTGGTCACCATTCACTTGCATTGCATGGATAAACAGCTGAAATATTCTTTCTAAAAATCTTTGTTTGTGGACTTGCAGAAGAAAGTCATACACATTTGGGGTGGCATTAGGATGAGTTCATTTTTGAGTGAACTATCCTTTAAAATAAATTTGATTTAACGTGGTCATTAAAATATGTTTGAGTTCTATGTATGTATGAAATTGACCTAGCTATGCCATGAAAGCCAGTAAGAGTCCTTGATGGAACTTATGAATAATCTGTCTTTCAGGATGAAATCAAAACTCTCTTGAAAGAGAATGAAGAGTTGAAAAGCATAAACCTGAGCCTTGAGATGCAACTTAAAACGGCTTTGGAACCCAGCACTGTCTTGGTTCCAAAGAGTGAAACCAGCACTGTTGAACCTAGAGTTCTGGAGGAGTCGGTGAATAAGCTACGAGCTGCCAATGACTTGTACAGAAAGGTCAAACAGGATCTCGACAGGCTGAAAGAGGTTTGATTGTGATTGCTCTTATAAAAATATTTAGAATTAACGTTGATCATAAATGACATTAAGGAATCATTTAAGCATTGAAACCAAGTTGATTTGTTATATGTTAAATAGTGAAAAGGATAACACATGTTGATTTCATGGGGTAATTGATGACTTAATTGGTTGATACATAGACATACTTTATTTATCCCTAAGGAGAAATGTATAGTCACATCTTTTCTCTATACAGTATGTGGATTTTACCTGACTGTAAGGGGAAAAGAATGTGTGTTATTTGTGCTCTTTGCACAGTAAGTCCATGAAGTGCTCAAAAATACAATGGCAGCCATTCTAAAAGCAAACATGCTTCTCTCCATCAGGCAAACAAGACACTGCGCTCCCAGAATTTTGACCTAATCCAGGAAAATATGCATTTAAAAGCTGAAGTGGACAGCAGGTCTCCCCAAAAGTAAGCAAAATAGTATGTACTGTTGGTGAAGTGTTCAATGTTTGAGTTGTACATTGATTTTTGGCCTTTGGCCCAGTTTCAGATTGCATGTAAAGACCTTTACCGCAGTTTTTACTCGTTCTTAAATGTAGTTCGCATGCCTGTTTACGTTTTGACGTCAGAAGTAGAGAATAATCCAATGATTTCATGTTAACTGGGGCTGGATATTGATAAAGGTTTCTCATTTCCATTTGATTCCTATTCACAAGCTCCCGATTCGATATTGATTCAAATGTGTATATTTCTGTTACAATGTCCATTATCGTTGCATAATAAAGAAATTCTCTCCCAGCTAATGCTGTTAATTATACAGTGGACCATCTAACGAGATACGTAAGAGAATATACATTTTACAAATTTAATTTCTTATTTTAGCTTTTTAAAAATGTACAAATCCATGTATTCCACCAATAAATGATGTAAATGATGTTATATTGCATATATTATATTTAATGTTTAATGCATAATTTATACAATTTACATTGCTTTGTAGAACTTGCTAAAAATCGGTACTTTCTCTTTAAGAAAACCTGCAGTTCTTTGAAGAGTGCCTGTAATTTAGTGCATTTTAACAAAAGAGAATTCAAATGTCTTATTTACCTCATCTGTGCTATTTATGATTAGAATGAAATGTTTATTTTTTGTTGTTAACAGTCAACAGTTGTTTGTTAACCTGTTGATATGCATTTCCCCCCATGCGGAGGTGATGTCACTCTACTTGCGTTTAATATATAATTTACCATCTATAAATGTAATGAATGTTATCAAATTATACATCTTTTCAAAGGTCTAAGGGTTCAACATTGATATCTGATCTCTGTTTCATGATAGCAGTGCTCCAGAAACAGCAATTTAGTTATTTGTGCCAGGAGTACAAATGAAAACATGCAATATCAAAACGGGACTTCATACCTTTTTTAAGAAAACGCGATCGCCAGATGAATCCAGTTCGCCACACTTGGGTCAGTTGTCCATGGCAAGCGTTCATTGAAAAACATCCAATAGCACTTTTTGTCCAGAAGTGATAAATCTGAGAAATATTGATATATTCTCCATTGTTTGTTCTTACAAACTATGCAATCCGAGCAGCATTCATGTTATAAAACTGTATATGATCTTTATATATTAGAGTCCTGTAAACAAAATGAGCGTGTCTCCAAAGTCTATTTTTAAAAATGTGGTGTAGTTTTATTCATAATAAAAAATAGCAATGAAGTCAGATTTTGTCGTCTTGAAAGGCGGAGCCTTAATTTTACTCTACACCGGCAGCGATTTTCAGAGAAAAAAGCTTGCAGGAACCTAATTTTTTGTTAATCATCTTCAAACAAATTTCAAACGAAAATATGTCATTTTCATGGTTTGTGCTCAAAAAGGGGGTGTGTATCAACAGGTTAAGAACAGAAAGTGTGTTCAAAGAGACTAAAAGAGAAATTGCATTGAATTACGTGTATCTCATCTTTGGACACGCATAACACGGAAAGAGTCAAATCAAACTTTAACTTTTGAAAGGATGTGGAACTTTGCCAATATACTACTCAATTACTATTGAGTGAAATCTGGACATCTACCAGCCAGAGGCTAATCACAGACATTTTAGTTACATAGTGCAGAATTTGGCTCATGTGAGATTGATTTATTTGCATTTTAGAGAGTTGCGCATATAGTAAAAGATTGATTTGGGGATTTTATAATTGATATCAAGATTGTTCAAATTAAGATTGTGATGTGTTGGAAAACCAATACTTTTACCCCAGTACTAACGTGAACACTGGTTTCTTTTTATTTTCTTTATATAGTTATCTGAGAATTGATGTGCATGTAAACAAACTCTTTGACCATGGCAAAAATTTGGATTTCCTTAAACACAAGATGGTCTTTGGAACATTCTCAAATCATATTGGGATGCATGTCAGATTTGGCAAAACTTTTGTTTTCAGTCATTAAAGCAAAAGTGTGAGATACTATATACTATGAAATTCTTGTCTTTTTTTTTTTTTAATTCAACTTTTCACTCATTGTTATGCAAATAATATTATTTGTAATGGAAAGTTTTGAAATATGCTTCATTTTTTCATTTTCACTAGTGATCTCAGACTTTTGGAACCCACTATATTTATGTACAGATACATTTTTTGTGTTTTTACGTGGCTTTTCTATGTTTCTCTTTGAGGTTCGGCAGGTATACAGTTGCAGCACTCGAGGCTAAAATCCAGCAGTATGAGCGGGATGTGGCCCAGCTGAAAAGAGCTCTGGAGCGCAGCGATAAATACATTGAAGAGATGGAAGCCCAGAACCAGAGGGCCGACTTTCCTTCTGAAGAAAACACCGCCTCTGGGGGGGCACAAAACGGAGGGGTTGAAAGAATCACCCTGATGCGGAGGAGCCTGAGTGAAATGGAGGAGACTTCTGTTTGTACAGACTTGGACAGCAAGTGTACTGAGCTCCCCAACAACCATGGGAGCCTCCTGACAACATCTGATGTGTGCCAAAGTGTAGGTTTTTTAGGAGGGACTTTGACTCCACTGAAGGATGGGCTCAAGGATGTTCCCTCTACGCCTTCCTCGGCTCTCAGATCTCTGAACTTGAAGAGTCCTGCAGTTTGTAGTGACAGAAAGTTAGGTCTCAAACCTCTCACTTACCTGAGAAGACTCAGTTTTGATGATTGTCAAGGCTCGACCAGCTCACACTCAGCCAACCAAAGCCCAGGAACCTTCCAAGTCAACAAGAGCAGTCATTTCAATCAGAACACCGCTGTGAACTCGGACAAAGAGGTGCTGTGTGGGGGCTGGATGGACCACAGTCCTGAGCTGTCCCACCTGGAAGAAAACCGAGAAAAGTTCAAGCTACCAGAGACCACTTCTTCAACTGAGGACCCAAAGGGCAACAGTGAAGCTTGTATGGATGCAGCATACCTGGACAAGATCTCAGAGCTGGACTCTATGATGTCTGAAGGCGAGAGCTCTGGCAGTCTGGTAGCTCACCTTCCTCTGGCATTAACTTCACAGTTGCCAGACTTTGATGCCTCCCAAATTCCAGTACTGGATTTTTCTAGCAACCTCTTGGCTGATCCTGGGCCTGCAAGAGAGCACCATACCACATTACCGACACAGGAGAACACCCACAGTGCACATCATGATGCTGCTACGGCTTCTGAGGAGAAAGTTTCATTTGTTGAGTTCAGCGAGAGAGTTGAAGCCCTGGTGGAAAATCCTGGGCAGTCAACCAAACGCAAGTATCCCTCAGGATTAGCCATCTCCAGCCCCTCCAAACTCTCCAAACTCAAGTAGAAGCAGAAATGTTTGAAATATTTTTCTCCATTTTGATCTGATTCAGTGGCAAATTTTTAGTGAAAGTTCAACTAGATTTTACAGCCTTTTCCCTCAGGGCTCATGTGAATTTGCCTCACTGTTTATTATGATGACAGCAGTGTATGTTGGATGATGATACTGTATATTACAAAAACAGCTTCGGTGTCCCTAAGTGTTTAAGGTGTTAATATTTTTCTCTTGAATTTGAATGCTTGGTAGTTGTACAGATTTATGTGCCATTCTAAGGCTGTCACCATGAAAAAAATCGGAATGTGAACTGTTAAAACAATAAATACAAATTGAGCAGACAGTTTGAATATCATTTCCTATTTTTTAAAACAGGATTTTCCAACCAGGGGGATCGCAAGGGAACTATGAATGGTTTGTGAGCTTGTGATAAATGCCAAATTAAATTTACAATCAAATAAATAAATATTCATATAATATTAATTAAAATGTAATAAGAAAAGTAAAAGTTGGTAAAGTTGTACTGGGATGTCTAAATATTTTTCATGAATTTGAAAGTGCCATTTTCAAGTAGTTTGATGATATAATGTTATAACAACAGTAAACATAGTATTTTTTTAATAGTAGTGCATACAAACACAATGTCTGTCTGGTTTGGTTTGGTGGTGAATTATTGTGTCATCACCAGAATACTAACTGATCCATTCAATATCCACATCATGTACAGTCTTTTTAGGAATTAATGAAGCATAGTGAATTAACACTTCATTAGCTCAAACTGGAAACGGTTTGGCAATTAAACGTCAAATCAAATCAAATCAAATCACTTTATTGTCACACTACTGTGTACACGAGTGCAACAGCAGGTGAAATTCTTGTGTGCAGTTCCGAGCAACATAGCAGTCATGACAGTGACGAGACATAAACCACTTTACAATAAACAACATATTACACAAAACAATTTACATAACAAACTTACACAACAATTTACATAACAAATGTACACATACCTACACAACAATTTACATAACAAATGTACACAATACACACAATGTAGAATACACACACTAGATACGGGTATAAATATATATATATATACACTAAATTGGGAGAATATATTGACAGAGTGATGATTAATAAAGTGCATTGCTGATTGTTGATCGTGAGAGATCATGTGTTCAAAAGTCTTACGTTCATGCAGTGATTAGAGTTTAGTAAAATATACATGATAGTTAAAGTTGTGTGATCGATCAAGGCGGTGCCACCAGAACTTGAATAAACATGACTGATATTTAAATATTCAAGCATGCATATTTATTTCATTCTCCTGAAACGGAAATAAACGAATGCGCATACGGATACGCATTGTTTTGATATTTCTGAAATGTTTCAATTTATATAATTTATTTGAGAATCTATCAAATATAGGCCTATTTGAACGGGTTTCTTTTGCATTTTATGGGACTAAAAATGAAATTATAAAGACACTTAATATAAATGTATAAATGTATTTCTTTATAAACTGAAATTTATGTATTCACTTGCAATTATTTAGCTTTTTTATGCATTTATACGGTTACTTGTTATAAAACATGCCGAGCTAATATATCCGATTTTCTTTTATGTAATGTGATTTTAAACAGACAAACAATTATTTGAAAATTATTTCCGTCAAGCGTTCTATCGTCACTCATACAACCCACATTTGCATATCGAACGTTAGTAGTTATATTGTAACTGTTTAATATGTAATTGCTACAATATAACAAGCTGTATAAATACAGGCAGCACGCATGCGCGCAAAATCCACAGGTGTGGAAGCCCCCCTCGCTTTATTAAGCCAGGCCGGTTTGCAGTTTGAGGGGACATGAGCTGAAATGAAAGAGGGAGAGGCAAGAGAAGAGAGTCAACCGCGCTCGTCTCGCGAGAATAGACGAGTCTGCCGGACGAGATGTGAGAGACTCAGGTGTAAGCGCGCTCCTCATTCACACACAGCAGAGCCAAACAGAGACAGAGCCACTGCAGGCATCTCCGCAGCCAACAACCTCTGCATCCGCCTGACTGCTCGAGGACACCAGAAGAGGACGAGGAGACTGGATTTGTTTTGTTTGTGTTCCTAGAGCCTTTTTGTGCACTTTATCTGAACCGGATCCCTCGCAAACATGATGTCCATGAACAGCAAACAGCCTCATTTCGCCATGCACCCCACTTTACCTGAGCACAAGTACACAACTCTGCACTCGAGCTCGGAAGCGATCAGGAGAGCCTGCCTACAAACTCCACAGGTAAACGAGCATGAAACTTCTCTCTTCTTCTACGTCTCCTGGTTTCTCCTCTGTGCATGAGTAGCGCACAATAATAAGGAGCGCTGGGAGGCACACACTGCCTCAATGTTTTTTTCATGTATTCCACAGCCATCATCTGCACGTCTGTGATCTTTTCTGAAGGCATGCTCACAAAAGGCTCCGGCTTCAGCCTTTTTTGTATAATTTTTTTTGACTGGAAGCCTCTAAAATAAATATTCTCTGTGTTTTGTGTTGACACTATTCCCTAGCTGACATATCTCACTCTATCTCTCTCTCTCTCTCTCTCTCTCACCGCAGCTGCAGAGCAACATCTTCGCCAGCTTAGATGAGACGCTCCTGGCCCGCGCCGAAGCTTTGGCGGCCGTGGACATCGCCGTGTCCCAGGGTAAGAGTCACCCTTTCAAGCCCGACGCCACGTACCACACGATGAACACTGTGCCATGCTCGTCCACGTCCACTGTGCCACTCGCCCACCACCACCATCATCACCACCATCACCACCACCAGAACCTGGAGCCGCCCGACCTTATGGACCACATCAGCTCTCCGTCGCTCACCTTGATGCCCAGTTCGCACGAAGGAGCAGGCGGAGGCGGCGGAGGGGGCGGCGGCGGGGGTTTGATCTCCACGTCGGCCCACCCGCACTCCCACATGCACGGCTTGACCCACCTGTCCCACCAGGCTGCTATGAACATGAACTCGCCGCTCACTCACCACGGGCTCTTACCGGGCCACCACGGCGGTGCGCATCAGGGCGCACCGGGACTCACTAACAACGGACTGCCCTCTATTAACGACTCTGATACTGACCCGAGGGAGCTGGAGGCGTTCGCGGAGCGTTTCAAACAGAGGAGGATCAAACTTGGGGTGACTCAGGCGGATGTGGGGGGCGCCTTGGCCAACCTGAAGATCCCGGGCGTGGGCTCACTGAGCCAAAGTACCATTTGTCGGTTCGAGTCGCTTACTCTGTCGCACAACAACATGATCGCGCTCAAACCCATCCTTCAGGCGTGGTTGGAAGAGGCCGAGGGCGCCCAGCGGGAGAAAATGAGCAAACCCGACATTTTCAACGGGAGCGAGAAGAAGCGCAAGCGGACCTCCATAGCCGCTCCGGAGAAACGATCTCTGGAGGCTTATTTCGCGGTCCAGCCTCGGCCGTCTTCGGAGAAAATCGCGGCTATTGCTGAGAAATTGGACCTTAAAAAGAATGTGGTGCGAGTATGGTTTTGCAACCAAAGACAAAAACAGAAGAGGTTGAAATTTTCAGCAGCTCATTGATTGACTACTTCTTGAAAAAATAATCAAATACAATGTTGGACTGCGTTTTGGGGACCAAGGAATATCGCTTTGTCTCTGCTGGTATTCAAATCCGTGTGTTCAACATGACAAATATTATTACTGTTTTATTTTATGAAAACTCCTTGTTATTTTCACTGTACTTAAGTGAATGTGAAGTATGCAAATGACAGGTAATCCAGACGAACTCCTGGTAAATATTTCAAATATCATTGTGAAATTAGATAAATAAATCCAGCTTTATTTGAGCAAGATTTGTTTTTGCTCCAATGACATTATGATGTTATTCGGAATAATGAAAATAGCCATTCATGGATTACCTCATAGTTTAATTCTATCCTAATTTATTTATTGTTAATCCATTAATATATTTTTTGGCACATTTGTGTATTTATTCATTCATAATAGGGAACTGCTATATTTTTTATTATTAAATGTGTTAAAAGCAGATCCCGTTTATGTTATCATTTAATGTTTCAAAGGTCAGAACTAAAAAATGGAGAGAGAGAGAGAGAGAATGAAAGTATACAGAGTCCCTTTTAATTTAAGTGTGCGAAATAAAGGTGGCAACCACCGCTTGTTGAAATTGCACTGAGATCTACTGTTATTTAGATTGGTTAGATATATTAAATGCTTTTGTATATATACTAATGACACTTGCTCAACGAGCAAAGTTTCCCTTTTTTCTTTTCTTTTTTTTTTTTTTTTTTTTTTTTGCAAATTGGAATTTCCCTCTGACATTTCATTTGAAAATGTTAGTGGTGGATATTAGTTTACTCGCATGATCAAGGTGATTCTACTTGTATTCTAAAGGAAAATTGTCCTGAGATATTGTTTCATTGTTTTGTGTACTTTGGTTTGCAGTGCAAACATTCTATGCATTGAGAATTTTTATTTTGTTTTATTACAAGCACTACATAGAGTATCTACTGGTAGACCTTTGTGGATGGTGTAAGTCACTTTTTAATGCCCGTTTTCACATAAAGGTACAACGTTGTTTGTCGTGTTAATTGTTCGGGGGGAAAAGTGTAAGTAATGATTTTATTTTGTGCACAAGTATGTTTACAAACATCGGCCACGTGCGCATCATGAGACGTCTCACTCTGTCATATCTGTGCACATGTCCAACAGTCTGCTGTCTTTACCATCTGATCATCCAAACGTATCTCCATTCTGTTAGCCAAATCCAGCTGCAGGGGCACAAGTCCCAGCAATCTTCTCAATAAACGATGGAAAATCAAAGTCACGGCTCTTTTTGGGTGGATAGCAGATGCATATGTCTTTCTAATGTATAGACAGTCAGGCCTGAGTATAGGCCTGTAATTATCACACATATTCAGTTACTGTGTTAAGTCTGTTCTTATTTAGCTACAGTCAGCCTATACACCAAGGAGAAATGTACAATTTATTAACGGTTCTAAAAAATATCAGCACAATCCACTAAATCATATTCACAGCTAATTAACTAAACATATACATTTTTAATAGCCTAAAAAGTCCTGAATGAAATATATAGAGTAGGCTTATATAGCATGAAAAACGGCAAACAGAAGGACCAAAAAGTTTTGTGCCTTAATGAAATGTCGAACTGAAATACTCTCCCCCAAAAGACCACTAGTATGAAATAAAATCACACTTGGGAAAATTCAGTGGCGCAAAAAATTGAACCCAAGACACGCACGTTTTATAAAAGAGAAATTGGCCCAATAAGCTATATCGAGTTCCCAGAATTCATTCATTCTTTCTTTCTTTCTTTCTTTCTTTCTTTCTTTCTTTCTTTCTTTCTTTCTTTCCTTTACAGTCACTTGATTGGCTTCCTTATGAGCGCAATTCTTTCATATGCAGTCATTACTCCAGAAAGCATGCATTATTTATACATTTTATTTCGCTTCATTTCCATGGTCTGTAATTCTTAGTCTAGACTTTAACACACTAGCTGAGGTTCTGCATTCTGTTAGATCACATTTTTACTGCGAAAAGAAATGTAGAAATCTTAAGAGACTTAATATAATAATAATAATAATAATTTTCAAATGATTTTCTTTGGCTACATGTCATTTTTGGCCTTGGTTTTGTTTTACGTGGGTATTAAATTTAAATACCCTTACTACGGTTAATTAAATAATTCATGCTCTGTGGTTTGGAAAAATTAATAAACGGAATACAACAAGGCACCAATTAAAAGCGCAGTAATTGTTATCGGCGCCGTAATGGGATGTTAGTGTGTCAAACAAATAGCATTTTTGGCCGTGCACTTGTCTGCTAAATGAGGCCACATGAGTATCACATTAGTACTCAATCAGAATGCATGCGATTCTGCGCATTCGATGTGTGCGCATGATATCTCAAACTGATATGAGGATTATTAGTTCCCAGAACCAAAAGGCTTTTGGACAGAAGTTGGGTTCTGCCCCTCAGAACTGACAATAAACATTTAATGAAGCCTGAGACCAGTCCGTCTCCAAACAGTGTCAAGGGGAGTTCAAAAAACAGTGTTAAAGGAGTCTTTTAATACACTCCTTATATTAATGACAAAAAGGGGTCTAATTTCAAAAGTTGGTTTATTCATAAAAAAACTGTGACATTGCAGATGTTTTCCAGTGTAGCTAAAAAGAGAAAATTCAGGGGGCCGGGGGAGGGAGCTTTACATTTTGCTGCCTTTAAAAAAAAGATATGTTATATGTAAGTGATGCAATATTAATCGCGCTTTGCTGATATAAAATGCAATATTTTCAGACAGCTATCGGGGTTTTGCAGGGAAGCACTTGATGAAAGCAGGTCGCAGCTGCTGTGCTACTGGAGAAAGACACATTTATTGCAACTGTTTTGCTTTTGGCAACGAAGAGGAGAACGCTGTTGCGTGAGTATAAATGGACATTTTCTTTGGACTAAAGAAGGACTTATTTGAATGACACTGATTTATTTGTATTTTTATATAGAGTGGTGCACGACATCCATAAGGTTGCTGAGTTACATCAACTTTTAAATAGATGCTTTATTAAATGCAATCTTTACAAATATATTTTCTAACACCAACGGACACTAAATTGCTATAAATCAACCATTCCAATTCCGACATGCGTTTTTATTTATTTATTTGTTTAAATTTTATTGTACATTTTATTTGGCTATCCTGTCTGTCCTGAGATCAAAATTTGAGAATGAATCTTTCACTGTAAAAAGTGGCAACTTGCAATTCTTAAAATTAGTTTTGCTGGTGTAACCAATGTATTCAGACTGATTCAGTGATGTTAAATTATTTTATTTCGTTTTCCCCTCCCCAGTTAATTTAGATGTCACCACATGAAGCACTTTTTTAGGTAAACATGTTCTTTACGTGAAAGATACAGTTTTAAAAATGAAAATGGAATTGGATTGTGAATGTAAATTACCATAAGGAGCTATTTCTGTCTGACCTATGCAGTCAGGTTAATTCGGTCATTTTAAATAATATTTGACTTGAATAAAACCAGTTCATTTAGATGTTACCAAACGAATCACGTAGTTTTTTTTTTTCGTTTTTTTTTTTTTCTTTTCATTTTCATAGATGCACGATGCTACAGACACACATTATATTTGACCTCAACACAAAATTGTAACATTTTTCTTTGATTGTGTTCCGACTCTGCATGCCCTGTAATTAGATTTAGCTAATCCTCTTTTCTATATGAATTCAAAACTTACTCCAAACTACATTTTCCTGCAGTTCACGGCACCGAACCTAACGCAAGCACCGCATTTCAGCACCACGAACAGCTCCCTCGCAGACTGAAGAGTAATGCATGGAGTCTATATCAAGCAGCTCTAGGGTGCTGCTGTCTTTCTGCCTGCACTAAAGCCTCTAATATGTTAATGGCCGGAGGAGATGCCGCAGGTACAGATCCCAGCTGCTTCATGAGCCATATGTCACCCGGTTTGCCTCATGGATCTATTAATCAAGAGATACTTCATCAACACAACACAACTCAACAGCATCCCGCCCTCAAAGTTCAGCTACTACAAACAGCAACAACAAAAACACCAGATATAACCCATTTAGAGCTAAAAGTGAAACGCGCCCTGTGGATGGATGTACAAGTTAAAAAAAAATAAAAAATAAAAAAACAATGCGAAGGAGTCAATAGCCGTAATGTGAATGTAATTGCATGTAATTTTCGGGCTCTGCGTTTTACGCAGTTGATTACATGCATTAAGAAAGCATTGCGAATCTTCCAGATCAAATCACGAGCATCATTGCCATTACAAACTTTGATAAAAAGGAAATTACATTTTAAAAATTGTACTTTCCATGCAGAAATCCATCTGCTTTGGATATTAACGAACATAGTTTGATCTCAATGGGAAAAAATAATTTGGAAGCACCAATGCTGCATTTTTATCGGACGGAATAAGTAAAATCCCAATCATTTCGTGTTCATCCAGGATATATTCCCTTTTGGTCTACACTTAGCAGATTTATTTGGCTTAAATTTGAGATATTTTATTACTGAAACAAAATTCCCTAATTCATTCGTAGAACGCACCTAATTCAGTTCTCAATAATGCCAATGTCTTTTTAACAGCCACCTGTGTATCTGATTAGATAATGGAAATTAATTAATTAAATAATAAATGATCAATTTAAATAAAAAAGTTCGAATGCAATATGCAAACATTTTCATCGAATACACGAGTAGTTACAATATTTGTAGAACAAAATGGCAATAACTTAATAATGATAACAATAACAAATTCAACTGCACTGTGTTTATGTTTTTCCGATTTTTTTTTCCTTCTTCCGTTCTGTGTTTAGACATATTTAAAAACATTACAAATGATTCATATTAATGGGTATTTTAAGGAGAATTAACAACTTGAATTTGAGAATTTAAGTTGATTTAACAAGTGGACATTTTCATGTCTGCGAAAATGTAAGCTTTGGTTGCAAACAAAATAAATACTTAACAACAAACTATATTCAAGTACAGGCCCCTGTCTAGCTTGTTTAAGAATGGGGGAAACAATTAAGTGTTCCACTTTACTAGTATTGATTGAAATAAATAAATAAGTAAATACATCTGGGATTTGGTCAAAAGAGTGTCTTCAAAGCTGCTTCCCCAGTATTTAGTATTTCTTAATTTTTGCTTTTTACTAAGATATGAGCCATCCTAAGCTTTCTATAAAGGTATAATTTCAGGTTATTTGGCATTTGGATTATAATTAAAAGTGCCAGGAAATGTAGGAAATTCACCCTATTATAAATAGTCTATTTTACATATATCATGTAAATTTAATGTGACTGCTTGAAAATAATAATTCCATGTGGGCTATAATTATATTAAGTATTTTATACTAATGTAAATGTTTTTATTATTATTTATTTGATGTTATTTTTAATCAATGTAATTATTTGGCCACTATATTGTAGCAACCAATTTTTTATAGGACACATGCACAGACAGAGCAAACGCATGGCTGTATATTGGTTATAACAATGACCATGAAGAATGGCCTGTGGATGGAAATGTCAGGCAGGGGGTTGGGAGAGCAAATCCTCCCAGATCTGTGTTCATTTACAACTTGTATTTATTCAGTGATCTTCAGCATTGAGGGGAGCCCAGGCTGTTGACACAACGGCATATTTCAATCACAAGGGGTTCAAAGTCACACCAAAAACCTATTTGTTTAATAAATCCGTCATTTAAGTTGAAAAATATTTGATAAGCAAGGTTGACCCTCCAATCCCCCATCCCCATCCCATCCCAAACCAGAGCATTCACTGCAGCTAAAAGGAAATAGAGGTTAAAGTCTTTATGCAGATAAAAACATGCTCTTCTCTGCATTTATCCATGCATCAAACAGTGTTCTGTATCACAGACAGCTTGACTCCAAAAGCGAATGCAACCTTCATGACAGGAATGAAAGAGCCAGCAAGGTTTCTGCCAAACAATATTCAGCACGTGAGAATTGTGGGGTGAGCTGACTCTCCCATTGGATTGTTAGAGTAGATGTCAGTCTGTTTCTTTATGAAGGGCTGTATAAATGTCAAGTGCTTTCTCTCATCCTGTCTCTTTAACGCTCTTGTGGCCCCGGGCCCTGCACTTTTTGACCTTCTATTGAACACACTCGCCCCTTGTCATTATCCTCATTTTGCCTCAGGAGTTCATCGTTTGTTCTACTGAACCCTCTTCACCAAAGTCAGAGATATTTACTAACCAGCTGTGTGTGACACTATTTACAAATGGGCCCTTTCAGACAGAGTTTTGAACTCATTTGGTTGCCCAAAAGCATGGAGAAAGTGTTTTCAAGATGTTATTTGTATGACAAGAAGATCATTTTTAACAATGTACTGTATGTCTCTAAAGAAATGTTATTTTCTCCTTCATGCTTTCAGATGATACAATCTGAAAAACAGTCTTCAGAGCGAGAGAGAGAGAGAGAGAGAGAGAGAGAGAGAGAGAGAGAGAGAGAGAGAGAGAGAAACAATAACAAAAAGTAAACATAGTTTCCCATATATGAGATCTTTTTAATATCTCAATGTTTTCTTATAAACAGCAATGAGATTAAAATATATTAAAATCTGTTTGTTTAGCTCTCTTGAGAAACCAGTAATGCCAGTAATCTCACATTTGTCTCCTCTAGAATTAAAAAAAAAGATCTCAACAATGTCTCAAACTGTGCTTTTGTCTACAATCAAAAGATATTAGTTAGGGCTGTCAATTGATTGTAATTTGAAATCAAATGAATCGCATAATTCAATATTTGCTGAAATATGTCCCTAAATAAAGATAATTCAATATAAATAATACAGAATAATTCAATATTATAATACATTATTGTGGAAGATGTGTAAAGCATTGATTAGACAATAAAAAAAGTGGTTTACGAGTCAACATATTTATCATTTTCCCCCATATCATTAGACATATGCCCACAGTCGAAAGCAATCCCATTCTTATATTGTTCGTCAAACTGCCCTGTTCTCACAGGAAGTGTTCTTATGCTACGTCAACGCTATTTTAATTATATTGTCGGCCTATAACATATATGTAAAACATAGTGCCATGTTTATAGTGCCATAAATGCCATATTTGTAGGACTCTGCGATAAGTTCAGTGTAGTTGAAACTTTGAAAAGCTTGTCTTGAGATTCTTGTATTCTGTTGTGCTTCATTAAGAACGCAACCTGTCTCTCATTCTGTTGCTATGCTGCTTGTGAGGTTTGTTGAGATGTGCTGACTTCCCCGTCCTGATGTGGCTCGTAAAAATAATTCATGCTTTTGCTACTGAATTTACATATGGGTTAGGAGGCATGATAAATTGCATAAAATCTTTAACATATAATTTTTCAGATAATTAATGGCATTAATTAAAGTTTGATATCAAAAGCCCTAATATCAATATAAATATTTATTGTCATATTATTCTTAGAAGAATATCTCAGCTCTTTAGGTCCATACAATGCAAGTGAATGGTGGCCAGAACATTGAAGGTAAAATCACCCATAAAATCAGCATAAAAGTAAAAACAAAACAACTCCAGTGGTTACATCCATATCTTCTGAAGTGACAGAATACAGTAAGTGTGGGTGAGAAACAGATTCATATTGAAGTCCCTTTTTTTTACTATAAATCTCCACTTTCACTTCCACATTCCTCTTCTTTTGCTTTTGGTCAATTTGCATTCTTCATTCATATCGCCACCTACTGGTCAGGGCTTGTCAACAGTGAAAATTTATAGTAAAAAAAGGACTTGATCTGTTTCTCACCCACACATTGTTAGCACATGGAAATTACATAAAATGATGAATTTTCCCGGCAGATATTCTAATAAATAGCCCCTTTTTAAAAGGTTATAAACATGATTATATCACGGGACTGAAAAAATTGTGTAATTTTTCATGTGAGAATGATTTATATTCAATGTTTTGTGTAAGTTTCTGTTAACCCATTTAGGATTTTACCCATGAGCCATGATTTTTAAAGTGAAAGCCAAAGACTCTAGTAGCGACTTCCCCAGATCTACATAGGAAAAATAGGCAGCTGATCATTTATCCCAATGAATGGCTTATCGATCACTGATGTCTGCATGTAGTGGTAAAGATAGCTCTAATGTGATACATTATGCATGAAACATATCCCAAACAAGATCTGACAGGACGGGCCAACATTGTGTCACACTGAACTCATTAAGTCTTCACATTTCAATCTGGATAAGCAAGAACTAGAGTGAATTATGGAATATATTTATCAGAGTCTAGAGTTTAAAACTTTGTGTCTGTGCTTTAGGTTTAAAGGCTGTGTGTGTGTTGCTGGCTGAAATGAAGGGTTGGTATGTGTGTGTGTGTGTGTGTGTGTGTGTGTGCGGATAATAAGGGAACCGGCTTGGGCCACCACTGTGCTCACCACCACACCATCAAATATTCATCAGTGTTGATTAAACAAGATACCGGCCACAGATCTGGTGGCACAGTGCTAGAATGTCAAACCAAACGCAAAAAAAAAAAAAAAAAAAAAAAAAAAACGCAGTGAAATAGGATGGAATGTCCTGCAGTATGAGGTCAGCGTGAGCCACCGGAAATGACATCAGAATTACAGCAGCCTTATAGACATAACCTCAGACAAGGAGATGATGATGGGAGAGAAAAACAGAAGGATGGAGAAGAAATGAGATGAGTGGTAAAATAAAAGAAAATGTTATGGAAATAGTCACCCCAAAAGGATAATTCTGTCATTCTTTACTCACCCTCATGATGTTCCAAACCACACTTTCACGTTCACGTTGTGCATGTCATATGATGGTCTTCTGTGGAACATAAAAGGTGAATTATTTAAGGGAAATCCTCGACGCTTTTTTCCATATAATGGAAGTGAACAGGGAATGTGTCTGTTTAGCTCTAGAATGACAAAAAGGCACCATAAAATACATTTTATGTCTACTAAAATCACAAGATAGAGTCATATAAAGAACAAACAAAAATTTAAGTCATTACTTGCTTTTCCCCTCCACTAAAACTCTTAAATGGACTACAAAACCTGTAAGGAATGGAACAATGGCACGTTGATTGTATTTCCATCAATGGATTATAATAGCCTGGTTCTGGAAGTGAAAATCTCATTCATATTTTTCCACAGGCAAATTGATTTTTAACAGTTACTTACACACTTTTAAAGACAGACCTCCACAGTTGTTAATCAATGATACTGTATATGCATCTGTTGAAGCCATCAGTCTGCATTATTTAATTTTCATATTAAAAAAGTCTTATTTAACAGTGGAATTACACTAACTACACTACCATGATCCTGAGGGGGAAAATCCACAAATCAGAGAATCGCAGCCAACAAAGTGTGCCAAAATATCGCTGAATTAAGTCATTCTCTCAAACTACTTATATATGTGTACAGTACTGTTCCACTCTTTGAGATCTACAATAAACCAAAAATATATTGATTCTATACTTATAATAAAAACTTACTTTTTAAATTTGACTATTGTTTTTAATTCAATTACATAATTTGCAATGCTTCATGGGATTGTAGTTCATTCACATTTGTACATTTGTCTTTGTTTGATTTTTCAAATCATTTTTTATTTTAATCAAAGTTTATAATTTTGCGATCCACCTCAGAATTTAAACTTACATTTTGGTTTGTTCCTCAAACAAAGCCATCATACGTCTTCAGGAGACTTGGAATATAGCGCACAAGTCATATGGACTACTTTAATGGTGCTGTTATGCTTTTTTTTTTAACCTTTTTGGCGGTCTACAGCTTCTTCAAAGTCTCCTTTTGTGTTCTACAGAAAAAATAACAGCCGATGGGTTTGGGATGACATGAGGTACACTTTTGGGAGAACTATCCCTTTAAGAAGAATGCAGAGGAGCAGTTCAAGAACAGGAGTGAACTTGACAGGATAGGAATTGTGGAATAGATGAGTGGAAAAAATGAAATGAAATGAAGAAGAGAGGAGAAGAGAGGTCAGTCACTCAGAGCACATACATATTTCATGAGATGTGCGGTTCAGCGGAGACAGGAAAGAGCTTGGTCAGAGAGGTTAGCCCAACTCATTCACAGCACCCAGAGAGAGAGAGAGAGAGAGAGAGAGAGAGAGAGAGAGAGAGAGAGAGAGAGAGAGAGAGAGAGAGAGAGCTGTAAGAGGAGGAGTCAGATGTGTATTTTAGTATAGCTTGCTCGGCCTAATTTTAACTCAGCCTGCTCGGTCTATAACTCCTAAAGACACTATTGAGAAATATTTTTTAATAATCACATATGAATAACCATTATTATAGTGTTTTGCTAAGGGTCAGTATTTAAACAAACTCCTAACCTAAACATTAGACTTCAGTGAGTTTGTGTTATGACATGAATGTCGCTTCAAATCATGTGGCTTGTTGATGAGATGTTCACCTGGCGGGCAATAAAACGGTGAACACATCCAATAGACTAACACTGAAGGATGAATGCAAACCATATCTATGGACCAGAAAAAAAAGAGGGTGGGCTCTTTTGACTTAAAGGGACAGTTCACCAAATCATCATTAAGAGACCCAGATGTGTATGACTTTCTTTCTTCTTAAGAACACAATCTAAGATTTTTAGAAGAATATCTCAGCTCTATAAGTCCATGCAATGCAAGTGAATGGTGACCAAAACTCTGAAGTTCCAAAAAGCAAATAAAGGCATCATAAAATAATCCACATAGGCCCCTGGGATACTTCCAATGAAATCAATGAACGTATGGGTGTGACATAATTTAGAACAAAATCTGTCCAAAAAGAAGGTGTTTTTGATGTTGTTTTGGTGGTTCATAATGTATTGCCAGGGTGAACTTTCAGGAAAACATCTTCCCGGCTGCTAAACACCTTTTTACTGCCATTGGTTCACATCATTGTTAGGTGTGACCAGCAGCTCCACCTACTTTGAGGCCGACAACTAATTCCAGTTACATTGTTCAGTTAGTTAAGTTCAGACACCATGAACACACAAGTGTGTAGTCATTAGTGAGTTGGTTAAATTTACTTACATTTGTATGATCATTCACATAGAGAAATCTTCTTTTGTTTAATTTGTCTACCCAAATACTTAAGCGTCAATTCATACTATTGTTTTTATATGCTGCTTCCCTCTTGTTCCTTCTGCAGTGGAAGCCATTTAAACATCTGAGCAAATTACAGTATAAACCCATAGAAAAATGTAAGAAATAAAAAAAGCCCATAGTGATGTGGTAAGAACCACATAGAACACCTAAGCAACCATATCACAAAGCCATGACAACCAACCAAAATATACTAGCAACCACATATCTAGAAAGCATCCACAACACCCTAGTATCAAAAAGATATAAAAGAGTTTTGTACGAGTAAACAACATTAATATTGTCCTTAGAAAAATATGCAAAATGCAAAAATAAATTTTGAATTTAATGTTTATTAACAGCATTACTTTTAATCAGAGGGATTTTGGTTTTGTTTTGTGAACTTTGTGACACCACTCATATTCTGTGCATGAATTATTAAATAATAATATTTTCAATATTTGGTTGGTTATTAAAGAGAACTTGATGAATAATTGATGACATCGCCAACATCAGTGATAGAATAACAGTGTTTGTTTTGATCAGTGACAGTTTGTGTGCCAGGATGATTGCATTGAATTTTCTTTTCTGTATGTGTAATACATTTATTTTCAAAATAAAAGCATTAAGCCAAAATCAGTGGAGAGTTGTTTTGTTCCTCAGTAGATGCTTCATATTTTTAAATAATTTATAAAAGTCTCTAAAAAAATCTGATATGTTTGTGTGTGGTGGGGTTTCGAGAGGCTTATTAAACATTTAAAAAATGCATAAATAAACATCTGCAAGAGAAAACATTTTCTGTGAGGATTTCGCTTATATATATATATATATATATATATATATATATATATATATATATATATATATATATATATATATATATATATATATATATAATTTTAAAAGTGTCTATGTGTTTATGTAATCTCATTCTCATCCTTCTCTACAGCCCATAGTTTCCATGCAATTTAAATACACATTAGTCCTGACAAACCCCTCATAGTCGGAACAATTGAAAAGTTAAATTGTTGGCCAAATATAGCATCACTTCTCTTGTGGCACCTCGGCAAGGCAGGACCAAACCAGAGCAGACACCTGCAACACCCTGAAACACACACACACAGCGCTGCAGTTCATTCCCAGTCATTTTCCTCACGTCTTATCAGCCCATCATACTGACAGACCGTCATTGATTAGCATGTCAGTTCTGTGTCTTGGCGAGACGGCTGCGGGTCATCTGCAGTGAGAACTGTCTCTAATCTGAGCCCACCAGGGACACCTCGAGCCCCCCAGATCTTGCAGACAGACAGGTAAGACTGGAGCCGCAGTGTGCTGGATTTGCCCTTGTACTCTCTAAACGCCCTAATGCTCTCCTAACGCTGGCTGACCTGATCAAGCTGTCAAGGTGATGTCAGGAAATTAAGGTGAAGAAGAGGTCAGATCAACAGGAACAACATCATCAGAGGGCCGTCTGCACTACCTTCTATCTTGACACTCATGGACAGAGTCATTAAAAGAACAAGCAAAACTCCAGTTAAGGAATATTCTGGATTACAACACAACCTCTAATGATAAAAACTTTGTACTGATGCAAATATAATACTTTAAAAAGTTTTCATTAATCAATTAATGTCATGCAAAGTCCAGTAAACATAAAAAGTCAATATTTGGTGTGACCACCTTTGCCTTAAAAACAACACCAATTCTCCTAGGTACACCTGGGTACAGTTTATTTATTGTTGGCAGATAGGATGTTGCAAGCTTCTTTGAGAATTTTCCAGAGTTCTTCTATCTATTTAGGCTGTCTCAATTGCTTCTGTCTCTTCATGTAATCCCAGACTGACCCAATTTTCAGCTGGGGGCTCTGTGGGGGCCATCCCATTTGTTGCAGGGCTCCCTGTTCTTCTATTCTATTTTATTTGCAAAAGGAATGTTTAGGAGTCTAAAATGTATATTTCCTATTTACACACTAAAGCTGAAGATATATAGTTAATAACCATCTTAGACAAATGTTTTTGCAAAACATTTTATGTGCCTAAGATGTTTTCACAGTACTGTACATACAATGGAAGTCAGGGACAACAGTTGTGAAAAGTAGTCCCACTTCGATTTGAACAACTTTATGGCTCAAATAATACAATTCGTACTCAGTTAATATCAAGAATTGCGTAAAATTCATTTAAGTGTTTTGACAAAAATACAAGCTTCTCATTTCTGCTTTTTAACCCTTCAGGACACTTGGCCAATAGACTTCTATTGTATGTGCAATTCTGTATATGCTTTAACAAAATGAGGTGTGGAATTCTTCTGTGGTAAACAACAAAATGCCACAGATGTTGTGAATAGAGCATAACTTAAAGTGGAATATTCCATTCAATAGCACAGAAAAAAAATCTATTTATCTCTTTGTTAAAAAAGAACGGAATGTGTGTTTACAGTTTTTCACTTAAAGTGGAAGCATATAGGGCCTGCGTCTCTGTTGATTTAAAAGCAGAAATGTAGCTTGTATTTGTTAAAGGAATATTCCCAGATTCAATACAAGTCAAGCTCAATCGACAACATTTGTGGCATATTGTTGATTTACAAAAAAAATGAATAGACTTGTTCATCCTTTTCTTTAAAACAAATACAAATCTGGGTTACAGTTTGGCACCTACAATGGAAGTGAATCGGGCCAATCCATAGACATTAAAATAATCACTGTTTCAAATGTATTGCCACAAGACGTGAACAGTAGGCCTATTAATGTTATTTTAGTCTGATAAAATAACTTACTAACCTTTGTAACCTGTGTAAAGTTATTTGCAATTTTACAAGTTTGTTGCCACGACGACTTCACACTGTAAACACTAAAACCCTAAAACAGCCATAAAAATGAGGATTTAAAGAACTTCACAGCTCAAATATGTTTTTGTGTGCTATTTTAAAAATATACATTTCATATTTCTGCTTTTGGCCCCATTGACTTCTATTGTAAGTGCCTCACTGTAACCTCGATTTTTGCTTTTTTAAAGAATAATAAAAAAAACTATTTGTGATAACATTATGTTACAAATGCTGTCAATGGAGCTTAAATTGAGTTGAATCCTGAATATTCCTTTAAAGCATTTCTTAACTTCAATTCAGTAGAAATCATATTATTTGAGCAGTAAAGTGGTCTTCTCCTTTTGAGGTGGGACTACTTTTTTGTATGTGCATTTCTGTATATAAATGTGTTTTTTTCAAACTGCAATACTAGTAAAACTTTTCTGTGGTAATCATCAAAATGCCACAGATGATGTAAATAGATGTTCACTTGTTTTTAAACTGGAATATAACAGAGATGTGAAGCTTGTATTTTTGTTAAATCACTTCTTGACATGAATTCAGAAAAACATTATTATTATTTGAGCTGTAAAGTTGTCTCAGTTGTCCTTTTGATGTGGGAATACTTTTTTGAAATTCTGGAAAAATTCTGAAATCTTTGCTACTTATAAATCCTGTTGGTGGAGTTTGCAGAACTCTGCACAATGTAAACATAAAAATACTTACCAGATAGTTACACCATGTTCCTTCCTGGTATCCTTGTGCAGATGCCAAGCAAAAGTTACCGAGCATATTCTCATTCTTAAAAGCATTTTATTGGATGAAAATTGATATATGCGCCAAAGCAGAAGATGATGTCATCAATATTTTTGTTTCATTTTCTTGGTAGACAGAGGCCCTGTTTCCACGTAATTTTAAAGGAATAGTTCACACAAAAATGAAAATTCTCTCATCATTTACCCACCCTCATGCCATCCCACATGTGTATGACTTTCTTTCATCTGCTGAACTCAAATGAAGAGTTTTAGAAGTCCTCAGCTCTTTTGGTCCATACAATGCAAGTGAATGGGTGCCAAAAACTTGAAGCTCCAAAAATCACATTAGTCAACATAAAAGTAATCTATGAGACTCCAGTGGTTAAAGCAATATCTTCAGAAGCGATTCAAATTCTCTACTAGGCAGGGAGAAGAGTTTCAAGCAATAAAGGAATTAAACATAGATCTGTTTCTCAATCATACCTTTCATATCACCTCTGAAAATATGGATTAAAACAACAGAGTTGTATGGGTTACTTTTATGATGCATTTTAGAGCATCAACATTTTGGCACCCATTCACTTGCATTGTATGGACCTACAGAACGGACATATTATTTTAAAAATCAGCATTTCTGATTTTTGTTTCCACTGAAAGACACACACACACACACACACACACACACACACACACACACACACACACACACACACACAGTTCAGCAATACAAGGAACCCCCCCCAAAACGAAAAAGTACAAAAATACCATTTAACATATTAATTACTTGAACACAAATCTAACCATCAAAAGAAAAAGAAAAAATTTAAATAAAGAAACACAAAACAAACAAATGTGGTTAGCAACCTCCATTAGAACACACACTATGTTTTTCTCAATTAACCACAAAAAAGAACGATATCCTGTCGGCCTTGCGAATAAACCAACAAATAAAATATAACAAACTACCGACGCATGTTGTCACCACAAAAATGCGACCACTGATCAAAAGGGAAGTACACTTACCCCAAGAATGTTATCCTTCAAGGGCAGGTACTCCACAGCGTATATCCAAACCGCCAATTAACTGGGATAAATGGGACTACACATTACTGGGAACATAAACAGATAACAAAGCTCAGTGAAAATCTCCAGACTGCCGGCAAAATACGGGAGACAAACATATAAAATGTATCAAGGGTTGAGCAGTCAGTGTACGTATGTGTAGGTGAAAGCACGAGGATATCCAAAATCTAACATGGGCAAAATTAACTGTTGTTAATACCATGACAAAACGTATTTCAGCCAAACCGCTACATGCTATTACACCAGCACATAACTTCAGATACCGTCGGAAACACGGACGTAGTGGGTTGGATGTGACACATTCCCCAATACTACTAACTGCCTCTAAATAGGCGGCATCCAGGCCTGTGATTTCATAGCAGGCTTGTGGTTCCAGCTCTGCTTCATCAGTCCATCTCTATACAGTCTTTACTATAGTCTTAACTGATTCCTGCTTGTTGGTCGAGAGAAGATGTACCAGACAGTGATCAGAGAGTTGCTGCATGTGAGACAGAGCGATATGCAAACTCAGCAGTGTTGCAGCAGTGATCCAGTATATTTCTGTCTCTGGTGAGGCAAATGATGTGTTGTTTGTATTTTGATAGTTCACGGGTGAAGTTAGCTTCATTAAAATCTCCCAGAAAAATGATAAGTGTTGTTGCTCTGTTGTTTAGTGTGTCTGATATCAACATGCTTTGACACAGATGACAAGCACACACATCTAAAGCTCAGGTTATACTGAAATAATGGATAATTCTACTCAAAATTATGTGTTTGTGCTTAGATCAAATCAAATGTCATCATGAAATCAGAGACACTCCCCTCAAAATCTGATCACAAGTGGTCACATGAGGTGCATTTGAGATGCATACCAGGTTGACAAAGGAATGTATCTTGGCTGACCCCTTTTGATCATATCACAGAAAACGCTTATTAACAGCAGGTGGAAACAGGGACAAAGACTGTATATAACTAACTTGTAGGGCACACTGACACATAGATGGCCTCAAAGCAGACTGAACACCAATTTTGATTTCACGGGGTGTTTAAGTTGTATTTAATGTTTTTGGTTCAATCAAGTGTATTATATTTGTATTTTTGAGCACCACTTGTGTAAATATTTAAAATGGTAATTTATTTCTGTTCTTCCTCAATCTCTCTGTCTGGTCTCTGTCCATTATCCATTGCTCAAACAGGGGAAACCACTATTGATGCGTGTCTTGATTGCTCTGATTGACTGCAGTGCTCTGTCGTCGGTCTAAATTTACACAGTTCCCCTGTACTACTGCCCGTGGCACCCCCACCCACCCGCGCTGTACCCCTAGGGGACAAAATCCACACCACCACACGTCAAAACTGGCCCCATCCACAATCGTCCAATTTTACCCCACTTATTGAGCACTAAATGACTATACCGAGAGAGATAGAGAGAGAGAGAGAGAGAGAGAGAGAGAGAGAGAGAGAGAGAGAGAGAGAGAGAGAGTGGTGAAGAATGTCACTGAATTATTTAGAGTGAAAACACAGAGAGGAAATCAATGGGGGCAAAATCTGATATTAACTGCAAATTAAACAAAGACAGCATGAGAGGGGTCCTGTGATGATTGCAGGACTGGATCTATAGTAGGTGTGTGTGTGTGTGTGTGTTTGTGTTATTGAAGCACTCGTCAAATTAGTAGCGTTAAAACACTGTAATGCTGTCATTGACCAAAAAAAAACAAAAGAAAAAAACAAAAAAAAAACATGCTCTGAAATGTTCTGAGCAAACCAAACTGCAAGCTTATAAATTAATCATTGTAATACTTAAACAATAAGGTGAGAGGCTGTGCTAAATTTTGAATATAGTCATGACTTGGGGCTTTGTAATGCACAACATGCAGCATGCAGAGGTCTATATTCACAATATAACACAGCCTTGTTGAGTACCTTGCTGCTTTAATAAAACCACCTAATTTACAACAGTTAATTACAAATTTGAAGGTCACAAAATTGAAGTGAAATATTATAGGGATAGTTCAACCAAAAATGAAAATTCTCTCATGGTTTACACGCCCTCATGCCATCCCAGATGAGTATGACTTTCTTTCATCTTAAGAACACAAATTAAGATATTTAGAAGAAATGTTCTGCTCTGTAGGTCCTTAAAATGCAAGTGAATGGGTGCCAACATTTTTAAACTCCAAAATCCACATAAAGGGAGCATAAAAGTAAGCCATATGACTCTAGTGGTTAAATCCATGTGTACCGACATGATATGATATGTGTGGGTGAGAAACAGATCAATATTTAAGTCATCTTTTTCCATGTCCATTAGGGGGCGATATGCATGAAGAATGTGAATCACCAATAACAGATGAAGGAGAATGAGAAAGTGAAAGTGAAATGCAAATTGACTAATCAGGGAGAAGAATTTATAATAAAAAAACTTAAATATTGATCTGTTTTTCACCCATACCTACAGTATCATATCGCTTCAGAATATATGGATTATAACAATTCATATAATATAATAACCAGAGTCACTGGAGTACTTTATGTTGCCCTTATATAGATTTTGGAGCTTAAAAAGTTTGGCGAAAGAGCTGAATTTTTTTTCCAAAAATCTTTGATTGTGTTCAGCAGAAGAAAGAAAGTCATACACATCTGGGATGGCATGAGTGTGAGTGAGTAAATGATGAGAGAATTTAAATTTTTGGTTGAACCAACTCTTTAAGCAAATTCATGCCATTCACGTTATGTACAATTTACGTTTAAGGTTTAGCATAGTGAGTTTTTTTTTATTATTTAAAACTTGAGATAGCATTTACCTTAAAAAATATTTTTGTAGATAATTTAGCTCTACCAAACGTTAACGTTTAGCACCACACAGTGGACATATCAGGAAATGCCGTGATACCCGAGTCAGGTAATATTTTCAAGAGATCAGGCTTGCTAAAAGATATATAGCCTGACATGTAAAATTTTTTTGTCCTTTACTATTGAAGCTTGTCAGACTGTATTGTACGATCCAAACTGTGCAACATCATCAATCTTTTATGTCTGACTGTACGATATACAGCCATCACCGTGTCCTTACAAGATGCAATGTGAAGCCGTGACACACAATAGAAGGCACCTTTTCCATGCTAACCGGAGTTTTACTTGTAATTGGAATACAGTTACTTTTTATAGATTACATGATTACATACTGTATTAACAAGGCAAAAGCAGTGAATTGTTAATAATTTATTGATCGTCCTAAAGATTCTTTTAGTTCAATATTTTACATTTTTCATTCTTAATCAGCACACCGCTAATCTATGTTTCTTAAGTCCTCAAGTGTTCGGAAGTGAGGGGAGGGTTGTGTGTATTGCACTCAGAACTTATACTCGCTACTAACTAGCCAGGTGAAGATATAGCAGTCTACCTAAGCATTCAACCACTGGATCTATAGAGAAAATGTCATTTTTAAGGAGACATGGGGCAAAAACATCACAGTGCAATGTAAACTGCCTTCCAAAATGTAATATCCTATCAACTGCGAAGGATTCTACATCAAATCTAAATAAGCATTTGGAGGAATGTTTGCATGCTTTTTTTTAAAATTTTTTTATTTAATTTTTTTTACTTTACATCACAAATCTAACCAACTCAAACACATTTTTTTCAATTACTATTTGAATTATCACTCTGTGTGTAATATAACCATGTCACAATGTCTTTGGAAGGGGTTTGTCCATCAAATTTCATAACATAATTTCATATTCAATTGGATTAGCACCAATTGAATATGAACCACAATAGAGTGGTGGTGGTGTAGTGGGCTACAAGTACATAACTGGTAATCGGAAGGTTGCTGGTTCAATCTCCATAGCCATCATCATTGCGTCCTTGACTCTTAACTCCAGATTGCTCCAGGAGGATTGTCCCTGTAATAAGTGCACTGTAAGTCACTTCTATCGGGAAGACACACAGGCTTGAGTGAGGTTTAAGATACCATTTATTTGATTAATGTAGAACATAAAAGTAATGTCTCTCTTTGGCGTAGGCCCCGTCTGGCGGTCCGAGGGAGTTGTACTCGGAACCATCATATCCTGCCGGAGATAGGAGGCAGGGGTGAGGAGCCTACCCCTGTGCGGGACGGGGCTCAACTGGTGGTGGTGGGGTGGTGGATGTTGCCGTGTTAGTGCACTGAAACAGCAATGTGATAGATTGTGAGCAGACTTATAAAGCAATGGCTTACCTGCGATTGGCTAGGAATTACCCAGCTAATAGTGTAATGATGTACAGCTGCTAGTCTTCCCGCTAGAACTACGCTGCGCTCACATTTTGTGTAAAACTGTCTGCCAAATGCACTGCAACGCTATTTTTAGTTTCTTAAATTGCTTTTTGTAGTTGGCTTCAAGAATTTATGTGAATGCACTTTTGGTGTAGTGATAACTTTGAGACGTTTTTGTGACACTGATTTACAAATATAACTACAGTCTTACTACACATGTATGTCATTTGTAAAATGGTATAATTACATGACCACATTTGTGTTAACATGGCCCGGGAACCTGTCCATAATTTTAGAAACTCCAATAAGAAATGCCAGCTAAACTCAAACATATTGTTATTGATGGAGGGCCTAGACCGCATCACAGGGGAAAACAGAAAATAGATTACCCCAAAAATGTAATCTGCAAGATTACGTTACTGATTGCATTATTGTCATGTAATTTGTAATCAGTACCTAATTACAATTCACAAGTAATCCGCCCAGCAATTCTCACAACCAACCTAGTCTTATGGAAAACCCACTTTTTCGTCCTGGTGAAATTAACGCTAGAGGCGCTACAACAATGCGTTTTATTCATTTTCACACAAATCACGACTTCAACGACTGATTATGACTTTATAATCACATTTTTTTTTTTTAATAATCACTTATGGACTCTAAAGTACGCAGATCAAGACCAGTCAAGCATGCAAGCTAACACGTATGATGATAGTGTCACAGAAGCAACATCAGATGACGTGGTTGCTTCAAAAAATGTGCTTTCCATTTCTAATTTATTTTTGGACACTATTGGTTAGGTTTAGGCATGGTTAAGGATGTCTGTTTTGTGTCTACCTCTCAATTGATTTTAGATCACTTGTTGGTTAGGTTTAGGTTAAAGTTTTAGGTTAGGGAGGTACATTTTACTCATTTAAACCTCCATCTTATACTAATTTTCAAAACCTCATCTGACTATGACACTATTTCACTAATTTTTGATGCCCCCCACAGGACATTTCACTGTGAAATTGCAGCTAAACTTGGTACTGCACCAATCAAGCTATGTTGTGCTATGTTTTACCTGGAAAAAAAAAAAAATAGTGTATGAAATTTGTCACAACAGGTCAAAAGAGTGGGATTGTGGACTTCTTGATTGTCAGAATTTTGTCAGAGACTAAGATTAATCGTAATTAATTTGTGGTTGGTGGGCATGTCATACTAATCATCATACTATTTTTTTTAAATAATTCCTGACATCTTAAAATTGGTAAAATTGTGGCCAAAATTGAATACATTTTAAATATAGACAAACAGGTGCTTCATATAATAGCTGTTACTATATTGAATCTCATATTTTAGCTTGACTGGAATGCTGCATTGACCATTCAACATCTAGAAACTGTTTTATAATGAGTGATAAATAATTGAGCATGGCACAGTTTGAGTCATCAGATGCTGAGCTGTAATTGACCAATAAAGTATGTGCAGCAATGGTCAATTAACCAGTCAAACAGTATGACTCAGCATAAAATGGAAACTTTATTACCTCTTGATTAATACAAATGCACTTTCTGTCTCTCTTCCTCCTGTGCTCTCAGTTTATCATCAGATAATTAGTATTTTCAATAACTCCAGCTAGAGATGAGTCTTGATCATTTCATTTTCCCACTATGAGTTCTTAATACAGAGTTGCCTTCATAATTAATATGATTTATGCTTGGCTTTTGTAATGAATTGTGATCTAGGATTTTTCTCCTTTCTCTTTCAGTCTCTCTTTCACTCTCTCTCTCTCTCTCTCTCTCTCTGAATGTATCTCTCATTCCCACAGCTTGTACAAAGGAGTTGTAATGAATAGTTATACCACTAATTAGGCCCGTGTTAACTAGTGGCAGATCACATGACTTCATTTGCACAGTTCTCAGCAAAAAAGGAGAAATTTGTGTTCACCAAGCACATTAGAAGTAATCCAGTAGATTTATAAAACCACACTAATCTGTTTTTGTTTGAAAACTCTGTTTGTCAGACTCCTAATTTCATTGTTTCAAAAGTATGCTGTAATGGAGAGGATTTTTTAAATGCTCATTTTCGGTGTAGGAAAATGCAGTTTCAGTATAGATTTACAAACAAAAATATATTAGTGTAGAGGTGTGCCATTGTTATTGACAAACACAAGCAGCATCAAAAAAAAGAAAAGAAACAGATTTTGAACACTCTGTTTGACACACAATTAGCCTGTCTCACACAAAACACGAGGAAACTTAACACACAATATATGTAAATAGAGTTAAACTTTAGCATGTTGCTAAGCTAATGGCCAAATACTTTAATAAGCTTAATATATATACACCCTTACAAAAATCTAGAGTTCTGGCAAACTTGCCGCAAATTGGACACTAATTATTTTCTCATGGAAATTAGTTTTGTGGCAAACTCTTCTTTGTCGTCAAAGGTTTGCTGCAGATTTATCACAACCGGCGAAGAGCTGCAAACTTCCCGCAAACATTTGTATTTGCATGAGAAAATAATGTGTGGTAAATTTGCAGCAAGCTTGCGGCAGGTTTATCAGAACTTTAGATTTATGTAAGGGCATAACATCACAGTTGGGTAAATTACTTCTGAAATGAAATCCGTTACTGATTACAAATTACAATACTAAAACTAAAACCAGTCAAAGTGATTTTATAGATGACACTTTTTGTAATCTAATCTGATTACTTTAGGATTGGTTGTTTTTCTAAATCTAATAAAAAAAAATATTTATTATGTAGCAATCAACACTCATTTTATTAAACATTAGTAAACAAACTCAAACAGCAATTTACTATACAGTTGCACATTAAAACAAAAGGTACTTGAAAACGTAAAAAAAAACAGGAGAAAAACTAAAACTAAATTAGCCAAAAGTGAATGTCATCGAAATGTTGCAGAGATGTATGATTTGTACCTCCTTGTAATTATTCATGAGTCGGTGTGGCCTTAACCTGTGACAGCTGCTTTTTCTAAACATGCAATCCATAAAAAGAAACTGTAATCGGATTAGGCCTACACAATGTGAAATGTACTTGATTTTGTAATCTGATTACATAATACAATTATATGTAATCCGTTACCACCCATTGCACATAACATAGCATACACAAATAATTCAGCAAATAAATTATTTTTACATTACACTCGGTCTACACTGGACATGAGCGAACATTTTCGCACCGCTCGCGGCTGGTGTAGACAGGGTGTTAGAATTAGAACATACCTTTAGGCATAAGATTAATGAAATATAAGTTCATTAACATTCCTCTCAAATCTGTCTGCCATCTTGGATGATTTTTTAGGATGCATTTTAGGATTGCATTCACCATGAAGGATAGATGGAATATGGCCACAATGAGGTATCTTTCAAGTCAGTAATCATATTAATACATAAAAAAAAAATCTATATATTTTCAGAGAATGGATATTTTTCTTTCCTGACATCAATAACTTAATCCATTTCTCTCCAGTTACAAAACAAATGTCCCAATGCGTTTGAGAAGAACGGGCGACTATCAACAATTGCGATCAATATAATCAAACATTTTGCCTCACTGATTTTCAGTTCACTGAGATTGAAACAAAGAAATGTCCATTTTACAGCCATCCTGCTGAATTAATATGGCATCAAGCAAATCCATATTTCCTGAAAGGTTGGATCAGTCCACTGTGCGATTGAGCCGATATCCTCGCGATGCTCTGGAGAGGACCATAGTCAGCCTGGCTGCGCTGCTGAAGAATCCGATATGGCGCACAGATGAAGCACAAATGCTTCTCCACAAATACAAAGTCAGATCGAGCCCTACGGGAGGTAAGAACTGTGTACATAAATGAAATTTATCATTAATAATGGCCCATTGATTATTGTTGTGCTGTTTAAAGGTGAGCAGTTCTAGCTTAGAACAGCAGGGGAGCGAATGCACACACACACTCACTTGCACACACATAAACGAGCATGTTTCTTTTCTGGGGGATGATTTACATTTTGGAAAGTGCACAGATTCCCCTGGGAGTGTGTATCATTTTCACTCAATGCTGACCCTGAACTTTGATTGTGCCAAAGGAAGGCAAAACGATTCACTAACGCCTCTTTCATGGGCGAGAGAAAGAAATGTCAGACCATATGAAACCTGGAGTTTGCTTAGAACTTCTGCTCAAACAAATGGTAAGATTTGAGGCACCTCTTATTTAAATGACAACAAAAAGACTCAAAAGCATGGCATCTTCCTTTTTAATGAAAATGTCTGAAATAGTGAATGAAAAGGAAATAGTTTAGCTAAAAAGGAACATTCTGTCATTATCTAATCACTCTCTCTTTCTTTTTTTCTTTTTTTTTACTTTTTTTTGTTCATTCTTCTTCATATATTAAAAGTGAAATCTGACTGTGGATGTCAATTTCCAAAATGTCAATAGATGCACCATTTCACTACCATGAAACTAGTCTAACTAATCTTCATCTTATATCTTATATAATGACTTTTCATCTATTTTTATTATGCTTTCTACAGTGTAGAACCCTAGTCCCCATTCACTGAAGAAAGTCATTGGGTTTGGAACAACATGAAAGTGAGTAAATGATTTTGTATTTAATTTTAACGGCAACTGGTAGGTGTACACATGAAAACAAGCTTTCATGTTTTACCTCTCCCTCTGTTTCTCTCAATGTTTCCAACACTTTCCCTCCAGCTAACTTCTCTTAGGCAGCTAAAATTTTGTATCTTTTGTAAAAAAAAACAAAAACATTTTATCAGCACAAAGCATGCAGCAAGCTGGCAGAATCGCTCTCGTTTTGCCAGTGCTGACTGGAATCCAGACAACAGGAACCTCAGCACATCTCAAGTGTGAGAGCCAGAAAACCTTCTGACAGAAATCGGCCTCATTTCTACTAGAAAAAAAAACATCATGTCTTGTCCACTATTACTCCATCTTTAGCACTACTCTGCCTGACAGCATCAAATAAACACTTGTGGTTCACAAAGAGAATAGAATACTGTTACAGCAGGCATCAAATGAGGGACTACAGAATACATGAGAATTATATATATATATATATATATATACACACAGTATATATGAATAAAACTAAAGTCTAACGTCTTTTTAAAGATATCGTTCTGTGAGTTTACCTTATGCGGGGGACACATCCAGCCATCCAATCAGCATGTGTGCCCACGCAGAGGTAGCACTCATTGAGACAGACTGCCCTCACTGAGGGCATGAGTCTTAAGATGCTACGCTCGCAAATTGCCCTCGTTCTGAGGGACGATTCAGCTTCCTGCGCCCTCCCACCTGCCTTTTCTGTGACTCCCGAGGGATCACTCGAGGAAGCACAGCGGGGCCGCGAGGTCGAGCAGGATGAATTTGAGGTGAACCTCATACCAGCACACGCCCTGTGAGCCCCTCAATCTCTATATTCTATATACTATACTATATATACACGTTACGTCTGACATTCTGATGCTTCGGATAATGATGATATGTCTCTCACTGCATCTGGCGAGTGGTCAATGGAGGACGCTGTCGCCCCTTCCCCCAGCGAGGACACTGACAAGGAGATGCTTCACGGTGGTCAAAGAGCTCGGTTTCAAGTGGTCTTCTCTAGTGGAACCTGAAAAATCTTGCCCTGATGAAAGGTTCTTGCAGTCCGGACACTGTTCTGCAGATCTCCCCGTTCTTCACGGAAGTTCATAACAATCTGACAAAATCCTGTCATGCATCCTATTGAGCTCACTCGCACAGCAATTCCACTCTCCTCATTACAGTGGACCACGGGGAAGACAAAGTTTATGTCTAACTACCCACTGTGGAAGAGGCTGTACTTGCTGACGAGCAAGGCTACGATCCAGAGATGTTCAAATAGCTCCACACTGCTATGGTCTTAGCCCTGCGAGCCACGAAAGTCACTGCACAGGCCATTGGCAAGCCAATGGGCAACCTGGTGGTTTTGGATCATCACATCTGGCTGACCCATGAGTGACGCAGAAAAATGCTGCTCTATTTGATGCTCCGGTGTGTCCAGCCGGCCTTTTTGGTGGCTCTGTGGATCGATTTTCTGAGTGCTACATCATGACTCAGCAACACACAGGCTATGAGCCATTTTATGCCAAAACAGAGCAGTACTTAATCACAACTGGCTTGCTCCCACTCCGTCTCGGGCCAGCACCCTGCTAAAAACCACATGTCCACTGCCTCAGCGTCGCCAAATGTCGCTGCCGGTAAAGCCATGCAAGCCATGTCACAAACGAAGGCAGCTGACACATTGCAAGCTCCGCACCTAAGGGAAAAATCCCCCAGCACAGCAAAAGCTCTCCGGATAGGCATAACCCTACGAAGCAGAATGTAGAGCTCGCCATTCCCAAAGAAGGCTCAATTGGAGACACACAATTCTGTTCCCCTCTTCCCCACTGCTGTTTGTCAGGAAAGAAACATTGTTGTTCAAAATGTTGTTCAATATGTTATTTCTGTGTCTCACATTCAATCACATGCAATAAAGAATGCAAAAAGAGTACAGCGCTAGTTGCACATACATGAGACCCTCATACTTTTTCAATAAAGACCACTTTCCTAAGTCAAAGCCCACACATTATGCACAACTGCTTCCCAATGGTGAGCGGCGCATTATATCATACAATGAACAAACCAAATTGCCTTCTGTTCCGTTACGTGGATGCGTGATGAGCCCTTATGGGCATTTCCGACTGGGTGCTAAAAATGATCAACATGGTTATACAATCCAATTTGCACGTCGGCCATCCCATTTGAACAGTGTTCTGTCTTCCACGGTTTTGTCCGAAGACGCGCCAGATGAGCCGAAATACACAATCTTTTCGCAAAGAACATGATAGAGGTTTTTTGAGATGAACTAATTAGCTTGCTGTCCCACTGTGTGAATGTGTGGCAAGTGCTCACGGGCGTATCAGAATGGCTGTTTAAAACTATTGAGCACCTGCAACCGGCCCTGCTTACCCCGCTCTGAACGGGACTCCGGTGTGGGAGGCTTGTGCTCCAAAAAGGAGGCTAAAGGCTCCCGTTACACATGGTCACATGATTTAGTTTGTACACCAGCCACCTTGCTTCTCCAGCACTTTGCAATCTGTGGTCCAACCACAGGATGTGCCAGTGTTGCGCGTAGAGATACAAAGTGTCCTCGCAAAAAAACGCAATATAGACTGCCCCAGGCTGCGACACACGCACAGCGGGATTTACAGCCGTTATTTCCTCTTTCTGTAAAGGATGTCGGGCTTAGGCCCATTCTAGTTCTAAGACGCTTGAATCGTGCACTCACGAAGCACCGGTTTTGCGCAGGACTGGTTTGCGTCAATAGACACAAAGGACACTTCATGTACCAATTGAATATTGTTACAAGCAGCTTTTTTTTTTTAGAACTGCTTAACGATTTAAAGTCCTTCATTTCAGTCTGTCTCTGGCTCCCCGTACATTCACGAAATGTATTGACATTGTATATGAAAATGAAAGGTGTGCGTGTTTTGTATTAGTCAATCAGAGGCACTAATGAGCAAACACAGAGACATGCCGCTTTGCTATTTGGAAAATCTTGTCTAATGTTAACTGGGCAAAAAGAATACTTTTCCCCAGCCAGTAAATCTCCTTTTTAAGAGTTCGTCTTAACTCCGTGAGATGCGTGCACACCTCATGATCGAGCGCGTACAGACTATTCTCTGGTGTCTGTCTCAGTTCAAGCTGATAAAACATTACCACTGAAGTCACTTCACAGAATGCTGGGTTTTATGGCACTAGCATCTGCCGTCATCCCGTTAGGTCTGACACACATGAGACCTCTCCAGTACTGGCTCAAGCGATGTTCCACATTGCGCCTGGAACCTTGGGTGCATGCGCATCGCGGTGACTCGCCGCTGTCTGGCTGCTCTAGCACCATGGATAGCGCTGACCTTCTACTAACAGGGTGTTATGCTGGGTCAAATTTTCAGGAGGAAAGTGCTGACAACAAATGCATCCCACATAGCTTGGGTGTGGTGTGTGATGGACGCCAGACAGGCCTCTGTGGGAAATACCACTGAGGAGAAACCTTCTCTCTCAAACATAAGGTACAATTTGGCATCCCCAGCCAGAGCTGTGAAGCCTACACGTGTGGCCTTTGAATGGAGCACAGCGGACAAGACAGAATTGGCTCAGTTGGTTATGAACACCAATTTACAGGCTAGAGCACCGTCCACAAGACGCCTTTATGCACTGAAATGGAATATGTTCACTAATTGGTGCTTTTCACATGGCAAAGACCCAGTGTACTGCCCAATACCTGATATTCATACATTTCTTTAAGAGTGATTGGACGCAGTGCTAACTCCATCAATGCTCAAAGTTTATGTAGCAACTGTATCTGCGCATCATGCACCTGAAGCCGGCACCTCTATAGGCAAACATGGTTTAATAATAAAATTCATTAAGGGGGCAGCTAAATCCCTCTCGCCCGGCTACATTCCCAACTTGGGACCTAACTTTGGTCCTAAAAGTGCTTGAGCCGCCTCCCTTCGAGCCTCTGGGCTATGTTGAATTACGTGTGCTTTCTCTTAAGACTGGATTACTGCTGGCTTTGGCCTTAGTAAAACAGGTCGGTGATTTGCAAGCAATAGTCAGTTGACAATTCATGTCTGGATTTTGGTCCGGGTCTTTCAAAAACCACTGTCAAACCCAGGAAAGGCTATGTGCCTAAGGCTCTAACCACACCCTTCAGAGTGCAGGTGGTTCACCTTCAAGCCTTTTTCCCTCCTCCATTTAATTTGGATGAGAAACAGTCCTTGCATTTGTTATGCCCTTTGCAAACACTACACACATATGTTGAGTGCATAGAGCATTAACTAATGTTAACATCTACAATATATGTATATTCTACAATGTATACAAACAGTATACTGTATGTTGAAATGAACATTAACCAAGATTAATAAATGCTGCATTGTTTATTGTTAGTTCATGTTAACTAATGTTAACAAATGGAACTATATTGTAATGTATTAACAATATTTTGATTATGCTTTCAGCTCCCAATAACAGTGTAATGGTCTCAACTCTATTTATGTAAACCCATCAAGAACAATACTGGAGATTTGGCCCCAAAATTATAGCATAGAAATAAGTCTGAGACTGGCCATTTCTTCCCTGCTTTCTAATTATCTGTAATGGCATGATTTAGAAAAAATAAAATCAATTTATCACGATACCAATTTTCAACACAATAGGAACATGGTACGACCTGGTACTGTAAAAAATACCACAGAATACACCATTGTACATACCCCCCAAAAATAATGATAATACCATCATACTGTTTTGTAAGTGTAGTTTTATGTGTTAAACGGAAACAGAGAATATGAAAAAAAAAAAAAAACAATAACAAAGGGACATTAAAAGTTAGTTAGGCGAAAGAAAAAAAAACTGCAAAAGGAAAAAAATGCCACAGAGAGACTGCAAGGGAGGGAAAGGAGAGAGAGAGAGAGAGAGAGAGAGAGAGAGAGAGAGAGAGAGAGAGGGGGAGAGAGGATAACAGTGATAAAAACTGTCCCTCTGCACAAAACTACAGCGGTGAAAAACAGGCACAGTAGACTCATATAGATGATGGTAGATGGCACATTAAAGCAAGCTAAATGAGCAGGAGCAGCCCGAGCACGAGTGCAGACAGCAACCCCATTTAAAAAACACCATCCACTGCCCGCCTGCATAAATTATTGACGATAATTATCACAGGGTGGGTTACTCTGCGCGATAACAATCCATTCTGAACCACAGCAGAGAACAGGGCTTTAAAACTGAAATGTCACAGCAGTGTATTTTATTCTCTGTGTTCAGTCTGTAGACATTCAGCTTACGCTTCAAATCAGGGGACCATTTCAAAATCACCCACCAGAGTAAAGAGTGTGTACATACTGTATATTCATATCTATGTATATGTATTTATCAATCAATAGATAGACAGACAGAGAGTCAGACAGATAAACAGTTAGACAGATATATATATATAGACAGATAGACATTTAGTCAGACAGACACACAGACAGACATATATGTATAGAGAGATGGACGGATGGACAGACAGTTAGACAGGTAGACAGACAGACATAGAGTCAGTAAGGCAGACAGACATATATGTATAGACAGACAGACAGACAGACAGACAGACAGACAGATAGATAGATAGATAGATAGATAGATAGATAGATAGATAGATAGATAGATAGATAGATAGATAGATAGATAGATAGATAGATAGATAGATAGATAGATAGATAGATAGATGGATGGAGATAGGTAGACAGACAGACAGATGATAGATAGATAGACAGACAGACAGGCAAATATATATAGACAGACAGACATTCAGTCAGACAAACAGACATATATGTATAGAGAGATGGACGGACGGACAGACAGGTAGACAGACAGACAGATGATAGATAGATAGACAGACAGACAGACAGACAGAGACAGGTAGACAGACAGACATTCAGTCAGACAAACAGACATATACTGTATGTATAGAGAGATGGACGGACAGATGGACAGACAGGTAGACAGACAGACTGACAGATAGATAGAAAGATATTAGAAAACTGTAATATAAAATATCCCATTTTTACCCCATTTATGACCAGTGTGAATGAGAAATTACTGACTTTCACAATTACTGACTTTCACACTATCCTTTCAGTATGTTTGTTTTGTGCATGTGTGTGTGGTAGGGGCTGATCCGGGGTATCTGGCCGCAGGGCATAAGGAGGCCACGTATCATTAAGTCCAGGTCAGTGCTGGGCTGGTGAAGGGGGAGTCAGGTTCCAGGAGTGTGTATTGATCAGGCTGGCTCTCCTGTCACACAAGCAGTAAGGACAGCCTGCTGATCTGAGACAGCGCGTGCACACACACACATACACACACACACTGATGAGTCCCATTGGCCTGTACGCACTGTCAGAGGCTGGAAAACTCTCCAGCTTCACAGACGGAAAAAAAAGACCCAGCTGATAAGAGCCGTTCAGAGGAGCAGCTGTCAGGAGTGACGCGCACACAACTGACAGCTGCTTGTTATGTTTTCTCTGTCTCTCACATTTGCTGGGCTTTTTCTTCTTGTGGTACCTCTGTTTCTTGATCTCATGGAATAGTTTCCATGGTGTTGATTCTATACTGTGAGGATGAGCATTTCTGCAGGGCTATATTCAACATTCAAAAAACTAATGGTTCAAAAGTGTCTGATTCAAGTGTGTTTGATTGAATGAATATCCTTAATAAGATCTATAATTTTAGGCAGACTGATCACACTATGACTTTGATGGTGACATTGAAAGTTGTGCTTCTGAAATTGATCTGTGACTAAATTTGATTTCATTTTTGTTATGTGAAACATGCATAAAAAGATCATGTCAAGATGGATCATATTTAATACATGATTACAATGTGGTGGGATAACAAAATCATGTCTACATAAGAATTCACTTCCTCAACATGATAAATACTTTGTTCAAAAAACCTGTTGTTTGCAATGTAGTAGAAAACTCAACATAGAAATGGACAGTTCACTTTAACCTCTGTTATAGCGCCCCTTGTGGCAACGTTGAGAATGTAACGCATACATGCTTTGCGTTATGAATTGTGTTCTGACAAATTTTGGAATGCAACGACACACGAGTTTGCACAACTAGAAGTGTCTATGTTTACATAATTGTGTAGAGTATGTTTCGGGCCAATTATTTTAAACTTTTGTTTATTAGTCACTTCAAACTTGGTGTGAACAAGCCTCACAAGTTAGAGAAAGTCCACACATTCAGGGCTTGTTCATAGTACAGGTGAGATGAACATATGTAAGTTAATAGCAAAGAGCCCTGTATTGTTCAACTCTACCACGTAAATTATCTATTTCATTTCAACATGTCAGCCTACAGCCAAAACACTCTCTCACATACACTCAAGCTTTCCCACTCACTCCCTCTGTCTCACTCACACTCTCTTATTCTCTCTCTCACACAGACTGTGCTTGACGTGTGTCTATTTCTCTCCTCGCAGAAGCGATTGTGACATCGATGCGAAGGGAAACAGTATGGAATGCTTGCTGAACTGGTATGAATGTCACATCGGGCTGTTTAAGAATTCAGATGAGTTTGGGAAGAAATGCTTCTGTGCTCAATTACACGAGACGAGTGTATGCGCAACAACATCTCACTTCTACATAATTTAGAGCAATCAGAACAGACGTCAATCTGGAGGCAGGCAATACAACAAGTGAAACATTAATCTATTTTAGAGATGTAGGACTGAGATTGTCGGCCTGATTTTATGTTAAATGGTTGTGTAGAGGCTGATATTGCTATTTTTGCTATTTATCATAAATTAATAAAAGGAATAAAATCGTAAAAGTCGGGGAAAAGTCAGTTTCTATTTAGAATAGGGATAGGAATCATAAGGAATTGAACAATTCTGGTTCCTTAACAGTTCCATAAATGATACTTTTAGTACTTCTGACAAAGAAATATTTGAAAACAAAAAATGTAATTCTCATTGTTAGGAAGCGCTGTATGTTATGTGCTGAAGATTCAAAAGAGCCACCTCACAAGAGTCATAAGACTACACTGGTTGCGCTGCATATTTTGCACTGTAGATTAAAAATAACCTATTCATAAGAGTCATCTGTTCAGGGATCAGACTACACTGGTTGCACTGTATGTTCCCTTTCATAGGAACTCAAGCTGCATAATCACATTGGGACATGCCCTGTGTGTCACATGGTCTGAAGCCCTTGAACAATCACACCAATTTATTGGCGGGTGGCGCTAAAGTGACACCCCTTGGGAGCTATGTCACATAAAAGTGCTTGCTTTGGTGGTTCATCGTCGGTGAAGATTCCCACAACATGTGTGTCACGTGTCTGGGGTTTTGCCACGAGGACGCCACGTTGGAGTGTTTGGATTACTCACAGTGTGATTTAATGAACGTCAGAACACTCCATGAAAGGTTTGCCTAATTCGGAAATTTGGTCAAGCTGCATGCTGGTGCAGGCAGCATGTCTGCCTGCGCCACATGGCCATTTGACTCATGGGAGGCCGGCGTGGATGCCAAGAAGAAGGGAGCGGAGTAGCTGGCCAACCTATGGTATTCTCTGTCACTCTCCCTGAATTCGGCTAGACGTTTTCCCGAGGAGATTACACGTGGTCATTTGTGTCCTAGCCCTGAGGCCCACACAGCGGTTTTCTTCGGTGCTGAGGATGAGGATGCCTATAATGGTGTCGGATTCCAAGGATCTAGCCGGCGGCCAGGTTGAAGAAGTGATTAATAGCGGTAAGAGTTCCAGTACCTTATATGGAGTTTCTGGAGGTTATTACACATGCAGTGGAAAAATTGCACCTGGATTTTTCCAGATGAAGCACAGTCGGCTTCGAGCAGCTACGCCTCGTAGGCCGCTCCCTTTTTCCCCGGACCTCCATCTTGAGATTTCAAAGTCCTTGGATCAAACTTACTCGGCCATAATCACTAATCAATTGGTTTCAGAATTTTATAATGTGTGTTGAGCTTCCAATCATGGATATACTTTGGTCTCTGCAATGGAAGAGGCTCTGGCTGCACATCTCTCTCCTTCTTTGGCGACCACATGGAAATCGAGGCTTACTCTTCCCTCGAAGCCGCGCAGAGTTACATCGTCCTTGTTGAGCAAGGCCTACAAGGCTTTTGGCCAGGCTGTTAACGCTTTGCACACGCTGGCAGTTTTGCAAGTCTACCAGGTCCATTTTAGAAGGGATTTAGATAAGGGAGCTGGACTGAATGCTGAGGTCATCATGAAATTGCACCGAGATTCTGATTTGGCCCTAAGAGCTACCAAACATATTGATTGTGCCGTTGGTCGGAATATGGCAGGCCTCATATCAGCGAAATGCCATCTTCGTGACAAGGACAAGGACTTTCTAATGAACGCCCATGTGTCACAATAACAATTCCACACTGTGAAACAATAGACTGCTGTGTTCCAGCAGATGCTTCCTCGCAGAGAGAGAGAAAAGTCAGCTGTGCTCTGGTGCATCCACATTCGGTTTCTTTGCAATGTGCCACCAGAGAGCCACAGAAGGCACTGGACAGTTTTACACCCCTCAGAAGGATTGGGGTCCTTGTTCATTCCTGCCATGACAGGCGCATTCTCGTTGGCTGGCCCCTTTTAATCGACTGGCAGGACACCAGAAGCGATCATGACAGACTTGCAATGAAACGAAGGGTGAGCCCCCCCATTTTGTGAATGAAACTGTACTGTACAAACATATCCGTGTTGTTCCTGTTTGCCCTTCAGACAGCATCGAGTTTGCCATTGTTCATGCCTCAAACAACCAACAGCCAGAATATAGTTCAGATTCAATATAGTTTAGACTATAGCTTGCACTGTGGAGCGAACAATAAAAAAAAACCTTTCAAAGCATGGTTATGTAATTAATTTCTGGCATTCTCCTCCGGTGTTCAGTTGGGTTGTTCTGACAGAAGTTTCTGTTTGGGAAGTCCTGTTTTTTTTTTAGAAGTTTCTTAGAAAAAGGGGCAAAAGAGCAGATTCCCCTTTCTTAGAGAGTATGCGGTTTTTACAGCCATTATTTTATGGTCCTGAAAAAGAGGCTTGCGTCCCATTCTGAATTTAAGACATCCACTTTGAGAGTTTGAATTCCACTCTGATGAAATGCCAATTCTGAATGCTGATGCAGAAGCAAATAATGTCACAAGTGCAGATTTGTGATAATAGATTTGAAGGACACTTATTTCCATACTCAGATTGCGGCAAAGCACAGGTGCTTTCTCAGATTTGCTTTCGGGGGCAAAGTGTATAATTTTTGCGTACTTCCGTTCAGACTTGCACTGGCACCATGCACTTTCACAAAATGCTTGGATGCAGCTTTGATACCCTTGAGGCTTCAGGGCATCCACGTTTGAATTATCTCGATTACTGGTTGGTGCTAGCCCACTCGGAGTATTTGCAATCAGGGGCTGTGTGTAAACCTAGACAAGAGGGTTGAGTTGGATTCGCGGGAATCCATGAAGGTGCGTCTGTCTCCAGATCGCGTTCTGTCATTCTGCCGGTGTATAGCTATGTTCAGAGTGAGATGCATTCTCTCTGCGAGAACATTTCACAGGCTTTTGGGGCTCATGATCGTGGATTCCGCTATCATTCCCCTGGGCATGTTTCATGCAAGAACTTTTCAGTGCTGGATGAACTCCACAGTGGGACTTCAACCACTGATGTATGCTTTCCGTGTCTTCAAAGTGACGTGTGAGTTCTAACAAAGTCTGTTAACATGGAAATGGACCCGCCTTTTGATGTTGGCCGTTCCATTGGAACAGGTGTGTTGCCGCAATGTTATAGTGACATACACCTCTTCCACGAGTTGGGGTGCTGTATACAAGGGTCGTCCATCCGACAGAATTTGGATGGGCCAGTGGCAATTTTTGCACATAAACTGTCTGGAGGTGTTCACCATGCAGCTGGCATTAAAGATATTCCTCCCAGAGATTCAGGGCAGCCTTGTCCTCATCCGGTCGGGCAACAGGACGGTGGTGTCCTACAGCTGTGTTCTCATGCAACAAGAGCCATTTTTTTCAGGAATCAGACTACACTGGTCGTGCTGGTCGTGCTGGTCGCACACACACACGTTGGTGTGGCTATCCTTATGAGGACTCTCTATAGATATAATGATTTTACACTGTACAAACTATAGAGAGTCCTCATAAGGATAGCCGCACCAACGTGTGTGTGGCTATCCTTATGAGGACTCTCTCTAGATATAATGATTTTATACTGTACAAACTATAGATTCTATCCCCTAACCCTAACACTCACAAAAAAAGTTCTGCATTTTTACATTTTCAAAAAACATTGTTTAGTATGTTTAAGCGATTTGAATTATGGGGACACTAGAAATTTCCTCATAAACCACATTTATAGCATAATACCCTTGTATTATGTATACCAGTTTGTAACCTAAAAATTTTTCACCCAAACCAGCACCCCCCCACCCCCACACACACCTGTATAAACTGTATAGTATATACAAAATAGTAGTTTCAAAAGCTATTTAACTATTTTAAATCAAGAATATTTTTCACCTTGGGAAGCTACAGTTTAAAAGTATTTTCCCCAACATTGCTGCATAGTACAAAAACAATAATAAAAAACAAGTGGTTAAATCTGTTAGCTATTCCCATGCTTATCTCACCCCATTATCAGTTGACCTCAAAGTGATGTCACACACCACTGACCAATATGCCTCTAATTGCTGGGAACATTTTCATTTCCACATGCCATGTTTCCATCCTCTTGGACAATCCCCACTCATGTAAATCTCTTCCACCCTCTCAGAGAGGTAGAGAACCCATCTGGGCCGGGGCAGCTCTTATTTGCAGCATAAGTGTGCTGTCATTTCCGTGCAAAACACATCTCCTACAAACAGCCTCACCAAATTGATTGTGGAGCATCGGTGCTCAGAGGGGCCAGGCACGGCAAGGGGGGCCCATAATTGAGAGCAGAATTAGCAAAGCCTTAAATACGCCCGGCTGATATATCATTACCCATAAACTTGACCTCTGGTGACCGTTCCCGTCTCCCCTGGGGTCTGTTCTCCAGTGGGGTCCTGAGAGGCAGACAGCCCCTGATCACACACGCGAGAAGCAGGCACAGAGCACTACGACACGGCCCTGCTTGAGTGATTTCATAAAGATCTCATCATCTATTCATCACATAGATCAAACAGCACGGCCTTCTCCAATTATCAGCAAACACAATCGGGGAAGCCATGAAGATGACAGATGTCTAGATATTGCAATTTATAGATTCATAAAACCACAAACATACTGTAAACATAATATTACACCGTTGTATTTAAGAGACTATCCAAGCATCACCTTAAAAAAAAAAAACACTATAAAAATTTTATTTTAGCCTATTTTTAAGACTTACGCATTTCAGTTATGTACCAAAATTCTATTAAATTAAATTGTATGATTTTCAACAAAATTAAATTAATAAAATTACATTTTTTTGTAGATTACTCAATTTAATTTGACGGAAATTTGTTCTGAAATGCGTACATAATTAAAATACATGTTATTTTTAATATCAAAATTTATAATTTAAAAAAAATATTTACGTATTTTTGAGAGTACACAGTTCAAGAAAGAATGTTAAATTAAAAAAAAATATTTTTTAGCGTAAATGCCATTTTTGGTAAAAGTCACAAATATATTTCCTACCTAATCTTCCAGTAAAATTAAAAAGGGACAGACTCAAAGCAGTTGTCATCTCATACTGTGATGATTAGCTTGAATTACTTTCACACACTCAAAGGAGATAATTTTCACGCTGCTCTTATTCGGTCAGACAACACATTAGTTTTCGAGCTAGTCTTCCCTACCTGTGCCTGAACAAGCTGATGATCTTAAATTAGTTCTCATAAATTAAAGTTTAAAGAGTTTTTATTTCACATGTAGCCTAAGGTCTTCATAACTTCAACTCACAATTCAAATAGCTCATTGTGGACAATAATTAAATTGAACCTGATTATGACCGTAACCATTAATTCAAATATGGGCGAATGGGCCACATTGGATTTTACACATGAACTCCTGAAGTATCAAACCCATTTCCATCCCTCAAACTTCCATGAACGAGCAAGAAGCGCTCTTCACTGAAATCATTACAGCTGAAGTCACGCAGGAAGGTAACATTGATGGAGTCGCCTCTGAGGACGTAATTTAAAAACAGTACAGAAGACAAATTATTTATTAATATCCAGTCCAAATGCAGACCTAAAACAATTATGCTCAACGGTCTCCGTGTCACTTAAGTGAATGAAGAAGAAACAAATAGCTGCTATGAGATGTTTGATATACTTTCGTACATAATAACATTTCTGGATTTTCACAAAGTGGATGGGAATGAAATTAGAAGGTCTCTGGTGTCCCTAATGAAATGTTCAGGCAGACGACTTGTATGGTAATGTATTATAGCATAGCACAGACATGATAATATGCTCCTCAAACTTCTAGATGACAGTCAATGAGAAAAACAAGAGGAAAGCATTATCTTTCAGATGATAGTGTAGCGTGGCCACATAAGGGGATATTGTTTATATAAGGTTTGTGACGTTAAACTAATTATGTTTGTCATTATTACCTATTAAGTTATATTGCTTTCCCCTATCTGTTTATCCCTCAGCTGTTATGTGTTGATCCCTATCTCTGTTCACGCGAGATCTTCGCGTGTTTTCATGTACGTGTTTTCCTGCCACGTAAACAGGAAGTATCAATTGGCGTTCTATTTAAAGAACCGCTATGCCGGTTGTGGGTGCTCATTTGCGAGTACGCACCAATTTACATACCTTTCATTCCTTGGAATTACACTGGTGACTGACCTGGAAGCGCTGAGCGCCGTTCCTCCTGGAAGTTATTCGTTTGGCTCGCAGCCAGGATTACTTTTTATCAGAGGACACTGGTCATTTCATTACTTCATCACTTGTTCGTGCTCTTCAAAACACCCGGTGAGGTTGATCCGAACACTATAAATAACTCTGCACACTGGACTTCACCTTTACTTGTATATACACCCTGTTATGAACCTATTGTAAATATTATTTGTTTGTAAATACACTTGAGTTGGTTAATTTATCAGTGTTGATATATTTATTTACATTTCTACTCATTTGCCTATCATTAGGAACAGTACGGACGTTCCCAAATTAGTGTAAACTCCACTTAAATATTTTGGGGAGTGTTACATAGTGGTGGCCCGTAAGGGGACTACGTGTCGTTTCTATTTCTTGATAGTGTTTTTTTGTGGTGTTCATAAATATGGAAAACATGACACAGGTAAATGGAGCAATAATTAATGTACATTGTGAGGATATTGAGACTGATGTGAATGAGCCACGGTATAATTATGATGAAACTCAGGCTGCTGATTTCACTGCGGGCCCGTTTGTTACCAGACGTAACCCAACAGATGAAATAGCATCTATCTTGAGTTCAATGTATAATTCTGATGATGATGATGAAAAAGAAATGCTGAACCTAAATGTTGTACAAACAATGCAAACGGAGATTGATAATCTTAAAGTGGATTTATTGGCTCTTAGTGCTAAAATACAACAGAATGAACAGGAATTAAAACAGTCTGTAGATAGTTCCCTTAATAGGGAAACTAGTTTCCGGGAGGCAGTGGACGCTGGCTTAGCAGACTTAGGAGATCATTTCCAGAGGTCTATAGAGAAGTTGGAGAGAGCGGTGGTTGATTGTTTCCTGCGGAGAGATGCAAGATGGGAAAATCAGATGAAAAAGTTGAGATTCACCAGCACCCCATCTCGACAGCCTTTCTCCCCTGCCTCTACCCTATCTTCAGCTAATGTCTTAAATACTCCCGTACCAGCTACAAGACTTAAAGTCCCCCCTGTTAACGGAGGCAACGCTACCTATGACGTCACTGCTGGAGCAAGAACATCTAACCTGGCTCACCCTTCGGGTATGCCGACTATGTCATCTTTCTGTGGGAAACCCCCTATCCGTCTGGAATTCCCTTCCTTCGGTGAGTCTGGTGAGACAGCAGACGTACTTCATTTCATCGAACAGGTTGAAAATTATCTGGACATTAGACCTTTACCTAGTGTGGAGCTCGTTGGCACCTTGAGTACAGTGCTCAAAGGACCCGCTTTAAGCTGGTGGAAGGCAGAAAAGACCAAGGTAACAGATTGGCACTCTTTCAAAAATGCTTTTATGTCTGCATTTCTCCCTGATGATTACCTCACGGAAGTGGAGGACAAGTTGAGATCACTGGTGCAGCAACCCAATCAGTGTTTGAGAGATTTCGCCTATGATTACCGAGCCCTCTGCCTCAAATGGAAGCCAGCTATGACTGAAGAGGAGATGGTGAGCCGAATACTCAATAACATCAACCCAAGGGTTGCGGGCTGTCTGAGAGGGACGGTGAAGTCAGTGGAACAGATGGTGAAGGTGGGATCTATGGTGGAGAAGGACTGGATGGGAGCAAAAGATTACTGGCAGAAAGTGGGAAAATTGAACAGCAAAGAAACAACAAATAAAAGACCTACTGAACGCCATACCTCTAAAAATCTAGCAGGAGTGTCCATTGCTCAACCCCATCCTATGACATCTCTTCTAGTTGTGCCTATAAAGATAAAAGGACAAGAGGTGAAGGCGGTGCTGGATACAGGGAGCACATTCACCCTTATGCAGGAGAATCTGTGGAGACAGTTAGGAGGGGAAGGGAAACCTGACCCTTCAGGCCCACTTCAACGGTTCATTATGGCGGATGGAAAAATGCACCAGGCGATCAACAGGAAAACAGTTTGTTATGAGTGGCATGACAGGATATGCAGGTTGGACACCTATATTATGAAGGACGCTCACCTGGCCTTTCCCCTTATAGCTGGTCTGGACTTCCTGAGAGCCGCTGAAGCCATAGTGGATGTAGGCCAATGGAGATATGGTCTGAAAATGGGCAAGGGATATATATATCATCCATTTCTAACTGCCCTTCTAAATCCTGTATTGTCTTCACGACTGATGGGTGAAAATATAGGCACGACCGCTGCAGTGAGTCTATATTATGCTATACCTCCAACCTGGAATCCACCCACATATGACTCCCACACACAAGTTGTTCCCAGCTGGGACTCCGACAATCAGGAGGAATTACGGAAGCTGATGAATAATTGGCCTCGTACCACCTCTCAAGTCCTGGGAAAAACATCTGTGGAACAGCACAAAATTACACTGTCTGATGAAATGCCCATGAGATCCCGAGCTTATAGGGTCTCACCATTCAAGAAGAGGATTATTGATGCACAAGTAGAACAAATGCTACGAGACCATATCATCGAGCCTTCTTTCTCTCCTTGGTCATCACCTGTGGTTCTTGTCCCCAAACCTGATGGTTCCTACAGGTTCTGTGTAGACTATAGGAGACTTAATAGTAAGACCGTACCTGACGCTTATCCAATGCCAATAATCCACGACATCTTGGAATCCTTGGAAGGCGCCTCCTGGTTCAGCACATTGGACTTACAGTCAGGGTACTGGCAGGTTGAAATGGAGGAAAGTAGCAAAGCCAAAACAGCCTTCATCACCTCCCAAGGTCTATTCCAGTTCCGCTCCATGCCATATGGATTACGGAATGCTGCTGCCACCATCCAGAGGCTGATGGAGAAGGTACTAGCAGAGTTGAGAGGGAAGTTTTGTTTCGTCTACATTGATGACATCATAATCTATTCACGGTCTTTACCAGAACATGTACAACATCTGAACACCATCCTGCAACGACTAAACCAAGCATCTCTTACCCTAAATATGAAGAAATGTCACTTCTTTAAAAAGCAGTTGAGGTTTCTTGGACATATAGTCTCAGAGAAAGGAGTGGAGGTCGATCCTGAAAAGACCAAGGCGGTTGCTGACTATCCACCTCCCAAAGACATTAAAGCCCTCCAACGCTTCTTGGGATTAGCCGGGTGGTACCACAAGTTCATTCCCCATTTTGCCGACATCACCGCTCCATTAAACCATCTAAAAAAGAAAGGAGTTAAGTGGGATTGGACGCCTGAGTGTCAAACCAGTCTGGAGAATATTAAACTAATATTACAAAACCCCCCAGTATTGCTGCAACCTGACCTCAACCAACCTTTCCAGGTTCATACAGATGCCAGTGATGTGGGCTTAGGAGCCATTATTACCCAGCAAACTCCTGAGGGGGAAAGGGTAATAGCTTACGCATCACGAACATTGCGTGGACCCGAAGTGAATTATTCAACGGCTGAAAAAGAGTGTCTAGCTGTAGTCTGGGCAGTGGAAAAGTGGAAACATTACCTGGAAGGAAGACAGTTCGACATTTATAGTGACCATGCTGCCTTAACTTGGGCCTTCAATAGCCCTAAGACCTCCTCTCGGCTGACCCGGTGGACTCTTAGGTTACAGCAATTCATCTTCCAAGTACATCATAGAAGAGGATGTCTGAACCTTGGTCCAGATGCCTTGTCAAGAGTCTGTGAACCCTCTGAAAGTGAAAGTGTGCCCTGTCTGGCCATAGTAAAATCAAAATGTGCCTCTGACATACCCCACACGTTAGAGGAAATCTCACAAGCACAAAGACATGACAATACGGTGTCTCTTCTCCAACTGGCCCAAAAAACCAGAAAGACTCAAGAAAACCAAATTACCTTTGAGGTCCACCAGGGGGTGTTATATCGCAGAGTTCCTGTCAAGAACAATGGAAATAAATTCCAACTAGTTGTTCCTCAGGCATTAATTCCTGGTTTCTTGCATTACGTACACGATAACCCGCTGGGAGGACATCTGGGACGGCTGAAAACCTTACTGAGGCTCTTGGAGGTGGCGTGGTGGCCAACTGTCCGTAAGGATGTCTGGCAGTATGTAAAAGGATGTGAAACATGTCAAAAATACAAACATGAAAATACAAAACCCAGCGGTTTTTTACAACAGACGCAAGTGACAGAACCAGGTCACACCTTGGGGATGGATTTTATGGGACCTTTCCCAACCAGTAAAAAACAAAACACTTACTTACTGGTGGTGGTTGATTATTACACCAAATGGGTAGAGTTGTTCCCCCTTCGAGATAGTAAGACCCCTAAAATTGTCAAAATTCTCAGGGAAGAGATCTTTACCCGATGGGGGGTCCCAAAGTACATCATTTCTGACCGGGGAGCACAATTCACTTCTAACGTACTGTCCGAGCTGTGCAGGTCCTGGGGAAGCATACAGAAACTCACTACCAGCTATCACCCTCAGACAAACCTTACAGAAAGAATAAACAGGACAGTAAAAACTATGATTGCGTCATATGTAGGACAATACCATCAAACATGGGACCAGTGGTTACCTGAGCTGAGGTTTGCAATCAACACGGCACACCAAGAAACAACAGGGAGAACTCCGGCTGAATTAATGCTGGGCAGACAGCTTCACGGTCCACTAGAGAGGTTGATCCTAAAAAACCCCACTCCTGACCAAACAGCCTATAATATAATTGTAAGACAGAACATCATGGCAGAGGAGGTAAAGCACCGAGTAGGGGTGCAACAATCTAGACAAGCTAGATACTATAATGCCCGACGGAAAGATGCGCAGTTTCAGCCGGGTGATCTAGTCTGGGTTAAAACTCACCCTCTCTCGTCTTCCTCGAATAAATACTCTGCTAAGCTAGCGCCCAAGTGGGAGGGTCCGGCTGAAGTAATAAAAAAAATGGGGCCAATAAATTACACTGTTCGTTGGGGAGACCCATGTAAAACAGAAATTTTAAATGTGGTGAACCTAAAACGCTGGTACGGACGATCTCCTCCTATGCCGAAGGCTGGGGGGGGGGATCTATGTAGCGTGGCCACATAAGGGGATATTGTTTATATAAGGTTTGTGACGTTAAACTAATTATGTTTGTCATTATTACCTATTAAGTTATATTGCTTTCCCCTATCTGTTTATCCCTCAGCTGTTATGTGTTGATCCCTATCTCTGTTCACGCGAGATCTTCGCGTGTTTTCATGTACGTGTTTTCCTGCCACGTAAACAGGAAGTATCAATTGGCGTTCTATTTAAAGAACCGCTATGCCGGTTGTGGGTGCTCATTTGCGAGTACGCACCAATTTACATACCTTTCATTCCTTGGAATTACACTGGTGACTGACCTGGAAGCGCTGAGCGCCGTTCCTCCTGGAAGTTATTCGTTTGGCTCGCAGCCAGGATTACTTTTTATCAGAGGACACTGGTCATTTCATTACTTCATCACTTGTTCGTGCTCTTCAAAACACCCGGTGAGGTTGATCCGAACACTATAAATAACTCTGCACACTGGACTTCACCTTTACTTGTATATACACCCTGTTATGAACCTATTGTAAATATTATTTGTTTGTAAATACACTTGAGTTGGTTAATTTATCAGTGTTGATATATTTATTTACATTTCTACTCATTTGCCTATCATTAGGAACAGTACGGACGTTCCCAAATTAGTGTAAACTCCACTTAAATATTTTGGGGAGTGTTACAATAGAAATGTAGGATGGATTCCAGAATGAGGAGAAACATCCTTATTTTATCATTTTATTCTGAAAACGTAATTAAAAATGTCTGCGATGTCCGATAAATGATGCGCAGATATCATCAAGCGTTACGTTCAATCTGACAAAATTGAGACTGATGTTTCAACTGATGCATTTTATACCATAATCAAGAAGGACCTTTGATAAGGATTCTTCAAGGAAATGTATCAGATTTATCAACTTTATATGAACTTGATCTTTTGGTGGAAGTCAATAAATTAAATTTACTCACGCATAAAAGAAGCATCTATCACGATCAAGCCTGTAGATTTTTACTTTTTCATTTATACGAGGGGTAAAACAAATCTGCTGTAGCTCTCAAATTTCTTTCTTTATTCTGCCAATTCAAACTTGCTCATCTTTTTTGTTCACAACACATGTGAGAACACAATGGCACTTGGCAACCATGACTTCAAATTGACCTCTGCACACAACGTTTGATTCAGAATGTGAATGTGAAGGAAACTTTAGAGCTTCAGCAGAGGGCAACGTATTCACTCATCATATGGTATCATAAGGCTTCAGAAGACTTACAATATAGTGCACAAGCTCTATGGAATACTTTTATGTGTTTTCTGTCCCTTTTGAGAGATGTGAGTTACGTTTCAAGATAACGATGCAGAACTCAGCTCTTAAGAGTTTTCAATACATGTGAAGTTACAATCAAGACTGCACTTCCAAAAATGCACTTAATATGAATGTACGAGAATGCAGTTAACGTGCTACTTAAAGGCCCAGGTATTCTTAATTTTACTGCATTCCGGATCGGATCGCACCCGTTCAACCACAATGCCTTTTAAAGTATCCTCTTTTGAAAATGAGCAAATAAAAACACGTTTGACGCAGACACACTTCGAAAAGTGTGATACACTTTTAGAACAGTCAACAGCAGGCACATGTGCCGATCCTGCACACAGGTGAGGACTGTCCATGTGATGTGAAAATCCAGGCCGTACGCTGACAGTCCACGCAGACTGTGCTGATGACGAAATCTCCGTCATGCATGCTGTGCGCGGAGTAAACTGCAAATCGGACAACCAAAGTATACTTTGACCTTTAGTGTCACTGTCCAGTTGTGCTATCAGTTAGAAAAGTCCTGAATTGTCACATACGGTGTTGGGTAAGTTACTCAAAATGTAATCCAGTACAAATTGCTAACTGCTTCTTTTAAATTGTAATCAAATTACTTTACTGACTACTTTAAATAAGTAATACAATTATGTATTTCTGTACTTTTACGTAAGTTACTTTCTAAAACGTTTTTGTTTTCAGGCTCATTAAGTGCAGACAGAACACAAGAACATGTATTGTGAGAACTGGAAACATTGACAAACACAATGCAAAACAGAATGCTGTCTACTGTAGGCTTGTTCAATGATATGAGAATAAAGAAAACAATAAATTGAGTTCTTAAGCCCCTTATTATGTTGTCTAATCAATGCTTCATTCATCTGCCACAATAATGCAATTTATTTCAAACTGAATTTCAATCTGGATATATTATAGGCCCCACATAATATATTTAGAAATATTACAATTATGATACATATTTATACAAATTATCTTTATTTGAGGGGCTTTCTCAGCAAATTATGATGTATGCGATTAATTATAAGTATCACAATGTTTTAAAACACAACATGTTTTAAGTTTAGGTGTAATTTTGTGGTTGTCCTGCAGGTGACCATGTGAGTCTGTTTCCTTGCAATGCGCTTAAAGGGATAGTCACCCAAACATTTTAATTATCTCATCATTTACTCACCTTCATGCCATCCCAGATGTGTATGACTTTCTTTCTTCTGCTGAACACAATTTAAGATTTTTAGAAGAATATTTAAGCCCTGCAGGTCCTAACAATGCAACTGAATGGTCCCAAATTTCGAAGCTCCAAAAGCACATAAAGACAAAATAAAAGTAATCCAGATGACTCCAGTGGTATAATCCATGTCTTCAGAAGTGATATGATAAGTGTGGGTGAAAACCAGATAAATATTTAAATCCTTTTTTATCTATCGGTCTCCAATTTCACATTCTTCTTCTTTTGTTTTTTGGCAATTTACATTATTCGTGCATATCGCCACCTACTGGGTAGGGAGGACAATTTAAAGTAACATTAATGTTTTATTTAATTTTCAACTTCCCTTTAATTATCATTCATTTCTCAAAACAACCTAACTACATGTTTTTAAAAACTGGTAAATGCTACTTTTAACAGAAGTAACTGACCATATTGTCACAGTTCACAGCTCTTTGTTTCTATTATGGCCTTAACATGAATGTTCCCCACTGGCTGTGACCAGATGGACCATGGAAGATGGTTGCCAATGCTGACATATAATACAGTGGCAACACAATAGGGCTAATAAAGATGGTTCCCCAGAGGCCCAAAATTAAAGCATCATTCCACACACAACAGTCACAATACAAGTGACAGTACAGCATGGACGAATGCAACCAACATGATGACATCCTGAATTTACAGGAAGATAAACAAATGAAGCTTTAATACTCATGAACAGAATGTTCAGCCTCTATTTAATAAACATTTTAAACAATGAGGTGCCTATATGCTCTTAAAAAGAACGCCCCATCTTAGTATGCACTCAGAATAACATGCTACATCTCTTATTCCATTGTCACCCAGGCTCAGTTTTGTGGGGGTCATTAAGAGGTGAGAGGGAGGGGTCAAATAATCTGTGAATAATGTCGGGGGCGTGAGTGTGTGAGTCAGAGCAAGGAGGCGAGAACTCCAGGCAGCTTCATACATTTTTTATTCGCCACTCAAACAAATGAAACACCCACCACCCAGAACAAGGGGGTGCCCTCTGACACTTCAAAGAGAACCCCTATGGGTGGCTCTTCTCTTGAAGCAGGCCAGCTCCAGGTCCCAACCCTGCCCCCTTCTCAGCTGGGGGGCAGCCCAGACCTCATTAACCCTTAAACAGGCCTGGCGTGAGACAAACTCCTTGCTTCTAATTACCCCTGCACTTTTGGCAGGGCTGCATCACCCCCCAACCCCCCCCATACCCCACTCTGAGATATGGAATTGTGAGGTTGAAGTACTGCTGGAGTGTCCCAAACATGTGCCTTAATTGAAAAACCAGATCACACCTCTTTGCTCTAATTAGCTCGAGAGAAACACCCCTTGTAAATGTAACAGCACGGTGATGAGAGCAAGGGGTGTTTGTGTGTGTGTGGTATCAGGGTGGGGCAAAATTCATAATAAAATAAACTGGCTAGCTTTTAATTCATGAGTTGATCTAAATTAAATTGACCTCTTCACCTAATGCAACATGAATTGGAATGTTCTGAATTGCAATTCAAAGGAATTCAACACAGTCATACAATAGTAATTTAATTAGTCCAACACAAGTGACAAAACATGAATAATTACGCCATTAATTATGAGTTGTTTTGCCTGTTGATTCCCTAATATATTTATATATCTAAAAAAATTCTCAGCTGATTAGACGTTGTTGTTTTTTTTGCTGTTTTTTTACAACCAGGTTAAATACTGTATAAGAACAATTATTACTTTTTATACATTACAAATTTAAATTTAGCCAGAGAGCCCCCCCAAAAGTTCCAACAAGTCCATGGTGATTTTCAGAAAGTTTTATAAAAAAATATTTTTGATCTCAATTTGTCAATAAATTGATTTTTGTTTCCATTTTGGAGGACTTTGTGGTATGAAAGTTAATGTATTAAATATAAGGTTGTCTACTGTTGTAAAGACGAGGCTGAGGCAGCATTAGAATCCATTTGCGGGTGTTTATTGGCAGTAGGTTTTAGAGACAGGAACGTTAAGCCAGGCAATAGGTCAAAATCACAACAGCAGACCAATCTAGCGACATATACAAGGGTAATCCAAAAGGCAGAGATGAGTAAACAGGCAAAGGGTCCAAATACAGTCATCAGTCCAAAATACAGGCTACCAGAGCAGAGGGGTTATCCAAAAGGCGAAAATCAGAAAGTCAGGCAGAATCATACACGAGATAAGTGGGCAGAAAACAATGGAAACGCTCGGTAAGGCAGATGAACTAGCAATACTTCGCAAAGTGCAAACACACAAACACCTCTTAAATACTGTTCAAACAGGAAATGAAAGTAGAAGCAGAGGGAGCGGTTCACAGTCAATACTCAGGAGAAGGCTCCCTCTGCTGGCGTGGCGTTACAGAACCCCCTCCCTTAGGAGCGCCTCCTGGCGCTCGACGTGGACGTCCCCGTAGTCGTGGTGCTGGTCGATCAGGTCTGGCACGATGAAAATCCTCGATGAGAGAAGGGTCCAGGATATCGCGGCCGGCTACCCATGATCTCTCCTCAGGTCCATAGCCCTCCCAGTCCACTAGGTATTGGAGCTGACCCCCTCTCCGTCTTGAGTCCAGTAACTCATTCACCTTGTAAGCTGGAGTTCCATCAACATCCAGTGGAGGTGGCGGCTCTCGAGTCTCAGCGTTGGGGTCAGGCCCCGAGTGGACCGGTTTGAGGAGGGAAACATGAAAGGATGGAGAGATACGATAATTAGCAGGAAGCTCTAATTGGTATGTGACCTCGTTTATACTTTTTAGAATTTTGAATGGACCAACATACCTTGGACTGAGCTTCCTGCTCGGTAGCCGCAGCTTGAGGTCCCTGGTAGAAAGCCAGACCCGCTGTCCTGGTTGGTAGGGAGGATGTGGGCGACGTCGCCTGTTGGCCTGGAGTTCTTGAACTCTTACAGCTCTCTGAAGACGGACGTGTGCACTGTCCCACACCCTCTCACTACGCCGGATCCAATCGTCCACTGCAGGGACCGATGAGGGTTCGCCAGACCATGGGAACAAAGGAGGTTGATACCCAAGAACGCACTGGAAGGGGGTCAGGTCAGTTGAGGAGTGAGTTAAAGAATTTTGTGCATATTCTGCCCATGGTAGGAATTCCGACCAGCGGTGTTGTTCTCGGCTGCAGTATGATCGAAGATATCTGCCTATTTCCTGATTTAATCGTTCAACTTGTCCATTAGACTGAGGGTGGTATCCTGACGTGAGACTGATGTTAATGTCCAGATGCTTACAGAAAGCTCTCCAAACTTGGGACGTAAATTGGGTTCCTCTATCACTGACAATATCATCAGGTATACCATAAATTCGAAAGACATGATGAAATAGTGCTCGAGCAGTCTTCATGGCAGTGGGGAGACCCTTTAGAGGGACCAACCGACAGGATTTGGAGAAGCGGTCAATTATGACAAGGATAGCAGTAAAGCTATTGGAGAGTGGTAGATCGGTCACAAAGTCAATGGAAAGATGGGACCAAGGACGTTGTGGGATAGGTAGTGGTTGGAGAAGACCAGAGGGTAACTCCTTGGGGGTTTTCGATTGGGCACAGACTTGGCAGGCTTTGACGTAAGTAGTAACATCCTTGGTCATCGAAGGCCACCAGAATGAGTTTTTTAGTAATTGAAGAGTGCGAGATATACCTGGATGGCCAGAGCTGACAGAAGAATGGACCCATTGCGTTACTCTGTGACGTAGATCTTGTGGAACATACTGTTTGTTAGGAGGGCAGTTGTCAGGTGCAGGCTCTTGTAGTTGTTCCCTTTGTATTTCCTCCATTATGTCCCAGGTGACTGGGGCGATGACAATAGCAGGTGGGAGAATACATTCTGGTGTGATGCTTTCTGTGGGAAGATCGTACCGCCTAGATAAGGCGTCTGCCTTGCCATTCTTACTGCCTGGTCGATATGTTACTGTGAACTGAAACCGTGTGAAAAACAGAGACCAGCGAGCCTGGCGTGAGTTGAGTCGTTTGGCACTCTTGATGTATTCTAGATTCTTGTGGTCGGTTATTACTTGAAAGGGATGGATTGCTCCTTCGAGCCAGTGTCTCCACTCTTCGATGGCTGCTTTCATGGCCAAAAGTTCCTTGTTCCCCACATCATAATTCCTTTCTGCAGCGCTTAACTTTCTTGAGAAGAATGCGCATGGATATAGTTTACCGGGTTTGCCGTGACGTTGGGAGAGTACAGCTCCAACTCCACAGTCTGAAGCGTCTACCTCCACCACAAATGGGAGATCAGGATCAGGATGGTTTAAGATGGGGGCTGTTGTAAACCTTTCCTTCAAAGTATTGTATGCTTGGCTGGCCTCTTCAGTCCATTTCAGCTTCGAAGGTCTCCCTTTTAAGAGGGATGTCAAGGGGGAAGCAATCATACTGTAATTTCTGATGAAGCGTCTGTAAAAATTGGCAAACCCCAGAAACCTTTGAAGCTCCTTTAGGGTGGATGGTTGTGGCCATTCTGTGACTGCTTTGACTTTGGATTCATCCATTTTAACTCCTTGGTGACTGATGTGGTAACCCAGGAATGCAGTCTGTCTGACGTGAAATTCACACTTCTCTGCTTTGACGTATAGTCGGTTTGCGAGTAGACGAGAAAGGACTGTCTTGACATGGCTGATATGTTCGTCCTCAGATTTTGAGTAAATTAAAATATCGTCAATATAAGCTATTACATACTGGTTCAGGAGGTCTCGGAAGATCTCATTAATGAACGACTGAAAAACAGCTGGAGAGTTGGCAAGTCCATATGGCATAACCTGGTACTCATAGTGCCCTCTAGTGGTGAAGAAGGCAGTCTTCCATTCATCGCCCTCTTTGATTCTGATCAAGTTATAGGCACTCCGTAGGTCAAGTTTAGTGTAGATGGTGACTTCACGGAGCTGCTCCAGGGCTGAGGGAACCAATGGAAGGGGGTAGCGGAATTTTACTGTGATGTTGTTCAGTCCTCTATAATCGATACATGGCCTTAATCCGCCATCTTTCTTTTCAACGAAGAAGAACCCTGCAGCGGCTGGAGATGTGGAGGGTCGGATGAACCCTGAGCTTAATGCTTCTTCGATATATTCTTCCATGGCTTGGGTCTCCTTCCTGGACAGGGGATAGACTTTACTTTTAGGGGGCATGGCATTGGGGAGTAAATCAATTGCACAGTCCCAGGGGCGATGAGGTGGTAATTGCATTGCTTTAGTTTTACTAAAAACTTCTGCCAGATCGTTATAACACTTAAGAATATTAACATTCTTGTTAGTCTCTGGGCTTTCAATGTTAGTTGTGAAACATGGTTGGGGAACTTGAGAAAAACAATGGTTTTCACAGAAATTCGACCAATTGGTCAGCTCACCACAATGCCAGGAAATAACGGGGTCATGAATGGATAGCCATGGAAATCCGAGGATAACTTCATGTTTAGGAGAGTCAACGATGTACAGGGAGATCAATTCTTTATGAAACAAACCTACTTGGAGTGTTAATGGTTTGGTCTGATGGGTAATCCCCTCTCCAATGGTGTTATCATCAATGGCTTTGATCTTGATAGGAGGATTACATGGTTGGATGGGAATGTCATACTTTTTGATAAGTTCCTTATGTATGAGGTTCAAGGCTGCTCCAGAATCGATCATTGCTGTTAGTGAGATACATGCATCTTCAGTTTTTAGTATAACAGGGAGCTTGAATGATTTGTTATTTAGAAGTGAAAAATGTTCAAGATTTACCCGGGAAGTTGTTTGGATCTTATGTGGACACCCTTGGCTGCGGTGGCCGGCTTCACCGCAATAGAAACATAGACGGAGTTGTCGTCTTCTCATTCTTTCTTCCTCAGATAATCTAGACAGACCGAGTTGCATTGGTTCGTCACTAGGCTTGGTCGTTGATGAAGTCATCGGTTGTGAAACAGCAGGTGGAAATTGTTGAAATTCCCTCACACTTCTTCGTTTGGGTGCTTGTCTCATCAGATTATCAATCTTTATAGCTAGGGTCACAAAGTCAGAAAATGATAAATTCTCTCCTTTACAAGCCAGCTCTGTTTGCAGATTAGGGTTGAGGCTCTGTTGAAAAACAGCTTTCAGTGAAATATCATTCCATCCACTTTGAGCAGCGAGTGTTCTGAACATGATAGCGTAATCAGCAGCAGTACGGTTACCCTGTGACATTTGTAGAATTTGTGCTGATATATTCTTGCCACCAGCGGGATATTCAAACACTTCGTGCAGTTGTTGGATAAAATAATCAAAAGATGTTCTAAAACGTGCATCCATTTCCCAAACTGCCGCAGCCCAGTCAAGAGCTCTGCCAGATAATAACGTCATCATGAAAGCGCATTTCTTTCCATCTGATACAAATTTGTCTTCTTGGTTATCAAAGTAAATCTTTACTTGACGAATAAAGCCCTTACACTGCTCTGCACATCCATCAAATTTGTCTGGTAACGCAAAGCTTACCGTTTTCGGTGTGGCCGATGGAAGAGACTGAATGTAATGAGTCAGGTGTTCATTGATAGACTGGAGCTTAGTGAGTTGGTCTTGGTAGCCCTTTAACACTTCACTTTGATAGGCGAAAGCTGCTTGCAAGTTGGAAACTTCCGCTGGATTCAGTTGAGGCGAAGTATTCTGTAAAGACGAGGCTGAGGCAGCATTAGAATCCATTTGCGGGTGTTTATTGGCAGTAGGTTTTAGAGACAGGAACGTTAAGCCAGGCAATAGGTCAAAATCACAACAGCAGACCAATCTAGCGACATATACAAGGGTAATCCAAAAGGCAGAGATGAGTAAACAGGCAAAGGGTCCAAATACAGTCATCAGTCCAAAATACAGGCTACCAGAGCAGAGGGGTTATCCAAAAGGCGAAAATCAGAAAGTCAGGCAGAATCATACACGAGATAAGTGGGCAGAAAACAATGGAAACGCTCGGTAAGGCAGATGAACTGGCAATACTTCGCAAAGTGCAAACACACAAACACCTCTTAAATACTGTTCAAACAGGAAATGAAAGTAGAAGCAGAGGGAGCGGTTCACAGTCAATACTCAGGAGAAGGCTCCCTCTGCTGGTGTGGCGTTACAACTGTAGATGTCAATTTAAACATTGATTATTAATATTACATAATGTTTCTGGAAATATGTTGTGTGTGATAACATGTTTATGAGTAATTCACACTGAAAAATAAAATGATTAAAAACTACTCTTTAAGTAGACTTTTTAGAAAAACTTTATGCAATAGTAAATGAAAAATTAACAACATTTTTACAGCATTTATTACATACACACACACAAAATATTTATATATATAAATCCTCGAATCTGATTGGACGAGAGACGTTCCATGAGCAATGATGGTCTGACACCATCAGCACTCCGATGTGTGTATCACTCCACTTGTGTTTGTGCCGTCCTAAACTAAAGTGTAAGAGAAGTGCAGATCTGTTAAGAGCTTCCGTTTGTCTTCTTTTTTTTCATTACATATGTTAGCCAGCAGGTGGTGGCAAAATATATATTTTTTTGTGTAATATGAGCCATTTAGGTGATGTGAAGTTAATCGATGCCAGCTAGTATTTAGCTCTTCGTGATCACTCGTATTACTACTACACTACTTCAGCTTTATTGCTTATCACAGCTGACTGACACAACAGACTGATTAATTACACAATGGGTGCTGTTTATAATGGCAGAGGACATTTGCAGTTTCTATAGTACGCACCGGCTACCGCGAAATAGGGAGAAATACCCCCGCTTGGAAATTATTTTTCTACTGAGAAAGCTGACAGCATCTCTTCTTGGGAGTGGCAAAAGGTGATTGCACATGCTTAGACTCTCGCTGTCTCTCTCTCTCTCTCAAATTAACATTTATAAAAATTTTAATGTTGTTTTTTATTAAATAAAAAAACAAACAAAAAAAACTTTTAAAAACTATTTGAAGACTTTTTTTTTTATTAAATTGAAATGCATGAATCTTTAAAAAAAAAAATGTGTAATTTTGCAGTGTTTAAATGTACAGTTGTTAATTATTTTTCAGTGCTAGTTCATGATGCATTAACTAACTTTAACATAGACAAAATTTTATTTAAAAAAATATTTGTTGAAATTAACAGTAACACTGTTAAACAAATTAACAATATATTTTACAGCATTTATTAATCTTAGTTAATGTTAGTTAATTAAAATACAATTGTTCATTGTTAGTTAATGCTAGTTCATAGTGGATTAACTAATTTGAACAAATACAACTTTTGATTTTTAAAAATGTATTAGTATATGCTGAAATTAACGTGAACTAATAGTAATAAATGCTTAATAAGTATTGTTCATCTTTATTTCATGTTAACTAATGTTAACAAATGGAACCTCATTGTCAAGTGTTACCAAATTTTGATCTTTTGATTATTTATTGATATTTGGCTCATTCTTGATGGTTATATTGTAAGTAAAAATATTCTGGGAATCTAATCCATGGTCCTTAAAATGAATGTCAATTAATGAAATATAATGAAAAATAGATAAATTAGACATACATATTATACTGTAGATAACCTTTCTAATACTGAATATTGATATCACCTAATGTTTCTGTAAATATCCCATATATTGTGTGTATGATAATGATGTATATGAATAATTCATACTGAAAAATAAAATGGTTAACAACTACACTTAGAGCAGTTATATGAATTTATTTGAAATTAATTTTTATTTTTTCTTCCTTAAATTCAAAATTAAATTATAATTCTGCATAGTTTGCTACCTCAATTCAAATTTGGGAAATTAATTGAAATTTTAAAAAGCATTCTCAATTCAGTTTTGAATAGCGCACAACCCTGGCGTCAGAATGAGAGTGAGATAGAATGAGTGTGTATGTGTGTTGGACTGATATTCCCTTGAAACGGACAAGCAGGTTTAATTGAGGCAACCAGCAAATTGAGTGCAATTTACACAAACTCACGCATTGCACTGTTAGCCCACTTCTACTGTTTCTAATGGCTCAGTAAATTAATTAGACTAATCAGACACACCCCATGGAGCCCGGCAGCAGATTAAAATAATTAAACAAACAGGGGAGTGTTAATACGGACTGAACCCAGAGGAACAGCCTCTCAAACTGACAGATGATCTGACTAATGGAATCTCAGTCTGTGACCATGTGACCAAGTTTCATCTAGAGATCTTGATGACGAGTCACTGGGCCTATTCATCCTTTGCCACTTCATATGTATTGATGGTATGCACATTCCATTTACACTTCACCACATACATCTTTGCACACAAACCAGATAAAAATATGATCTACCGTTCCCACGCAAACTGTATATGCATATATAACAGCACTTCTGTGATGATGCTAAAGCTGGAAAGCAAAATTTTGACGTTGAAAGTTTGAGAGAGTTTCTGTTACTCAATATGGCAATAAGTGTTTCACGGCTGATTCATCCATGTGTCTCATCCATAATTGCTCAATCACGTCTGGATTGCAATTGTGGACTACAAGGCTCCCAAACTTGTATGAAAATCAATGTTGACAGTTCTGTTTGGGAAGCAGAAATAATAGAGAAAATGTATGTCACATTTACCTTCACAAGGTAAGGCCAGATTCAGTAATCTCACTGGGAATCCACGTGATTGTGAATTTTGGGTGATTGACTTATGGTGGCGAAGAATTTCCCCTTGCTCATTTCACGTCAACTTCAAGTATTGCATTGACCAATAGGACGTTGCTTACCAGGTTTGGCAGTAACTTCTGTGTGGGCGGTGCTTCGTAAACAGCTACACTGAATATTCACAATGCACGTGTTATCTTTTTAGAAGCAAGTTTCTTTTTAACTTTTTAACTCTCCCAGAGTATAAATTGCAACATTAAATATAGGCTGCTTGACAAGTAGTTTTTTGCTAGTTTCACACGTGCTCAACGTCTGCCCACGGCTTCTTTTGCCAACAGAATTTCGCTGTGCAAAGGCAAATTTCACAGTGCCTTTACATTGAGTGAAGATAATGATGGTCTTATACAATTTTTGTGAGAGCACTAATTCTAAGGGCAATTTTCATGCTAGCACAAAATGCAAGTGGTGCTATATTTGGGTGTATGCGCATAAATTGTGGGTTTATTGTATATGAATGAAGTGGCTCAAAATGCAGTTTGCTATTTTCTTGAGAAATATGTCATTGCGCTAAGACGTTTGAAAAGCATGTCTGTTTTCGATGCAAAATCTAAACTCAGTTCCTACATTTGCAGTTTGGAGATTCCACCAGCAGCTGGTAATAAAGTCCATGTCTAAACTATGAAAATATAGTGGAACATCAAATAATGTCGCTGATAAGAGTTGTAGCCGTTTTATAAAACACAAAATGATGAGCTTTGTGTTGAACATTCTAAGTCATGGTTTATTTTTTTTATTATTATTATGTTTATATTTACAATTGTATTTATTTTATTTGTATTGGTATTTTTCCACCAGTGAAAGAAGTTGATTTGGTGCAGGTCACTGTGTTTGATTTTTTTTTTACCACCTTAATATTTTTGTATTTTCTGAATTTTGTATTTTGTAATTTTAATTTAGACATATTTGTGTTGTAAGTCTGTCATGTTTCAGTAAATGAAGTTAATTTGTAAAGTGATATCGACTGGTTGAAGTGTGAAGTGTGTGCAAAAAAAAATAGCACTGTTAATAGATGAAAATGATTTATAATACTTACATTCTATATAATTTAATGCAGCTTATATCCAAATCCTGAAAATATACTAATTTCCCATGCATATAAAATGAGCATGTCAATGTCATTGAAATATGCCTGACATTCAACAAGGATGAAGTAAACGCACAAAATTTAAATCCATATTTGTATTCCTCTATTTCATTGTATACAGTCAATTTAAAGGGATACTTCACCTCTGGGAAGATGAATGTGTATTTAAAATTGGTCATTTATATAGTATAAATGTGAAATTATTTTTGAATTTGAAGCATTCTAGACAGAGAAAAGGCAGAAAATGTATTTTTTACACATGTGGCTGAAAGACAACAACTCCCAGAATGCACTTGCTTTGCTGCCCTTACGAGGCCACTCCCAAACCACGCCTACCGGTTACAGGCGGCAGTATCTGAAAATATGATACAACTACGCTACATCGTGACTCTATAAATCGTGAGTTAGTTGATAAATTGACTGACTACGCGGGAAGAACATTATAATTCCGTGTGTCCAAACTCTGTACATGACGTCTTAGTAACAAAAAAGAAAAACAAACAAAATACTCACTTTACACTAAGCCGTCCGTTTGTCCCTGTGGGCTTTGGCTGGCGTTTCCAATTTATCTTCGGGATCCTAAAATAAGTTTCCAGGACTCCCCTGTCCATGTGTGATACAAAACTTGGGTGCTCAGTTATACATGCTCATGTTATCGGTGCAGTTTCATCAGCGGATTCAGCGATCTCGTCCAGTATCGCTGAAATTCGCGACAGCAATAGGACTCTCTATCTGTTTCCATAGGCGCACAGCGAGAGCACTGACACCACCAGTCCGCCCCAACTCGAGTCTGAATATAATTTAACACTCTCTTCCTCCTGCCTGCCAAGCAGGTTTTGCTCCCCTGCTACAGCAGCTGCTCCGGCCGCCTCTGTTCATCGCTGTATTGCGGCTCGTACAGGTAGCGCGAGCATCAGATTCTCGCAACAGATCTTCGAAATCCCCTTCTGCCATTTCAACTTCAAAACTACCTTCCGTCATCATGATTAGCCTACTTGTATACAAACTTTCTACACAGAGCAAAGAGCCTGTTTTCTTAGCTTCTACAGAAAGATGGCTGACACTATCTTCACATTCTGTGAGTGAGATCCCGCCCCATATGGGCGTGGTGAAAACATGCGGAATACTGGCTGTAGTTTTAAGCCTCTGGACCAAAAATCCTCCGATGACGCAAAATGACGATTTTTGCGTCATCGGAGGATTTTTTCCAGACTAAAAATAAATAAATCTCTCGTCTCAGGGGGATATGAGGGGGGGGAGCTCGGTAATTAGAAAATACTACTGGTTTTCTACTGATACAAAGCTTATTGCTAAATCCTGAAGTAACCCTTTAAACTACTAACTTCTTTTGAATGTGATGTCTTTGTTTACATTGCTTGTGCTGAATGGGGATGGACTATATAATAGGATGCAGTCGCTGCAATAACCGGAGAAGAACCTCCAAATAAAATTGCACTTGGAGCACAATTTTGCCAAACCCACTTGCACCTTGACTTAGCACACACTTGCATAAAAATACTGTAACAATTATGGAGGTAAAGAGGAAGCTGGGACCGACTTGACATCACATAGACATTTAATGACACTTTTCAGTTCACAAAGAAACAAAAACAGGCACTGCTTTTCAGCCAGCTGCGTCAAATCATAAAAACACTCAGACACACGGACTAGCTTTGTACAACTCTCTCCCACCCCCCACTGTCTCGTCTCCTTAAATACTCCTGCCTCCCCTCGCTCTGCCCAGATGACGCTCGGCTCCGCCCTGCTCACCACAAATATAAAAAAACGTTATGGCCATGCCCATTGAATTAAAGCAAAGCTCTACGCTTAGAGCAATCACTCTTAAAAAGGGCCCTTAGGGATGGGCACTTTTGACTTGGGGCCACTAAGAAACCACCCAGGAACCAACCAAAACACCTTAGCAACCACCTAACAACCACCCAGCACACCCTTGCAAGTGCATCACACACTCCAACACATGCCATGGTAACCACCCCCATAACACCTTAGCATTATGGTTGCACATTTTGCACAAATATGCACCTCTCACGTTTTCTAAATCTAGTTTCTTAATAAATCTAGGTAATAGTTTGAAAACATTGCTTGAAATAACTGTATGGCTTGTTAAGCACAAAACAACAACTACAATGTAACTAAAGTACACCAACATACTAAAACATACTAAACTAAACATACACCACCACCACCTCTGCTTTTAACCTGAAAGACCTCTCAGGTAAAAGCAGAGGTGGTGGTGTATGTTTTATGATCAACAAATCATGGTGTGATCAGAGGAACGTACATTTTATCAGGTCTTTCTGCTCTCCTGATCTGGAATATCTCATGCTTCTGTGTCGACCATTCTGGCTACCGAGCGAATTCACAGCGGTCATTATCACTGCTGTGTACATCCCCCCACAAGCCGACACAGACCAGGCACTCAAGGAACTGTATGGGAGTATAAGTGAGCAGGAAACTGCACACCCTGAGGCCACGTTCATTGTTACCGGGGTCTTTAACAAAGCCAATTTTAAAACAATAGCACCAAAATAGCACCAACACATCAACTTCAACACACGAGGGGACTGGGTTTTCGGACCATTCCTATTCTCCTTTCCGGGATGGCTACAAATCCCTTCCCCGCCCACCATTTGGCAAATCAGACCACCTACAGGCAGAAACTGAAACGGGAAGCACCCACCCTCAGAACGATCCAGTGCTGGTCGTACCAATCAGACTCTGCGCTACAAGACTGTTTTGATCACACGGACTGGGAGATGTTCCGGTCCGCCTCTGATGATGACATCAAGGTTTACACTGATAGCGTAACGTGTTTCATCAGGAAGTGCGTAGAGGACGTTGTGCCAACCAAAACAATACGGATCCACCCCAACCAGAAACCATGGGTTAACGGCGATGTTCGCACGGCACTTAATGCGCGGACCTCCGCTTTTAATTCTGGGGACGCGGAGGAGCGTAAACAAGCCAGTTATGCCCTCCGTAACTCTATCAGTGCAGCCAAACGTCAGTACAGGCACAAAATTGAAGGAGAGTTCAACACCACCGACTCTAGAAGTATGTGGCAGGGAATTAACACCATTACGGACTACAAAGGGAATAAAAACTCTGCCGTGAACACCGCTGCCTCTCTCCAGGATGAGCTTAACAAATTTTATGCTCGTTTCAAGGACAGCAACACCGCCCTCGTGGAGAGAGCACTCGCAGCCAACACTACAGAGGTTGGTTCACTCTCCGTCTCTGTTGCGGATGTAACCCGGTCCTTCCGACGGGTGAACATCCGTAAAGCCACGGGTCCAGACGGCATTCCGGGCCGCATCATCAGAGCGTGCGCGAACCAACTGGCTGGTGTTTTTACGGACATTTTCAACCTGTCCCTCTCCTTGTTTGTAGTCCCCACATGCTTCAAAACATCAACCATTGTGCCTGTACTGAAGCAAGCCAAAATCACTTGCCTAAATGACTGGCGTACTGTTGCTCTGACCCCCAACATTAGCAAATGCTTTGAGAGGTTAATCAGAGATTACATCTGCTCTGTGCTGCCCACCTCTTTGGACCCATTGCAGTTTGCCTACAACAACAACCGCTCCACTGATGATGCCATTGCATCTACAATACACACTGCTCTCTCCCACCTGGAAAAAAGGAACACATATGTTAGAATGCTGTTTGTGGACTACAGCTCAGCATTCAACACCATAGTGCCCTCCAAGCTTGATGAGAAACTCCGGGCTCTGGGCTTAAAAAGCTCGCTGTGCAGCAGGATCCTGGATTTCCTGTCAGGCAGACGTCAGGTGGTTAGAATGGGCAGCAACATCTCCTCATCACTGATCGTCAACACTGTTCTCAGCCCACTCCTGTATTCCCTGTACACACATGACTGTGTGGAAACACATAGCTCCAATGCCATCATTAAGTTTGCTGACGATACTACGGTGGTAGGTCTGATCACTGACAATGATGAAACAGCCTACAGAGAGGAGGTGCACACTCTGACACGCTGGTGTCAGGAGTACAACCTCTCCCTCAATGTCATTAAGACCAAGGAGCTTGTAGTGGACTTCATGAAGAAAGACAGAGAACACAGCCCCATCACCATTAATGGAGCACCGATGGAGAGAGTCAGCAGTTTCAAGTTCCTCTGTGTCCACATTACTGAGGAACTCACATGGTTCGTCCACACTGAGGCCATTGTGAAGAAGGCTCACCAGCGCCTCTTCTTCCTGAGACGGCTGAGGAAGTTCGGAATGAACCACCACATCCTCACACGGTTCTACACCAGTACTGTAGAGAGCATCCTGACTGGCTGCATCACCACCTGGTACAGCAATAGCACCGCCCTCAACCGCAAAGACCTGCAAAGGGTGGTGCGAACTGCCAGAAACATCATCGGAGGTGAGCTTCCCTCCCTCCAGGACATTTATAACAGGCGGTGTGTGAAAAAAGCTCGGAGGATCATCAGAGACTCCAGCCACCCGAGTCATGGTCTGCTCTCACTGCTTCCATCAGGCAGGCGGTATCGCAGCATCAGGACCCGCACCAGTCGACTACATGACAGCTTCTTCCCCAAAGCAATCAGACTTTTGAACACTTGATCTGTCACGATCAACAATCAGCACTGCACTTTATTAATTTTCATCTTATTATCTCACACTGGACTGTCAAATATATTCTCCACAATATAACTACTGCATATATATTTTTATATACTCTATTTTTTAATTTTATTGTATGTGTATTCTATATTGTGTGTATTGTTTACTGTACATTGTATATTAGTATTGTGTTGTGTAAGTATATGTACATATGATATGTAAATTGTGTTGTGTAAATATGTTGTTTATTTTAAATTGGTATATGTTGCTTGGAACTGCACACACGACTTTCACCTACTGTTGCACTTGTGTACATATTAGTGTGACAATAAAGTGATTTGATTTGTTTTGATTTGAAGTATAACTCAAACAATCCTTCACTGAAAAGCAGTTTTTCTTTTTCTCATAATGCTTTTAAATATCTACATTTTAAAAAACCTATAAAACCATTTATTCAAAATGCAGTTTCAGTGCTTGATTCAACCATGTAGACAAGCACAGGCCTGCATCCTTTATTGAGTAAATTTGAAAGCATAATCGCTGATGCATACTCATTTTTCCATATGAATATTTGATGTGCAAGATTACAGCAGCAAGCAAGGAGTTTTCTCATCTGAATTCAAAGGAAAGCATGGTGCTTTGTTCTTCTCCTCTAGCTTATTAACTGGCAAACACGACGTCACACCTCTGTCGGCATTGATTTTCAAAACTCCTCGCAAGGTTAGGGTCAAAGCGAGAACACAAACACAGACATCCTGATGTGGTTCGTGCAGACAGGCTTTGGGCAGCAACACCTCCCCTGTTCTGGCCCAGTGAGAGTAGCCCATTCTTTTCAGATGATGGTATTGAGTATCAAGCAATCTGAGGAGTTACTGCAGCTAATTAAAACCACAACATCTGTCCCGGGACAGACCCCTTGAAAATCCTACATTCCGTCCCAACATACAGGAGTAGTTCACCAAAAATTGTAATTGTGTTATCATTTTCTCACCCTCTTGTCACTCTAAACCCTCATTTTCTGCCTGATCTCATGCAAATTATGTCACTGTAGCGACATGTTTGTAAAATGATATTATGTGGCTCCTTAAATGAGGATTGGATAGAAATTAGGCAACTATTCCTTTAATTCTCAGGAGAATGTGGCTCTGTATTACCTGACCATCTGTATTGATTAACCACAGGCAGAATGTGGAGACTGTTCAAGGAGCGAAAAATCACTACGCATCCAGATACGTGTGCAACCCTCAATGCTTCTGAGCTTGGCTCTAATGTTCCTGTAACACATCTCATTATTTCGGCATCAGAACACAAATACATTAGGACTCAAATGAAAGTTCTAGTTTTGAAGAAGAGTAATCAATAGTATGCAGAGGGCTAGTGTGAACAGTTGGTTAATAATACATGAACTGGGTTATACAATCCGACCTCATGTCTGCCTATCCCACGTTATCCTATTTTCAGCATAGAAGCAAACCTGAACATGAATGCACTGCTGAAACCATTCAAAAAGCTCAGGCAATTAGCAATGCCGAAGACGTCTCAACTGCAGGCCTCCATATGCAAATAATGGGATACGGAAGCAAAGGGAAGAGAAATAGGAAAGGAAGTATTGTTGTCAGACATATCCTTAAAGGGTTAGTTCCCAGAATTGAAAATTCTATCTTCATTTATTCACCCTCATGTCTTCACAACATGTGTAACTTGTTTCTCTTTAGTGGAACACATACAGTATAGTATGTATGGCTTTCTTTCTTCTGCTGAACACAAACAAAGATTTTTAGAAGACTATCTCAGCACTGTAGGTCCCTTCAATGCAAGTGAATGGTGGCCAGAACTTTGAAGTTACAAAAAGCAAATAGAAGCAGCATAAAAGTAATCCATACAACTCCAGTTGTTAAATCCATGTCTTCAGAAGCAATATGATAGGTGTGGGTGAGAAACGGTTTTTAAATCCTTTTTTTACAATAAATTCTCCTCCCTGCCCAGTAGGAGGCGATATGGACAAAGAATGCGATTCATCAAGTGGATGTGGAAGTGAAAATGGAAATGGACATTTATAGTAAAAAAATGACTTAAAGGACTTCCTAAATAGATTCAATGTGGTTAGCTGCATTTTGTTTACAGTTTTCAGTGTAGCTTACTGCTTTTTAAAAACAGTAGCCCGACTGTAGTTTAACAACTTTGAGTTATGAATAACTTATGAAGCTACAGTTTAAATATATATATATAAATATAAATATTAAAATCTCTATCCCTAACCTCTGCTCTGGAATAGATAGTGTATCCAATGATAATGTACAGTCAGACATTCATTTTCACAAAATAAAGGCTGACAGGGTGATCAAGGGCAATCGTGAAGCTTGTTAGCCGGCTACTTACCAAATAAATAAATGGAAATGAAATATTGATTTGAGTTGAAATTATAGATAATCTGACCATGGAGTAAATCGAGAAACTACATAGGAAATCTCTTGGCTGGGACAATGGTCAACCACAGAATGCCACAATTGACCTAGAGAAATGTGCAATATATATTTCAGCCCATATGTCATTGTTGCATTGCAGTGTGATTAAATCTTTGCGTGTGTGTGTGTGTGTTCTGGGTCTATGGGTGATAGAAGGCAGTGCAGGGACAGAAGCTGCTCTCTGCTGGAGCTGGAATGAATAGATTATAAGCAGTAATTAGACATACATGGAAATCAATGCATTTATGCCATAGAGCTGGAGGCAATGAGAGCAGATGAGAGACTCTACAGCAGGGGCCCCTGCAGCCCCCGAGACAGGAAGACACACACCAGGAGACTGAGTGACAGCCTGGACCAGAGATGAGGGACACGAGAGAGAGGGAGAGAGAGAGAGAGAGAGAGAGAGAAAGAGAGATAGAGAGAGAGTCAGGAATGCTAATGCACACTTTAGAGGCCTGTATCTCAATCAAGTGCAAAATCACAAATTCTCCTGTGCTCCAGTCCTGTCCTTCTTCCATACAAAAAAACGAATCTAAAAACGATCTAAAAACCAAAACAGAATTAAAAAAAATATTTCATTAGTGACCTAGAAATAGTTCAGAATCTTAATTATTTGCTCTTCGTTTCATGTAATAACTTTCCAGTTTTGAATTAGATTTGAATCCCAGATTTTCAGTGTTGCCTCAGACATTGGAACCCCGTTGTATATAAATGCATGCATGCATGTTAAGTATATTAATGTATGTAACTACATGCATTTATTAGTTTGTGTTTGTGTATGAAGGGGTATAATGTGTAAATTTCTACCCCTCCATCCTGTTCCCCCTGGAGCCAGACTCTTCCACCCCATCTCAGTGTTCGGCCGTGGGTGGGGCTTATCTGTGATCATGGCACTAATGAACATATGGGTCTGTCCGTAATACTACAGTCGAGTTTAATCACTGCATTGCGCGTGCATGCATGCATGCACACACACACACACACACACACACACACACACACACACACACACACACACACACACTGAGCCTGAAGACAAACTCCCACCAGTCTGTTTTACACCCCACTAAAATGCCTTTAATGATATGCTTTTTCAAAATAGAAAATAAACTATATTTGCATTTGCTTAAAAAATACTAATGAAAAAGAATAGTAGGTAAATTTAGGTTAGGTTTTGGTTCTGCTTAAATGAAGAGCCGGAAGATAGGAAGGAAGCAAGAAAAGAAAGCAAGAAGGAAGGAAGGAAGGAAGGAAGGAAGGAAGGAAGGAAGGAAAAGACAGTATATTGTTACCTGTCACATAACTGTATAGAGATCTTAGGTACAATACATATGGACTACGATCCATATATGATAGATATTTGTTGCTAGTCTTTTATGCAACCATTAAAATATTATTATTATTTGTATTGTTATTATTATTCTTATTAATATTATTAATATTTTCAATTTGAATTTTTCCTTGACCACTTCAGACAAACAAATAATAAAACAAACAATATAAAAAAGAAACTTATTTCATGCCATCTGGCCAAAGAATGTGGTTTATTTGAGATTAAGTAATGGAGAGGGATTATGATATAAGACAGGATCGTACAGCAGAGCTGGAAACCGCTTTTATTAGATATTGTTTGTTAAGAAGCATGACAAATCTTGTCCGTTTCTGTCTTGTCCCAGTCTCAGAAAATGCTCAATAACACGGGCGCCCCTGGACAAATTTACACAGAAAATGGGTTTGAATGCATTTAATCTTCCATATGGGTAAAAGAACAGGAGTCTGTTTGAACAGTGATTCAGACAGATCTCATTTAAATGTAATGAAGACATGATCTTCACCCCCTCCATGATCCATGAGCTCATTAGTCATTTTCAAGTGCAGTCATTTTGGAATGAACATGCTTGGATGCGTATTTATATTTTTATATATTGGAAAGAAATTATTATTATTGTGCTTTTGAAAATGTATTTCAAGCTAACTTTTTACTCTGACAGCAGATTGCTGGAATTTAGTTACGCTGATCTTGGCTTTGAATGCATAGTACAGTAAAAAATAACAATGGCATTCATTCAGCCTCAGACAGACCCCCTCAAACACACTCAAACGACACACTTTTAGGGTTAAAAGAAGCCCATTATGCTGGAGATGAGAGCAGTTTGGTTTGGTTTCTGGCTCAGTGGGCTGCTCAGCTCAGGCTGGGAGACTGTGACAGGATTTAGATGTGTTGTTGATAATGCGTAGAGATGAGAGACCTGAATGAATACAGGGAGACTCGGGCTTCACTGCACTCCCGCACGAGTGTTTGTTTCTTTCTCTCTTTTTGTTTTTTTGTTTGCTGCATGACATCAAAGAGAAGCTCTCTTTCCCTGTCTCCCTCTCTCTCTCGCAGAACCCTTTGGCATCTTCTCGCACTACTATTCTCTGTGTCTGTGTTGAACAGTGCTGCATAGGCGAGAGAGAGAGAGAGAGAGAGAGAGGGGAGGTGACAGGCCTATGAAAGGTGAGATTTTAAAGCACTGAAACCATCAGAGCAGCTGCATTAGCATGAGTATTTGTCTGAGTGTCTGAAAAAAAACAAGCTTTTCTTCATTGCTTGTTCCCCAATATGACTTTAACAAGAGCCGATTACCGGTTTCATCAGAAGAATGGAGGCCAAAGTGTTTGTTTGCTCTTATCATAAATGTTCTTTTGTGCCTTTAAATGGAGCTACTCAGGGGCTCTGGCTTTGTTTTACACAGACACAAGTTTGCATCAATGAATCAAACACAGAAACACCAAAGATGATGTTTCCATTGCGTACAGTTTTGACAAATGCACAAATAAATGCTTCAGGGTTCAAACAGACAAGCATTACAGGAGTATGTGTACACAAACAAGCTTCACGTGTACAGTAAAACCATCAAGTATGAACTACCACACAAGCACAGGGTGGAACCATGCAAAATAATTTTTACATAGCAGTTTCCTGGTGAAAGCTACAACAACAACGAATTTCATTCAAATATTGGTAGGTCTAGCTGCAGCCCAGAGTTCTCGAAATGGGGGTATAATCTCCCAAAGAGGGCAGGGTAACTCCAGAAAGGGGTTGGACCAGCTCCAAAAGGGGGTGACACTTCCAACACATTAGGTTTAGAAAAAAGGCTAGGTTAGTGGCTCTGTATATCTTTGCTGGCGGTTTGGATCTCCCATCCCTTTTTAGAGCTTGGTTCACAGCTATATCCTTCTCCACAAATCACTAGTAAAATGGCAGATTATCAAACATTTACTTTTTTGCCCTGTTCCTCGCTCAATGCTAACTTATGACATTATTACTTTAATGTGCGAGTTGTTAGGTGATGCATTTGAACCTTTGGATTAAATAAGCAACTACATTTACAAGCTTGTTTAATTGAAATCAACTTGCGCGTCGCAAAAGACCGGGATACTAATTCTCTGAAGAGCATGAGAGTTTACACGTGAGCCGAAAATGTCATAGAAGCGTCACAAAATGACATAGTCGCTTCAGAAATTTCAGCAAATATTTTTCATCTCACATTTGCTTTTTAAAACACTGTCAGTAAGGTTTAGGTTTAAGGTTTAGGTTAGGGAGGGAGGTATTGTTGATTTAAAAATCAATAGAGCATTAACCTTAAAAACGAATCAGCTTGGAAGAAAATGTAACTTGCTTTTAGTGCCCCTCAGTGGACATTTTACCTAAGAACTGCCGCGATATGTACAATGAACTATGTATTATTGTTGTGCAAAAATGCCACCACAGTAAAGTAATTGTCATAAGAACAGGCTAAAAATCCATGCTAATAGTTGCTGATGTTTGTGCTGATGTTTTGTTTTCCCACCCAAAGTGATGTCACTTCCTATAGGATGATGTCACTGAGGAATTTACTCTAGAAATTGGTAAAAGATTACCAATTAAAACAGTATTCCCAAGAAAACCTGTTTTGCTTTAAACATTTTAAACAAAGTATAGAATATACACCACCAATATTTAGTTTGAAAACATCTGTTCAAAACAAAGTAGTGAAGGTATTTAAAAGATTAATCAATGCACCCATAAGTGCACTCAACAGTGCTACAAAATAAGTAACTAATATGATAAGGTAATATGATCTTTAAAAATATGAAATATTTAATGAAATATATTAAGATGGGGAAATGAAAATGAACTGCATGGTTGGATTGACCCAAACCAGCCTATCAAGCAATGTTGATTGGCTCTCTTACTTGATAGCCGAGACTTCCTTTCCTAGGAAAGATGGAACTGCCATCTTTATTGCTACCACTTCTGCATACTGTCTCTGATAGTACTCTGCAAGTGAGAAAACAGATCACAACTGTACAAATAGGGGCCAAAGGACATCCATTCCCCTAAATCAGATCACAACTGTACAAACAGGTGTCAAGGGTCAAGGGTCACCCCCCTGAAACTTCCCATGCCCCTCTCTTGGCCCGATGAAGAGACAAAACACACACACCCAAAGATCGCATCTTTGTAACGACCCTTATTCACAACCTATTTTACTTCAGTATATGACAAATTTCCGAGCGAAAAGTGATATTAAATGAGAAAAAAAGTAGGGAGGGACTTTACTTTCTCCATGGAGAATTGATAGTATTGTGAAAAGTTGTCTCTATATCCATTGAGAAGCAAAGTTGTCTCAGAGGCAGAGCAGGTTAGTTTGATGATAGACATGAAGACAAACTTGTGAATACTGTGCATTGATTAATCATTCACAATAAGACCAGGAATGTGAATTTAGGAAGAAACTACAGTCCATTTTGCTTTCAGATCGACCAGATTCAAACAGGGCTTCTCAACCACACTGCTGAATGGAGAGATTTATGAGAAATTGCAAAATGGAAAACAAAGATCAGATATGAAAAAGTGACACAGATCAAGCAAGATAAAGCAGTTACTCCAATAAAAGCAAAGAAATAAACAGATTAAAATATTGTAACAGTGCAACTTTCCACCGAGAAGAATCAGGGACTGTAGAGGAAAGAGGAGGTTGAGAGAAATGGAGATTGGAGGTAAAAATCCTGGTTCAATTAGAATCGTAAAATAAAATACTTTGTAAAAGGATATAAATGCTGTAGCAAGAGGAAGATTCATGCTCTGAAATAAACTGCAGCTGTTGAATTTTTAATTGGTGAGATCCTAATTATGGTCATCAGACAGTGCACCTAAACACATTTCACTCTCTCTCTCTCTCTCTCTCTGCAGTGCTAGAGGAGTAGTCCGGGTGTATGCTTCCATTTCATTAATATTTGATGAAAATGGGTTCGCCTGCCTCAGCTGCGCAACGCAACCCAGAATGTGGCGTCCATTACGCATGCTGCTGTCTTACGGCCATGTACATTAGGCGGATAACAGAAGTATCTGTGTGTGTGTGTGTGTGTGTGTGAGTAAGAAGAGTGGTGGTGTCTCATCAAACGGCCCTGTCGATTGATGCTATTCAATTGTGGAAAAACACTTGGGTGTGAGCCATAATTGAACTGACACTAATAATGAAACCAGATAGTGTCTGAGAGCCACCAGCAATATGCTAAAGACATTGATGCTCCTAATAATTCCTGGGGTCTTGGACAGGATTAACAGAACAGAGGAGCCTTCTACAAAATAACAGCTTTAAATTACATCTGGAGCCAAGTTGTGAAGTCCACATCTCTCAATGGTGAGAGAGTGAGAGGTTTTTCTGTTGTAGAATTGTGCAAATGTATACAAAAAAGGAGTGGTTGGGTACCGGCTTTTTGGATGCATAATAAGCTTGAAGAAGAGAAACAACAGAAGGAACCTCTAATGTTCTGGTGAAATAAAAGGAATGGTAATATCAAAATCAACAGTTTTGGTACAGTTTTATAACATTGTAATATGCCAAGTCACACACAACAGTGCCACCCCACTTTTTCAGCCATCTTGGATTCAGAAGTATTATTCGCATTAATTTTTTCCCATAAGGATTTCATAAAATTGTACATCAGAGAGTTCTAAGCCATGCACCAAACCAACCACCTCCAAGGTGAAATATTTATTTGAAGAAAAATGTATCTGAAAATTGGACAAACTGGATCATCTTAATGTTTTTAATGAAGGAATGAACTACAATGCCATGAAGCAATGGAGAAAATATATAACTATTGACTTAAAAGTTGTTGATTATAAGTGTGTGTTTCAGTGTGCTTCCCATGTGGCGCGACCGGAAGTGCGTTGGATCAGCAGCATGGGATAGCCTGGTCTGGATCCCCACAACTGCATTCACATAATCAGTGAAAAGCGCGATTCGGAGGTTGCATTTTTCCCTCCAACATTATATTTTTACTCCACTGATGGTTAGGTTTAGGTTTGGGGTTTGGGTTGGGGGGTTCAGTTTATAAAACATGCATTCATCTTCACTGCATTACTGCCGGTACAGCTGAAAACAACTCATTACTCGCTTTTGGTTGCACATCCTGGACATTACAGCAGGATAATGGAACTCACATGTGCCCATGCTCAACATTCACTGCTTTCGCCAGTACGGGCAGTGTTTAGAATTTCGGTAAGTACAGACTCTTTTCAGCTAAAGAAATGTCAACCTAAATTGAAATTTTTTTTGTGCACAGAAATGTAATGGATGTCAATAAAGTATGCTCCATAATTCCTTGGCACACCTTGTGCCACAGGTTTACGGTGTGTTGGATGGCATGCACATCCCCATTCTTCCTCTGACTGGTGGCTAACATTATTACATTAATCGCAAAGGTGGCCATGCATTGTTCTTCCATTGAAAAAAAAAAAACGCATGACATGATTATAAAATGAGACAATGCATTTCTATGAATATCATACATGTGATGCACAGGTTCAGCCATTTTTTTAAATTGTTATTGTTGAAGGCAGAGCAAATTCATTCAAGTGTTGAAAACTTGAAATTATTGAAATTGTTGAATAATTATGAAAAGGGGCATTGAACACAACGTGAGAACACAAACAAAATTAGTCATTTTTTTCATGAACTAAATGACTAATCACATGACTAACTATAAAATCACATTGGATTTTGATGTGAAAAGGCTTAACTTTTAAAAAAGGGATATCAAGGGGTTCAAATGCAGTTTATTTTGTATTAAATGTTCAATTAAAATATTTAAGAATTTGGATGGAATTGAGGAGTGAAACAGGCTACGTCTGCACTAATATATTTTCAATTGAAAATGCATTCATTTTGCTAAGTTTACACTCTTATCCACACTGGAACGACAGTTTCCTCCATTGAAAACAGGGACTTTTGAAAACACTAGTACTACATACTTTGCAAAGCTGTAACTACTTTTCCATTTTGCGAGAAAAGGTTTAGTGCGTCAAAATGTTTATTGAAGTGCCAACATGTTCATTTTTTGTTTAGCTTAAAAAAATGTCACAAAAAAATAGTTTGGAAACAATTTTTGTCAAGAAAAAATTTAATTAACACAAAAAATATAGTCACATGACTTCCCTGTACAGATTTGACACTACAAACACAGCTGTATCATGGGCACTTCCAAGAGTGTCAACATAAATATCTTGTATCATGCACTTGTCATCGACAAGTGCCTGGAGAACAATGCATGGTCACCTCTGCGATTAATGTAGTAATGTTAGCCATCAGTCGGAGGAAGACTGGGGATGTGCATGCCATCCAACACACCATAAACCTGTGGCACAAGGTGTGCCAAGGAATTATGGAGCACAATTTATTGGCATCCATTACATTTGGGAGCCTGATATAGCATACATTTTCTCTAATAGATGTGCACAAAGCATATACACATCGATGGATGCTCGTTTTACTAACCCCAAAGGTTTCCCCCAATACTCTGTACTCTGCACAGGATCCTAGCTTGAATAGTATGATGGCAGTCTGCTTTTGGGTCGTAATTTGTGGCCAGTGGAAACCTGTGATGGGAGCAAAATCAAGGCCAATGAATCGGAACAGAATCTCAAACCTCGGCCGTGATATCCTAAGATGTTGCAGCCGGAATCTCTTCAGCACAACCTCCCAGAATGCCCTACTGACTGGTCTCTCCCAAACTCATGGGCTTTGTAGCTTAAGGGCAGTTACTTGCAGCCCTATCAGGCGAAATTTGAAACCGGAAATGTCCTACTTGCAATTAATTTTGAAATAATTACAGTAAGCTGGCAAATTTCAATAAATTGTCTCAATATTGTCTCCATTTTACAAAGATTTGGGGTCAAAATTTGGGTATACACAAAATTCTGTATGGAAAATGATCAAGGGCAGATTTATTTTTTCGATAAACCAAATGTCATCGACAATGTGCTTTTTTAAGGATGATATCATGCACACCATTTTATCGGTAAAAGTCCAATTGGATTGAAATGAGCATGAGGCAACACATTTAGAAAAAACTTTTTTACGCATTTTCACTTTGTCGATAACAGAACAGTGAAAAAAGTGAAACTTGGCTAATGACATTACGAAACAGAAAATGGTTGTCTTGCGGTCTTCAACCACGAATGTATGTGTGGACATGGGCATATTTGCCAATTCTGATTTGCACATTCAGATGTCTGGATCACCAGCACTTGTTGGCCATGAGAACTTCAAGTGCACTGTAAAGAAAGGTATTTTAATAAGGAAAGCAGAACACAGACAACTGGGACCATCGAACTGGAGAACATCAAGGACTGAATGTATTTCCCACAAAATCTACATCTCTCTAGACGAGAACCCTGCTGCAGGAGGCACACATATCATGACTGTCCCACTTCAACTTGCCAAACACCCTGCCTACTATCAAAAAGCCACAACATTCACTTTCTGTCTCTTCTGTGGCCCCCCCAGGTGCTTTCCACTTATTACCCATGATTCTTTGTGAGAGCACAGTGAACCCCTCCTCTACCCTGGTACCCTAATCTCAGACATGAAAGGAGGAACACGGCCTGGCCCGAGATGATTCTAGTGCTCACAGGGGAATAGGAGGAGAGAAAACGAGAGCAAGGGAAACAAACAAGAGGTTTAATAATGACCAACTCTTGTCGCTCCCAGCTCAAGGGTTTAGGCCCAGGGGAGAGTCTGCTGCGCCTGAGGGGGTCAGAGACAGCTGAGGCGACGCGGGGCCTCTGAGTGATCACCCAAATCTCAGGGTGATTTACAGGGCCAAAGCATGTCAGGGGCCCAGGTTATGACACAAGAAGTGGGTGTCTTATTTGTAAAAGAGCCACAGACTCCAAGGATCATTGTCAGACTAAAATATTGTGGCTGTGTGACCCTTGGAGAACTTCACATGAAAATATCTGGTGGTTTTATGGTTTTCAACAACAGAAGTTGGTTCAATATAGTGATACAAAAATTCAGATAAGATATATGTGTTTAAATCTGTGGTTTGTCTATGTTACACATATTTTGTTACTATAATTGTTTAGTATTGTAACAATAATGTGTAAATACATATTAATGACTAATTACTAATAATTATTTCAGAAAATTTAAATATGTATAAATATTAAAATATGTTATTTTACAGTGACAAAGTTAAACATTTTACATGGTAGATGTGAATTATTTTGTAATTAAAATGTAGTAACTTAGTAAAAATATTTTTATTACAAATATTTACTTACTAATAGCTAATAATTCTTTAAAAACATGTTTTATAAATGTGGTAAGATTATATTTTACAGTGTTCTTGTTATACATTTTACATGGAATATGCTAATAACTTAGTAATTGCAATGTAGTAATAATGCTTAATTATGAATTGCAGGGGGTCTGGGTAGCTCAGCGAGTATTGACCCTGACTACCGCCCCTGGAGTCGCGAGTTCAAATCCAGGGCGTGCTGAGTGACTCCAGCCAGGTCTCCTATGCAACCAAATTGCCTGGTTGCTAGGGAGGGTAGAGTCACATGGGGTAACCTCCTTGTGGTCACTATAATGTGGTTGTCGCTCTCGGGGGGCATGTGGTGAGCTGTGCGTAGATGCCACAGAGAATAGCATGAAGCCTCCACATGCGCTTTGTCTCCACTGTAACATACTCAACAAGCCACGTGATAAGATGCGTGGATTGACTGTCTCAGACGCGGAGGCAACTGTGCCACCCGGATTGAGGCGAGTCACTATGCCACCATGAGGAATTAGAGCACATTGGGAATTGGGCACTCCAAATTGGGGAGAAAACGGTAGGAAAAAATGTATTTAAAAAATTATTAATTGCATAGAAGTATATACTTACTACTAATAATTAACTCAGAAAAGGAAGATACAAATGTGGCAAGATTTTATATAACAGTGTTTATGTTACACATTTTTTATGGCACATGCTAATTTCTTAGTAATTGCAATGTAGTAACTTATTAACAATGCAAATTATGAATTACATACAACTACTTACTTATTTACCACAACTACAAATTATTACTAATTCAGAAAAGGAAATGTAAATGTGGTAAGATTTTATTTTACATGCTTCAATGTTCTGCATTTTACATGTTACATGTTAATTGATTAGTAGAAAGAAAGTAATAACTTAGCAATACTACTTATATTTTTTTAGTATTTATGTAAATACACTGTCAACTGACATGTTTTTCAATGGCTGATCCTGAAATCTAGTTGGGTGACCGATGGATGATATAATGCCAATTAAATTTAATTTAATATAGACTCCCTGAGCACTTTATTAAGAACAGTTGTACACCTACTTATGTGATTACCTAATTAGCCAATTTGGAGGTAGCAGTGCAATGCATAAAATCATGCAGATTAATGTTTCATATCAATCATCAAAATGGGGAAAAAAATGTGATCTCTGGCCAGCGTCTAATTGAGTCAGACAGGGGGAAGTAGAAGAGAGTGGACCTGTCATCTCCAATCACAATTCACCTTGATTAACATCAAACTTTTATATTGCACTAAAAAATCCTGCCATGCAAGTATCTCTCTCTCTCTCTCTCTCTCTCTCTCTCTCTCTCTCTCTCTCTCTCTCTCTCTCTCTCTCTCTCTCTCTCTGTTTCCTTTTCCCACATATGTAAGAAAACCACTCTCCATCTCAATCCAAGGTAAAGGAATTTTAGTTCACCCCAAAATGTTATTTATGTCATCATTTACTCACCTTGAATGATGTTCCAAACCTGCATTACTTTTTTCTAATTCAGGACAGAACTGGTCCCAGAACTGTTATCTAAATATCAGCACTCTTGGAATGCTGGTTGTCCAATCACATTAGAGGTCCAGAACATTTGAAATTACACTGTCAAAAGTTTTGAAACACTTGACTGAAATGTTTCTCATGATCTTAAAAATCTTTTGATCTGAAGGAGTATGATACATTTTTTGAAATTAGCTTTGTAGACAAAAATATAATTGTGCCATCATATTAATTTATTCCATAAAAAAAAAGTTTTGAAATTGATGACTTGGACCAAATAATAAAGAAAAGAAGCCAATAAGTGCCCAACATAGATGGGAACTCCTTCAGTACTGTTTAAAAAGCATCCCACGGTGATTCCTCAAGAAGATGGTTGAGAAAATGTCAAGAGTACATGTCTGCAAATTCTAGGCAAAGGATAACTTCTGTGAAGATGCTAAAATATAACACAGTTTGGATTTATTTTGGATTTTGTTTAGTCACAAAATAATTCACATAGTTCCATTTATGTTATTACATAGTTTTGATGACTTTACTATTATTCTAAAATGTTAAGGGAAAAAAAAATAGAATAAAGACAGGAAGTAAAGTAAGTGTTTCAAAACGGTAGTGTAGGTTTAGAAAAAACAAGGAACAGCAATACAGTGCTACCTTGCAAACACTGACACAATTAAAACAAACCGCCCATTGTATTTCCATTTCCTGTCAGAAAGAAATTTGTGGCTCAAAATGAGTCTAATCAGCTTGAAAAAGACAAAATATGTTAATACATCTCAATTCCCGATAGATTTGCTGAAATTTGTTAGAAATGAATGAAACAAAAACATGAGAAATCTCACTTCCAACGTGAGGGACACTGTAAACAGCCTCTCTAACAATCCGGTGAACACATGTAACACAATAACTTCAAAGCAGATTAAAACCACACAACACAATGCTAAAAATGTACCCAGACCTCAACAACAAAACCAAAAATGTTTTTTATCTATAAAATTCTAAACTATTACAAATCTCGTCTCACCGTCGTGAGGTCACACACTTGCATTATGACATAGTAGGTACATTTGCATATACATATTCAATAATTTAACAGTCACAACACAATTTGAATATGTGTTTATCAGTGAGGTCAGTAATCTGAACCCATTTACAGAGAAGATTTCAAAGTGTGATTGTGATTACATGCTGTTTGATATTGGGGGAGGGAAAGCGGGAATGTTTAATCTGTATTAAATCTCTCATTTTAATTTGTATTTTGGTTAAGATTAAAGATTGAATTCATCTAATATCAGTTTGAAGTTATTTATTTTTCTTGTCTTTTTAATAACATTTGTAAATAACATAATTATTATGTTGCCATTTTGTAACCTATATACTTTCAGTTTCTTAAAGCTGTGTATGTAATTGTAAGTACTTGTATTAAGTACAAAACAGATTAAAAAGGCTATTTTGCACGCTAATTCTTACGACATAATATGTTTAACTCAAAGCCATTTAATGTTATTAATTATGCCTGAATTATATATATACACTGTATATACAGTATAATATATATATATATATATATATATATATATATATATATATATATATATATATATATATATATATATATATACAATGGTAGTTTAATATATAGATTTATTAAACATGCAATTAATACTGTACAGCAGTAGTGAAAATAATAGAAACATAATATTCCTTTGTTATTTTTGTGCAGTTTCCTTTAATAACAACATCTACAAAATACTTAGTTGCCAATAAGTATTACCTATTTTCTTTCAATAGAGTATTTATTTATTGCTTCATTTGCCTTATTTGTCTTATCTGCACTAGATGTAAAGCTATTGCAAACAAATAATAATAACTTATGTATAGTAATAAATAATAATAATTATTATTATTCATATATTTATAAACAAACTTTATACTAGGGGTATAGGGAAATTAATAAACAAATTCAAAACTGAACAGCAGAAGTGAATATAAAATATTATATTTGTGTAATAGTTTTAATTAATAATATATTAAATTAATAATAAATTAAAAAATTATGAATAAATATATAAAAAATACACATAATTAATTTTTCTCAATAGAGTATTTATTTATTTTTTAACACATAATAGAAATACTTTTACAAACATATAAATTATATAAATAAAATCTCTCTCTCTCTCTCTCTCTCTCTCTCTCTCTCTCTCTCTCTCTCTATATATATATATAGACTTTTATTTTATAACATGAAAACACCTGACCTGCCTTACAGAGCTCTGATACGCCAAAACTAAGGCCTGCCCAAAATAATGACACTATCAGACAAACGTGAGTCAGTCTATTTACACACACATTGACACAGGTCATAATGCCAAGAAAGACCATGAGAGTCAGAAACAAACTTTCAAGAGTGAGCAGACAGCCCCTAGCTCACCCCACCCTCTCTCTCACTCTCTACTTCAACATGCGTGAGCGTTCATACAGACTCGCAGTCAGCGCTGCACGCACGTTGACACAACACCATCACCCCTCGTTGCAAAAAGCCTCAGTACAGATGACCGCACTTACTGTGTATCAGAGGTCCCGTGAAGAAGTTCCCCACCCCCATATCCCTCCTCCATTTCGTACACGTTCCACTCCATGCGGAAATAAGCCATCGGGAAAGCTTTGTTGGGCAGCACGGGTGTGTTAGTTCCAGCTTCCAGTGCTTTTGGGTTGGAGGGACTCATCTAGCTCTCCTGTACCGAATCACGCTCTCTCGAGCACACATGGAGGCTGCTTGTGTTGCTCTGCATCTGGTTGCCAAAGCAAAGCACAATCAATATGGAAGGGGAGCGGTATTTTATGATTGGAGAAGTTGTTGTGTTTTTGGTGGTGAAATTCATTATTTAGTATCTGAACCTTCAGCTATTCAGTATCATTTATTCATAAAGTCCCTTTTTGCCAGAAGGAAATGGATACAGCTGGAGAGATGGGGAGAGGGAGAGAGTAGGAGAGAGATGAACCGAGAGAAAGACAGAGAAACCGTAGGGTAGAAAACAAGAAAAGAAAGCTTGGATTGATGATATTGATCACACGCTGTCTTGAAATAAATGGATGGTGGTGGTTTATTTTTTTATTTGATTGACAGGCTGACTGATTCGCATGTCTTTGAGGAGGAGAAGGCCTTGAACATCAAAAGGTGTGTGGCGAGAAGCGTGCGCAGATTTTGATTTTCGACGTGTAGGCAACAGTCATACACTCAAATGACTGAGTCTAAGGCCCGAAATGTACCCCACGCATTCCGAAATTTGTCAGTGCGCAATTTGTAACACAGCACATGTACGTCATGCATTGTCAGCATTGTGCGAGCCCGTCTGGCACCAACAATCATCCATGTGATTATCTAATCAACCAATCATGTGGCAGCAATGCAGTGCATAAAATCATCCGTGACCATGATGTGATTGTTGGTGCCAGATGGTCAATGGAGAATTGCCAGACTGGTTCGAACTGACAAAGTCTACGGTAACTCAGATAACCGCTCTGTACAATTGTAGAGAGAAGAAAATCATCTCAGAATGCTATGCCGAGATGCGGGTTGGTGCTCTTTTGGCGGCGGGGACTACACAATATTAGGCAGGTTGTTTTAATGATGTGGCTGATCGGTGTATATATTTTATATATACAGGTATATCAGTAGCGAATTCTAAGGGCCAGAAAATCCTTCTCTGCTGGCCTAACTTCCAAATAAATAAATATTTCATACTTTCATCCAATCACCTTTTTGCCTATGTATTTTTAATCGCTTTCCACTTAATCGCATGCCCGAAGCAGCGCGTGAGTTTGAGCTCCACCCCACTAAGCCTTCAGAATTTCCACAGAATCCCTCAACAGTGCAAATGAATGAGCAGCTAAAGTCAGATTGTCAGAGTCATCAGTCAATCAGATTGTTTTATTTGTGCTTGCTGGTTGTGAACTTTCCCAGTCTGTCCCAGTCCAGGGCTTCTAGCTGGCCTTGAATGATGCAATCAAGCTTTAAGTGATGTAATTTGAAAGCGAAGAACGTGAGATCTTGCTGATGAGTCGGCTGTCATCACTGCTGTTTTTGCCGTTGAGAAAGAGATCCTTATGCATTTAAAAACATGATATGTTCGGCATGACCATGCGATTGCTTAATTTATTAAACAGCATAAGAGGGTTAAAGGGAAAGGAGGAGGCGAGAACAATATAAATAATATTTGTATGATCAACTTAACCAAAAACACACAAACATAACCACACACAGGGCAGCTGCCTGCAATTCTCTCTCTCTCGAACTGTCGTCACCGGACGGATTTATCCCTCGCGTGCCCCATCAGGCTGATTGGGAACAGGGAGTGTGTCGTTCCAGCCCGCCACCGCCCTCCTCCGCTCTACAAACAGGAAAGGAGGACTGATTTTAACTTAAAGTAAATCGGTAAGTGCTTTTTGAATTGTTATAGCAACATTAGGAGTTTCTAACTGTAAATTAAGCTGCAAGAGCATTCAGTCAAGACCAGAGCTCAAACCCAGAGTGTGCTGATGGCAACCCAGAGCACTAACCGCTACGATATGGAGCTGTGTGGACCCAAATTGCAGAGAATTACAACAGGCAGGACTTGGGGAAAACAAACTGTCTTTACTTAATATTCATCTTGAATAAACACAAAATATCAATCATCAAAAGCAGGGCTGAAGAAAGTACAGATCCTCAATGGCTTGATGCTGGCAAAACATGTCCAAAAGCATGAACAAACTTCCCAAACAAGCAGGTCAAAAGATATGGGAGAAAGTCTCTCAATGTAATCAAAAGTAGGTCAAACAGGAACAGGCATTTACCAAAGATCAGCCTAAGCAAAAGAACCTCAAGACTGAGCAAAGATACAAACAAAAGCAGGTCTTATATTTATATACACACATACACACACTCTAACAAGCCAGGGACAGGTGAGATCATTGAGCTAATAATGAACAGGAAATCAGGAGGAAGTTGTGGAAGGACTTGTGCTCTAGGTTACCCTCTGCTGGACAGACCGTGGTGTGACAAAGTCGGATTTTACAACTTCCAACTAGGAAAAGTGCAATGGAATGTATCTTTAAGTAAGAATTACAACTCCTAAGCTCGAGCAGAAATTCTCAACACTGATTTCGCAGAGATGCAGGTGCATGATGTCACACAAATATGTCGACACTCAGGGAGATATACAAAGTAAGTTATAAACATTCACTTTATTAAGTAACATCAATAAATGAGTTTGTTTCCACATGACATGTTATTAAATATAGTTTAACAAACGCCTGCAGAAACAGGTGTATAGAACATTATACTCTCTTTTGATAATCGTACACCTGAAGCACAAATGCTAGTGCTGCAGAAATGTTTATCAGTTGGGTTGCTAGGAGACATCTCTAATGAGAGACAAACCCCTGCTAAGCTAACGGGAGTGTTGCAGTTTTGTTTCCTTAAACGTCATCTTCGGGGAATGGAATGCATTTATGGTCAGAGACATCAAGTAGGAATGTCCCTCATCCAACTTGAATGGAACACAGCATAACCGTGTACCCTGATGAAACACATTTAAACGCAAATATTATTAGATACATTTTTCCAGGTATTATAGACATCCTTGGTAGATTCATATGAAAAATTATGATTTTTGAATGTCTGTTCGGGAGACGTTCAATTCACAAAACGGTCATGCTGCTGTTAAAATTAGGCTTGCTTGAGCATTAAGTGTCATTTCAAGTTCTGGCTTTCGTGCGTGGACGTGTTTTTAAAATGTCAATTGGTATTATTAGTTAGCAGCAAAATAATATTTGATGCCCAAAGGCATAGGGTGTCTTATTCATAGTGAAACTGGGTTTTCTTAATGGCATGAATCAATCTGAAGGCTTAAATGCATGGCCCACCACCTATATATATATATATATATATATATATATATATATATATATATAGGGTTGGGGAGTAATGGAATACTTGAAATGGGATTACGTATTTAAAATACAAAATATAAGTAACTGTATTCCACTACAGTTACAATTTAAATAATTGGTAATTAGAATTCAGTTACATTCAAAAATTATTTTGATTACTGAAGAGATTCATTTACATTTTATTGTCATTTGTTTCATTTAATATTTAGTCCTTTCAGATGGAAAACATTTATACATATATATGATGCGACCCAAAGTGCATTTGAACAGCGGTGAAACACTTTTTTATGATGTGTTACATTCATATGAGCAGACAGAGAAGCAAGTTTAAAGTAAGTTTGGAGCAGAAGAATTAGAAATTAACCTTGTGTAAATTGTCAGCTTTACGCTAAGCTAAAATGCTATTTCTAGCCATGTTACTGTTACCAGACACAATCACATTTTTTAATCAAGAAAATTCACATTGGATCATAATTTCTTTTTTTCTAGTATGACCTTTGATTTTAGGGCAAAAACCATATTCTTGATAATAATTTTTGTATTGTTTTCCTGTAAAAATATCCAAATATCAATTTGATTGATCTCATTTAAGGAACAACACTGCATAAGATATTTAGGTTTTTCAGAGAATGTATTTTAACATGTATGAGTTTTTATAATCAAAATAAGTGAAAAAAAATCTACCAGTGCTGAAGAAGTAATCCAATATGTATTTAGAATATGTTACTAACCTTGAGTAATCTAACGGAATACGTTACAAATTACATTTTACAGCATGTATTCTGTAATCTGTAGTGGAATACATTTCAAATGTAACCCTCCCAACCCTGTATAATATATAGTATATATACTGTATTTCGAGAAAGAGAGAGAGATAGAGAACTGCCGAATGTAGTATTTTAGTGCAATTACTTATATGAAAAATAACTAGTTAAAAGTTCACACAGTTAATCATGCCCCCTTCCCGTATGCAAATTCCTTTATAAGTAATGTTTCTACAATCAGACCATGCAATTCAAGCCTGATGTACCACTTTTTTGAAGTTTTGCTAATTTGTGGCAGTAGGAGGCAGTCATCACTCCAGCTGCATAGGCAATGTACAACAGGACAGTGTGTTTGCAATTCATTGAAAAACATCTGCACCTGTCTTTGCGTTAAGTATGTTTCTTGTTTTAACAATGGCTATCTGAAAACGTTACCTTGGAACTCAAAAACATCATCAAGACACAAATCTAGATTAAACTCTGAAACAATGCTACCAGACATATCACAACACATCTTTGTTTACAGCAACACGCCTTACAAAATTCTCAGCCACTCACTCCCATTTGAAAAAAATGAAGTGATCTGAAATATCAAGCCCCTTTTGAATTATTTAGATTCGACTTACTGCGACACAAGATTGGTAGAATCAATCCACGTCAGTGGGAGAGGAATGAGTTTTACCTGTAGCTATTGCATGGCCTTTGGCTTTCAGGCTCCCATTGAATTCCTGAGACTTCCTCTTCAAGACAGGACATTATTCTTCCTCTCAAAAGCCATTTATTTCCCATCTCTGGACAGCATCACCACTTATCTCCTGCGGTGCATTAGACGTTCATATGCAGTCTAGATAAAATCATGATAAGGTTGATAAGGGTCTTGGAACATGTAGACCTGAATGTAGTAGTTTATTTTAAGAAATAATGAATATATCTCATTGACTTATTTTGCACGTAAAACATATATGGAAACATTGTCTTGCCAAAACCATGATTCATCTATAAGCTTGCACTTATGTTTTTCTAAATTATGGATACAATTGAGAATCAACTTAAACGACAAATACGCAGAAATTACACTCTTGGAATGTGTTAAGCTGAAATGTTTCATTGAAATGTTTAATCTTTATAGCACTTCAAGGACCTTGTGCAGACTCTGCATTACGCTTTGTAGGTTGATTATAACTGTGCATATAAAACGTATTGAGTCTCACACAAATTTATTGTTGGAACCTTTTCTGTTCTCATGTAAGAACACTTGTACATTATTATTAGCGAATGAGACCCAGTGACTTCTGTCGATGAGCATTGGATCAGATCATGAAAGCCCAGTAGCGAGTATTCCCAGGAGACATGGAAATAGCATCAGGATGCATGTGCACATGGAACAGATGTATTGATTTTCATGGTCTATACAGTAATGTTTCAGCCCCTCGGAGATGGGGACCGTTGTGATGCCGCCTATTTGAAGTCTTCATATCCTCTTGGTGAAAATACCATCAACTTTAGAGGAAAAATAGGGCTAAAAGTTATTATAGACTAGAAAATATGATATTGATGTGAAATGTAAAGCAAAACCAATAAGCCATGAGAGGCCTTTTGTTGCAGTCATTTTACCATGTGAAAGAAGAGGTTGTGTTTGAAAAATGTCCACCAAGAAGAAAAAAAGACGCCAATATTCAATAAATGTTGTATTAATACAAATAATAAAAAAGAACATTTGCATATGCCAAGATATATAATGTAGTACATTAGCTAAACTGGTAACACTTCACATCAGTATCCTCTTTGTTAGGGCTTTATAAAAGGGTTTATTTATCAATCATTTACGAATGCATTATAAATCATTGATATGCAACAACTAACAACTTTTATGCAATACTTACCAAATAGAGAGCATGTTATAACTTACATCTTATTCATACGTACTTCAATCAAACTCATAAAATGCCCTATTCATGATTTAAATAAACTATTATAATGAGATTAAAAGGAGGGATGATGCCATTTTATTACACTGTTTTGTGTTTATGTATTAATTACTGTAATGTCTTGACTCAATTATTTTGTCGCTTTCCTTGTCGTGTTGATGTTGAAAAAATGGTGCTACTCTGAGTAGTGTCCCAACTTATCTAGACCTTGTTACTTACCTGTACATTAATAAATGCTTTATCTTTGTCCATACTTTATATACATATGTATGCACAAATGTATGTGTCAACTTTAAATGAAGATATATTTGTATAGGTTACTAATGTTGAATAAGTGTTACTAAACATTTATATCATGTCATGTAAGATGTTTCACTCTTTGGCAGAATTGCATGAAAGTTGACCTTGTTATGCATGTTGTGATAGCGCATGCCAATGATTTATAATACATTTGTAAATTATTTATCAGTAATTTATGAACATTTTTATAAACATGTATATGAATAGCCACTTTTCCACCATCGGCCCGAAAAGTTCTCGTTGAAAACCATACTGTTCTGTGCTGATATGGGTCAGTTGCCACAGTTATGCTTTCTTTTTCCACTGTGGTGCCAAGAAATAAGTAGAACGTATGTAAAAACATTGGAGCGAGCGCAGCACGCTATGGAGGAGGATCACATGTTCCAATTTTAAGATTGCTTTTTTTCCCTAGTATTACTCTGCTAACAAGCAGCAAAGACACAGACCATGTCACAAGAGGGAAAGTAAATAGAAAAAGGTGTGTGGTTTACCATCATTTGCTGAGGGCTTACCACCGGCGATGAAAATGCAGAAAGGTAAAAGTTCCCAGGACAGCTTAAAAGGATATTTACTGACAAAGTATTATAAATGTATTATATTGAAATACTCTATGAGAATATATTGATCTATTTTGAGTTTAATTAGCTAGTAATTTACTTCCTTGATGACAAATGTGTGTTTATAAATAAATGTAGGATACAATACTAGTTAAACCATCATAATAAAATCATGGAGAAGTCGCCACATACTAAACCCATTCTACCAGCATGGTTGAGTTCAGTTAGCTAACCATGCCGAGAATTCCGGGCCAAGAACGGTTTATTATTGTGCCATGCTGAACCGTGCTCCAGTGGAAATTCTACTGTAACCTTTTCGTACCATGCTCAGAACCGTTTGGCCCGATGGTGGAGATTAGGCTATTTAACGGAAAGTTGTTGGTTTTTAGAGAATTCAAACTATGTGTGATCACAGGTTTGAGTACTGTATATCGAATATATTACAACAGATATGCAAGTGGCTCATCCAATGAGATTTCAGAGTCATAACTATACATTTTAAACTGAGTGGTTTTCCTAGTTTCAAAAGAATATGGATGAAGCTGGGAACAGAACAGTCGTTTTAATATTTAATTAACCTGGAGAAACACACAGCACTAACAGGGACATCCGTATGCTCATACATAAAGCAAACAAACACAAACAGCCCTGAAAGTCTCGCTAGACTTAAATAGAAGCTAGCATGTCACCGTTTGTCCGGTTGAGCTCGGGGTGTGTAGATGTGAAAGGAAGTGGTGCCACATGAAATTTCCCCATGTGTTTATCACGCTGACATACTTCCCCTCACACTGTGAACAGAGAGTCATAAAACACAGGTGAAGGTGACAGCTCCTCTCCACTTCCCCTCCGCTCTTAAATGAGTGATTGAAGAATGAAAGCGGGAAAATAAACGGGATATATCGAATTGACGAGCACAAATTAGTGTCTCCTGAAATACATCTGTGTTCCAACGCTAGATCCTACATTGGTGACAGCACTGCAGTCTTAAGGAATTCAGCAAACAATTCTCACTGTATTACAGCTAAGATGCAGAAAGATTAGTAATGAACCAATACAAATTAATCGGCTGATATTTTATATATTGGCTGATAAAAGTGTCCACTTGGCAATTAACAGTAATAAAAAGTTCTCTCATTTACTCACCCTCACGCCATCCTAGATGTGTATGACTTTCATTCTTCTGTTAAACACAAACAAAGGTTGTTTTATGCATTTTAGACAAGATGAGAAAAGGGAAAGACTTAAAAGTGCAGTCTGTAACGTATGTGTTTATGTCATCTTGCACATTTAACAGTCTTTAATGATCCCATTTTGACATTAGACATTTTGACAATTCTGATACACTGGGTTACCAAGCGTGGAGCTTTTGCTTGGGATGAGATCGGGTACACAAACAACATGATGCATGTTGCTTTCCACAAGGAGCAACTACTATTTAGCATTTAGTTTGCTCATGTATGCTATTGCTAGCTAAAGGTTAGCTAACTAGCAATTACTTATTTAATAAGGTGGTTAACTTATGATACAAGTAAGTAGTGTGACAAAAATATTATGTAAATGTGAAGAAATGAATCATATTAGGGACACAAATAAAATAGTTTTGAGGCTAATTAATTGTGTCATTTAAAAATAACTTTATTCCATTATATTGAAATTACATGAACGAATGATGTAGAAAAGGCAAATGTGCTAAACCACGAGGGAAAAAATATGTTGATGTAATTTAACAGATGTTTAAATTATGTAAATTTAAAGCATTTTTTTCAGTGCACACTAAAAAATAGATGCTTTGAATCGGTTCCACATAAATCAGTTAAGTTACATGAGCATATTTTTTTCTTCTTGGTTCAGGTCATTAATGATTTTTTAGAAATCATAATTTGTCGCATAATTTGAATTTAATCGAAATTTCCACCCATAATTTATATATATATGGTTCATACATATATATATATATATATATATATAAAGAATTTATAAAAAAAAACCTCTGCAAGAAATGAGTCCACAAGCCAAACCAAGAAAAAGAGAAAAGATGAATTAGTACACTCAGTAAGGACACAATTTAGTATGAATCTAAAAGTTTTAAATGTCTCACTTAACTCATATAAGTGACTGTATGAGACAAAGGAAATGGACTGATGTTCTCTGAACCAATTTGAACGCCCATTAGCTCTCCCACTAACTTTTTAAAGAGACTCTTTTTCATAAGCGAACATCTTACAGAGCAATCACAATCAGAGACTTTATAAATTATTGAATACTGAGTTAACTGTAATCTGATATTCTGGTGTCTTCTCTGTGGTACAAATTTTATTTGCAATTAATCAGTTTCAAGGCACAAATGTTTCCCCTAATGGAAAGATTAATGTCTGTGTAATATATAGCTTAACAGACGATCGTGTGACGCCACCTAAAAATACCTGAATAAATGATACTGTAAAGTGCTTCTTGAAAAACGCTCCTGGTTTCACATCATTCATAACAATGTGCATATTCCTCTGGCCTTTCACAACAATAGACAATTCCATTTGAGTTGATAAATGATTATTGTTTTATGAAAGTAAAATGTATTGATCTGGAATGAAACAAGTCCATCTGATGAATAAGGTACACAGACAGAAAGCAGACCAACTGCTTTGGTTTTTTCACCTGGGGACATGTTGCACACAGAGTGCTCTATGATGTCATGAATAACCACAATTTGAAACAATATTTCTTTATTAATACATTGTGTATTATCTAAACACAGAAAACTTTGTTTCATTTAGTTTTTTTGCTGTGCTCTTATAATGTTATAGTGAAGGCATCCAGAAAAAAACTTGAAATTTAGATTTCATGAACATTGCCCTCTCTCTTTCTGTCTTTTTTGCTACTGTACTTGAGTTTTAAACAACATGATCACACTGGAAGTTGGCATGTTGTTTCCAAAAGTACTAGTACCCTAGGGTCAGCCAAATATTGCCAACTCATTGACAAGTGCCATCTCCCATAAGACATTTTTGAACCAGCTCAATCATGTTTACCTTCCATTGTGGCGATACCTGAACCGAGATGGGGACATGGGTTAAAATCACACACTGAAATCAGGAAGTAATTGTGTTTACATAATCAGTGATGAGCACAATTCGGAGGTTGCATTTCCACCCATAAAATTATATCTGTAATCCGATGAAATGGTTAGGATTAGGTTTAGGGTTTGGGTTGAGGGTGTCAGTTAATAAAATAAGCATTCATTTTCACTGCTAAAAACAATTACAGCTAAAAACAACTATCTTTCAACTCACTTTTGGTGCCCCATCCATGGATATTTCCCCCAGAAAATGGACCTCACATGTGACCATACTAGAGGTCGACCGATATATTGGTTTTGTCAATTAATCGGCACCGATAACAGATTTCTGGAACTATCGGTTTGCAGCACAATCCACACTGTTTTTCCACGTTGCATCTGGTGCTGGAGCGGCTGGGAAGGGTCCGCGTTCATTATACAGTACGAGAGCAGCCTCTAGAGGTAAAAAAAAAAAAACACTTCACTGATGCCTTTTGGTATTTGTTTTGACACCTGAGACGACACTCTGCATGGAGCGGAACGCTTCAGATGCGAATTTAAAACATCAACAACTAAAGGGTATGTATAAAGAACACTACAGTACACATTGTTATATCATTATAAAGTTATTAATTTGTTGACTAGATGCTGCATTAGTTATATAAAAAGTATTTTTTTTCCTTTATTATGAGTCCTTTAAAGGTAAAGTTCAGAAAGACATATAAAGACACATTTTTTTAAAATAAATAAATAACCTAAAAATCTCAGATGTCGTAAAGACTGCATGAAGAGACTTTCAAACTTATATCAGAGTTTTGAAAATGCGAAACAGGCTTTCAGGTGATTGTGGAGACAGATGCGTCTGTTGTCCATCAAACCATCAGACCACTGAAGCTCTTGGAAGGCCAATGCCTGTAATTGTTTTTTTGTCTGTTCCTGAAACTTTGATCAAAGTGTCATCTTATGCCATCATTACAGCAAGCACAACATACACTATACACAACAAGTGTACAGGCTGGTGAAAATACACAAATGGTTTGTACACGCTGCATATTTACCCAAGTGTGACAACCCCTGTCCCTCTCTTCAAAATCTACATAAAAAATATATTTTTTTTACATTAATTATAAACCTTTAAAAACAGACCTTTGAGCTATGAGGTTGTTTAATATTGGTGTATGATTCTGTAGAAGCTACAAGCTGTCAGGATACAGACTCGGAGACAGAGGTAAGTGAATAAGAACAACGCTTTATTTTTAGTGCATGAAGTTCAATGGTGAGTCTTTTCAAGTTTCAGAGGTGAATTCGATGAGGATAACTTAACGTGAAGGATTCAAGGTGAGTAGATCCTCTTCCATTAATCCACAGTCAAACTGACACAGTTCAGTGATACTTGTCCTTTCTCTTTCAAATGTTTCCACCAGTAACGAGACTCAGAAAGAACACAAGGAATCAGGAAACTTGGATTCAGCAGCGATTTCTGGGAACATCAGAACATGGACATAGAGGTTAGTATCTTTTCAGGTGAGTATACGTTACTTGACTGGTGTAGGTAGAGTAAGAGACTTCTTGAGACTTGTATGCTTCTGTTCCTGTTGGAGACTCGACAAAGACTGATTCTGAATTGGGTGTTTATATGGAACTGAACGTTGATTGGAACAGGTGCAAGTGATTAGAATTCTGGAGAGAGTGATCGTAGTGTGGTGTGAGAAGCAGCACCTGATTGGTTCCTGACACTACCCCCCCCCTCCAGAGTCCGCGCCAGCGGACCGTGGACCTCGGCGTCATGGTGGTCTACCTCTGGGTCGTGGTGCAGGTTTCTGTGGGTGCTGAGCGTGGAATTCAGAGAGCATAGTGGGATCGAGGATGTCTTTCCGAGGTATCCAACACCTCTCCTCTGGTCCATATCCTAACCAATCAATTAAATACTCAAGTTGTCCACCTCGACGTCGAGAGTCCAAAATTTCTTTAACTGAGTAGATGGAGTCTGGTTCCATAGGAGGTATTGGGGAATTTTCTGCTGGAGTTGGTTCTGTAGTGGAACTGGGCACGGCTGGATGATAAGGTTTCAGGAGGGAAACATGAAATGAGGAATGGATCCGAAGTTGAGCCGGGAGATGAAGTTTATAGGTTACCGGATTGATCTGTCTCTCTATGGGGAATGGTCCGATATACTTGGGATTTAATTTCTGACAGGGTTGACGTAGACGGATGTCTTTGGTAGAAAGCCAGACTAGTTGTCCAGGTTGGTATTCTGGAGTCTGACATCGACGGACATCTGCAAAGTTTTGTTGGCGATTGATTGCTTGTCGAAGGTGTTGATGAGTTTGGTTCCAAATTCTTTCACTCTCTCTGAACCATTTATCTACCGCTGGAATTTCTGAGGGTTCACCGGACCAAGGAAACAATGGAGGTTGATAACCTAAAACACATTGGAAAGGAGTAAGCTGCGTAGATGTCTGTCTGAGAGAATTTTGTGCGTACTCTGCCCAAATCAAATACCGACTCCAGATGTTTTGGTTGGAGTGGCAGAACGTACGCAAGAATCGTCCGACATCTTGGATTTTTCGTTCAGTTTGGCAGTTAGTTTGTGGATGGTACCCTGATGAGAGACTTACTGTAACATTCATTAGAGAGAAGAAGGCGCGCCATACCCGGGAGGTGAATTGAGGTCCCCTGTCGGACACGATATCCTCTGGTATACCGAAGTTTCGAAAGACATGTTCCATTAACAGCTCTGCAGTGACAAAGGCGGTGGGAAGATTCTTCAGAGGAATTAATTTACATGCCTTGGAGAAACGATCGATGGCCACGAGGATACAAGTGTTTCCATCTGAAACAGGAAGATCAGTAACAAAGTCCACCCCGATGTGAGACCAAGGTCTAAGTGGGACAGGAAGAGGCATTAGCTTACCTACTGGTAGATGTCTGGGAACTTTGGACATGGCACAGGGAATACAACCTTGGATAAATGTTGTTATGTCTCTCTGCATATTGGGCCACCAATACTTGAGTTGGAGAGTAGATGTAGTTTTACATACTCCGGGATGACCTGTGCCTACCGAGGAATGTGCTGATGAAATCAAGGAATTACGGTAATCTTCAGGTACATAAATCTTGTTGGGGGGACATCCTGGGACTCTGGGTTGCCGTCGTGACAGTTCAAGGAGTTGTTCATTGATCTCCCAAAGGATTGGGTTGACAAATAGCTTTTCGGGTAAGATGGGTTCAGGTTCTTCAATTGGATTTTCAGGGGCATGGATACGAGAGAGAGCATCTGCTCTAGTATTCTTTGAACCGGGACGGTATGAAATTGTGAAGTGAAAACGGGTGAAGAAAAGGGCCTATCTAGCCTGACGTGGGTTCAATCTCTTGGCATCTCTTAAATACTGGAGGTTTTTATGATCGGTGAGTACAATAAATGGATGTTTGGCCCCTTCCAGCCAATGTCTCCATTCTTCCAAGGCAAGTTTTACAGCCAAGAGTTCCCGATTTCCGATATCGTAATTGCTTTCTGCAGCTGATAGCTTTCTTGAGAAGAATGCACAGGGTATGGTTTCGAAAGAATTAGTTGAGTATTGGGACAAGATTGCTCCTACTCCTGTAGTGGAGGCGTCTACTTCCACTACGAATACCTTTTCAGGATCTGGGTGATGAAGCAAGGGTGCAGTGGTGAATGCAGCCTTCAGTGACTTAAAGGCTCCTTCTGCTTCTGGGGTCCAAAGAAGTGTCTTGGGTTTTCCCTTTAGCAGTGAGGTCAGAGGAGCAGTCAGCAGGCTGTATTGATGTATAAATCGTCGGTAGAAATTTGCGAAACCTAGGAATCTCTGAAGTTCTTTAACTGAATTGGGAGTTGGCCAGGACAGGATGGTCTCTGTTTTCTGAGTATTCATTTCTACTCCTCTTTCACTGAGGTGAAAACCCAGAAATTCGACACTGGTCTGATGGAACGAACACTTCTCGGCCTTTAGAAACAAGGTGAATTCACGGAGTCTTTGGAGTACCTGAGATACCTGATGTTGATGTTCCACTATGTTTTTGGAGAAAATTAGGATGTCGTCGATATACACTAACACAAATTTTCCCAAGAAATCCCGAAGTACTTCATCCATGAAGCTCTGGAAAACCGAAGGGGCGTTTACCAATCCGTACGGCATAACAAGATATTCGTAGTGCCCAGCAGGAGTTATAAATGCCGTCTTCCACTCATCACCCTTTCTAATTCGGATCAGATTGTAGGCGCTCCTTAGGTCCAATTTGGTAAAGATTTTAGCTCCTTTGAGTTGTTCCAGAGCTGAAGGGATAAGTGGTAGTGGGTAACTGAATTTCACTGTAATTTGGTTCAGAGCTCTGTAATCGATACATGGTCTCAGGCCCCCGTCCTTCTTGGGAACAAAAAAGAAACTAGCTGCGGCAGGGGATGTAGACGGGCGGATGTAACCTTGTTGTAAAGCTTCTTCGATGTATTTCCGCATTGAATCTTGTTCAGGAATTGATAATGAATATATTCAACCCTTGGGAATAGATGCTCCAGGTTTCAGATCAATAGCACAATCCCATGGTCGATGGGGGGGTAACTGGGAAGCAGCAACTGGATTAAAAATGTCAGAGAATGAAGAGTAACAAGAGGGAATATTCGTGGACAGGTTTTCCTTTGGACTTTCTATGGATGTAGAGTTAACAGTCATTTCTTTGGACTTTTGGACACTGGAGGAGTTTGGAGGTGGGGTTTCACTAAGGGAACAATCACAACCCCATCTCTTGATCTTCCCAGTCTGCCAATTGATGGTGGGTTGATGAAGAATTAACCATGGACGACCTAGGATTATATCTGTCTGACTATTCTGCAGAACAAAAGGTTCGAACATTTCCTGGTGTTTGTTCTCAACCCACAACTGGATGGGTTTTATCTGGGAAGTTACATGTCCCTTATTAATCTGCTCACCTGTTACGGCGTAGACGGAGTAGGGCTTGGGGGTGTTGATCTTCCGGAGCTTGAGTTCCTTACGGAGTCGTCCTGAAATGAAATTCCCCGCTGACCCAGAGTCGATGATGGCTGTTACAGATACATGGGTGTTTCGAGATTTCAGGATAACAGGAATCGTGAGGGGTGTGGATATAATAGAACTGTCTTGGACGGAGCTTACCATCAGTCGTTCTGGTCGTATTGGACAGGTAAGTCTAAAATGACCCTTGGCACCACAGTACATGCATAATTTCAACTCCTTACATCGAGAACGTTCAGTCTGGGAAAGTCGAGAGGTGTCAACCTGCATTCTTTCTGATTGATTCTCTGAAGTGGAACTCATGATAACTTGTGGAGTTGTGGAATGACAATACAGATTGTCTTGATAACAATCTTGGGATCGTTGTTGCACACGAATGGCCTGCTGGATAAGTTTCTCTATTCCTAAGCTGTCATCAAAAATCGCCAACTGAAGACGTAAGGCAGGATTCAGTCCACGGCGATAAACTGAGGGGAGCGCTTTTTCGTTCCACCCACTGTTGGAGGCTAGAGTACGAAATTCTAAAGAATACTCAGAAACAGACTTCTTCCCTTGACGTAACTGCAACAACTGATAACCGAAAGAGGAATCTTCAATTGGACGACCGAAAACTTCTCTGAAGTGTTTCACGAAATTCATAACAGACGTTGTCACAGCTGATTCTTTCATCCACAATGTCTCAGCCCATCTTAAGGCTGATCCGGATAATTGCTGGATAATAAATGCCACTTTAGACCGTTCAGTTGGATATAGTTGAGCTTGTTGTTCCAGAGCAAGTGAACATTGTAACAGAAATCCATTGCAATCTTCCGCCCGACCAGAGAATGGCGCTGGACGCGATGGTGGAACAGCGAAGCAAGTAATAGAAGAAGCGGCGTTCATGGAAGTGCTGACTGGTGTTAACAATGGATTTGTCGCGGCAGCGGTGACATGTATGGGACTTGTAGCAGCGACGGTAGGTTGTATGAGATTCGTATCCGGCGCTGAAGCTTGTCTGGAAGTCATTTTCTTCACCTCTTTTTTTTGCCGGTCGAGTCTTCTGTCAGGATACAGACTCGGAGACAGAGGTAAGTGAATAAGAACAACGCTTTATTTTTAGTGCATGAAGTTCAATGGTGAGTCTTTTCAAGTTTCAGAGGTGAATTCGATGAGGATAACTTAACGTGAAGGATTCAAGGTGAGTAGATCCTCTTCCATTAATCCACAGTCAAACTGACACAGTTCAGTGATACTTGTCCTTTCTCTTTCAAATGTTTCCACCAGTAACGAGACTCAGAAAGAACACAAGGAATCAGGAAACTTGGATTCAGCAGCAATTTCTGGGAACATCAGAACATGGACATAGAGGTTAGTATCTTTTCAGGTGAGTATAAGTTACTTGACTGGTGTAGGTAGAGTAAGAGACTTCTTGAGACTTGTATGCTTCTGTTCCTGTTGGAGACTCGACAAAGACTGATTCTGAATTGGGTGTTTATATGGAACTGAACGTTGATTGGAACAGGTGCAAGTGATTAGAATTCTGGAGAGAGTGATCGTAGTGTGGTGTGAGAAGCAGCACCTGATTGGTTCCTGACACAAGCCAATGAGGTTTAAACATTGATTTTTTTTTCTATGTTTATTTGCCAATTTAGCTTAGCTAGTAAGCAAGCCATGTACCCAGAATTACTTAAAAACTAGTTGTTCAGTTTGTTCTCTACACACCAAGTAAATTTAGTGTAAAAATGGTTGTCACTACTTGATTTTTGGGGAATTGGGTTGTAGAATGCAGTGGTCACTCCTGAAAGCACTCAAAAGAGAAGTGACAACCGTACTTAGTGGTTGTGTACAGAGTCAGAGCCAGGATAATTTACCCATTAATTTAAAAGATAATAACTAAATTATATAAAAAATGGTTCAAATACAACATTTAACATAGGGGGCACAGTGGTGTGGCTGTGGGGAACCCAACCCAACCAGCCTGGCAGAGCAACACTTACTCAAAAAAAAAACAGGAAACCTGTTTAAAAACAGTCATTGGGCCCTATTTTAAGAGATTTTCAAGTATGAGAGAGAGAAGATGTGTGGAGTAGAACCAGGGCCAAAACAAGTGCAGTCTCTTGTGAATTAGCAGTGATCATAGGCCTGGCGGGTACCTGTCACTCTCTCTTTCTGTCTCTCTTACCATTCCTGAGCACTGGAGGGCTGTGGGACACACATAAAGATGGCATCCTCTTTTATTGGTGCCTGTCAATCTGTGTGTCCATCAATAGTATAATTAATACAGCCAAGAGACATGAGTGAGCACTTAGAGCCACAGTCGCTGTGCCAGTATACAGACTGCCAATCAAATGCCACAAAGGCACAGGAAATGAGAAAAGGAAGCGAAAAAGAGAGAGAGGGAGGACATAGTCTGAGACCAGGCACAGGTCTCAGCTTGTCCTATGGGTCATTGCTGTGTCTCTCTCCACTGCTGTGACAGTTTTAGCTTCTTGCAGTCACCCAAATGTCTGACCATGTTGTCACACATGTTGACCATGTGAGCTGGAGCATCACCACTACTGTTACAAAGACAAATACAGTTATTATAATTAAAACAATGGAAACATTTTGAAAACGTCTTATATTTTCTGAAGAATAAAGTGATTGGTCATACACACACACACACACACACACACACACACACACACACAAAGTAAAAAAAAAAACATATATCCATATTTAGAGACCAGAATATAACAGAGACTCTTTTGACTTGGGCCAGTAAGCATCTAGCCATCTAGCAACTTCCTAGTAACATCCCAAAACATTAGCAACTGCACAGCAACCCTCAAAAACATCAACACCTTAGAAACCACCACCCAAAACTCTCTAACATCCATGTAGTAGGGGCGCCGGAACCATTTTGATCAAATCTAGACAGGCCCCATTTCCAGCAGCCATCATTCCGACACCATAATCATGTTAATTGCTAATTTGGTACTAGAGAATCACTTGCCATTATATCAAACACAGTTTAAAGCTATTTGGTTCATTAAATGAAGCTTAATATTGTCTTTGTGTTTGTTTTTGAGTTGCCACAGTATGCAATTGACTGGCATGTCTTAAGGTCAATATTTGGTCAAAAATGGCAAAAAAGAAACATCTTTCTCTAGAAAATCATAAGTCAATCATTGTTTTGACGAATGATGTCTAATGAAGTAAGTAACTTGGCCTTTTCCCAGCTTACACTTTGGTAAATTGACCACCAACTGAGCTTTCTGTAGTCGCTTGAACAGCCGCCGCAAATGCTCCAACCATGAACCACTGTATACCACTACATCATCTATATACGTGACGACATTGGGTAGACCAGCAGTGACTCTGTTCATTAAACACTGGAAGGTGGAAGGTGTGTTTTTCATACCACAAAAAGGTCCCAGTCTCCTGAGAATTAAGTACAGTAAGTCTTAATCATTGTTTTCATGGTCTGATGACACCTTTCAATAGCTCCCTGAGACTACAGAAGAAACTATCTGATTAATACCAAGTTCATGCAGGACTTCTTGGAACACCCCACATACAAAATTAGACCCCCGGTCTGACTGCACTCTTGGATGTGTACCTATGATTTAACAAGATGAGTGTTTGTAAGAGACTGCCATATAAATGTGTCTAATATTGTGTAAGGTTTAAGGTCCGATATAACGCCTCATTTTATATGCTCTGATACGTGTATGGTTGTAAAGTGGGTTAAGGGAAAGGAGGGGGCGAGAACCGGCTTTACAATATAAATAATAGTTTTAATAAGAAACTGAACCAAAACCACACAAAAATAAACACAGAGCAGCTGCATGTCATTCTCTCTCTCCCTCGAACCGCCGTCACCGGCCACCTTTATCCCTCAGGCTGATTGGGGACAGGAGTGCGTTGTTCCAGCCCGGCCCCGCCCTCCTCCGCTGTACAATGGTATATCAGAGCAGGGACACACTCAGTTTTCATGGGCATGCAAAGTCACAAAACAGAGAGAGAGAGAGAGAGAGAGAGAGAGAGAGAGAGAGCGTCTTGAGGCGACTGTCTGTGTAAGAGAAGATGTGATATGCGTATTACAGAACAGTTTTCTTTAGAGTGCAGAGAGAGAACAGCAGTATTCCCTCTGAGACTGATTAACCCAGACCTGTCAGGGTATGAGGGGAAATGACGGGGATCTCGCTGGGCCCTGCATCTCCTCAGTAAGGTGAGGGGCCACTGGCTAAAAACGTCACCATGCGGGGGTTTAGCACATGAGCTGCGGAGGATCAGTGACAAAGAGCCCACAGATTAATAGCTTAGCATGCTAGAAGCCATTCAATATGTTTAGGGGAGACCAGGGCTAGTTGTCACAAGGGCTATAAATCAGTTACAATAAGATTTGGAGTCAAAAGTCCAATTGTGCAAATGTGTGTTTTCTCTAGCAGAGGTTATGCATTTTGGTTTCAGTAGTCTAAGGCCCTTTTAAATGTGATTAATTCTTGTGAATTCAACCTTTCAAAGTACATTTTCACTATCATCATATTTTTGCAAAAGTTATTGTGTAAACAAGCGGTACATAATCAAACCACATTAGCAAACATAAAGGCAAAGGCTAACTATATTATGAAGGCAGATTTTTACCAAAAAGTTTTTAATGTGTATTTTCCATAAATGTCAGGTAGGGGCATGTTGTCACATTTTTATTGAGACAAGATGTAACATGTGTTTTAAAGGTCAGAAATGTATAAAATTGACAATATTTGTGGCCCAAAAAAGTTTTGATAATTTTGCACATTACCTTTCCCATTTTTGTTGTTTCATGAATCGCTTTGTGCCTCATAATTGCCTTACTTTTAAATTTCCCTGAAAAGTGTGTAACAGGATCAGGATGTTTAAAGCAGGCATAGATTTTTCCAGGACTCGTCCCCCCATTACCCTGTAAAATGTTCACATGAAACCTACACAACTGGTTTAATGGCATTTAGTGTCACCATATGCCGAGCAAGCTGTACAAAAGTTTAAAAAAAAAAGTTTTTTTTTTTTCAGGGCAACATGGAAATCTTTCATTGCAGCCAATAATATAAGGTATGTGGCTATACATAAATTGACTTAAAAAAAAAAAACCCAGTCTGAGAAATATTGTGACAACTAGCCCCTGAACACTGTCCCTCACAACTGACAGCTAATATTGACCACATCTGTCAAGCTCCAAAAGGACTAAAAAAATACCATAAAGCACCATAAAAGTACTCCATACGTCTTGTGAGCAATATGCCAAGTATGTTCAGGTCTAAATAGAAGCCATATAATAGCTTTGTGTGATGAACATACCACAATTTAAAGTAATAGTTCATCCAAAAATGAAAATTCTTTCATAAATACTGGTCATTCCAAAGCTGTATTACTTGCTTCCTTATTCAGGACAAAAATAGGTGTTTTAATAAATATAATGGCCTTTTCAATACAATGGCAGTAGATAGTGTCTCACTGTAAAGCTTAAAAAATGACTTAAAATTTTATAAAACAATGCAAGTTACCCCATGAACACAGGAGACTCTGTAAACAAAATTCTTTGATAGCACTCATGAATGCTCAACGACAACGTACATCAAAATTAAATTTCAGGTTGTTTCCCACCAAAGCTTATTGTATGCCTTTAAATAACATTTGCAATGTACAATGTGCTTTAGCTTCCAAATCAAATGTTGTGCACTTTAACACATCCCGTCATGTTAGATGTCAATGACATCATCAGATGTTATCGGCTCTCTTGTGATAAAATTTATTTGACGTCAAATCTGATGCCTGTCGCAATATCTGAATTGAAAGCTATGACAGAGGGGAAGATTTTCAGTGAATTACGACTAGGCTAAAAATTTGGTCTGTTTTAAATGTTAAGCTATTGTATGGCTTCAGAAAATGTGGAATATAGCTCATGAGACATACAGTCTAGAGGTTGACCAATATATCAGTTTTACCAATTAATTGTGTCGATAGATGGTTTTGGGAAATATTGATTATCTGTAAAAATCTTTGCAGATAGTTTATTATATTTCATTATTCCTTCAAGTTACTCTGTGGCCAGCGCTAGATGATCCATATTTTTATCCTTACTTCTTAAATGAATTGTTCTGAAAATGTGACTAAATAGTAACGTGCCTCCTCAACACATAGCCTACTGTACATTGTGTCTCTTCATATCTTATAAATAATAATAAACCATATTACTCATTAAACCTCAACTGATGATTAAAAAAACCTTTCATGTGGTGACAATTTTGGCTCTAAAAAGCTTAATTTGGCAAAATTTAAAAATAAGAGACAGGATTGTTTATAGTACAAAGTAAAAAAAACTTTTTTTCTAATTATTATTGGGATTTTGGTTAAACAATAAACTGCTTCTGGTTATTATTCATTCATTCATGTTATATATATATATATATATATATAGTGTAACACAGAAAGAAAGAAAAAACAACAGTGTTCTGGTTTGGAACTACATTAAGGTGAGTAAACAATGACATATATTTTTTTTGGGTGAATAATTCCTTTATCAAATGTAACGTGACAGTGGACAATCCCCCTTACAGCCACGGTGCCTCGCAAGGACAGTGTGACCAGAATGGAAACCCAATCTTTTCCGACATCCGACCACCGTAAAAAAATAAAACAAAAAATAAAAAATAAGTGAGTGTGAGACAGCATCGCGATCCGAGCGTCTGCGTGTGTACCAATTTGTCTTCGTTAAAATGACTGGTCCACCAACAGCATTTAAAATCAACTTTCTGGATCAGCCAAGCCCAAGCCAAATCCCGCTCCCATTTAACTTAATTATTTATATGTTTATATCGCTGATTTTGGGCTTTTCGATATGCTCCCAAGCGTGTGCTTGTGAGAGGGGCATATTTGTCTACTTGTGCTCACTATGCTTCTAAATGCGGTCTGCAGAGTGTCAAAATTGTACTTGTGTGTGTGATCTCAAGGGAGGTGTCCTCAGCATTTACTGCATCCAAAGATCTTACACCTTTCACTGGGAGCGTTTACGTGTAACTTCTATGCAGGTATCACACCATGCACGTTCAGCTGAAGGTAAGCAATGCTAGCTTGAGTGTGCAATGCAGTACACACACACACACACACAGAGGTAATGTTTGGAACAGCATAAAAACATACTTTATTTCTGCAGTATATAGTATGTATACAGTGCACAGTATGCAATTTTTCTGTATGCATACATGGAATACCCAGATGACCTACTACAATGTGCAATGTACGACAAACACACTGTAAACAACTGTATCCCAATGCAATGCGTTCATCTTGACCTTATATTTCCAGTTTGATAAATGAAATGGTACAAGTTGCTTGTGCCAGACGGGCTGGTATTTCTGTAACTGCTGATCTCCTGAAATTTTCACGCACAACAATCTCTAGAATTTACTCTGAATGGTGCCAAAAACAAAAAAAACAAAAACATCCAGTGAGTGGCAGTTCTGTGGAAGGAAATGCCTTTTTGTTGAGAGAGGTCAACAGAGAATGGCCAGACTGGTTTGAACTGACAAAGTCTACGTAACTCAGATAACCACTCTGTACAATTGTAGTGAGAAGAATAGTTGACAGTGTTTTGGTGGCATGAGGGGGACCTACACAATATTAGGCTTTGATAAAAACTGTGTATATACTTACGATTACTCGTTTTCCTCAGCATGCTCATAAAAGTCAAACTGTCAAATGTTTTGCATCACACCAAACTGTAATACATGTATTGAATGTCTAATGACTTTGTTGTGTATGTATGCAAATTATTAAAATTCTCTAGCGGTTATAATGTGCTTTTGAAACCCAAATGTTAACACTGAAATTGAAGCACTGCAGACAGATGTAAGGCTGTATTCTTTATATGTTTTTTAATTCAGTTCGTAAAAGACTTACCCAATGTAAACAGAGGAATAATATAGAAAGACGGTTATTTTCCGGTTTTCAAAGGTAATGCTCTAACGTGGAGTAATGCTGCCCTCTGCAGGTCAAAGTCGGACTTACATGATTTTACTGTCACTCTTATATCAATAACGTTACCCGGGCAAATAGAGTGTAGAAAACAAACATACACAATTCTTACTGTTGGGAACACATGAATAATGAGGTTAAACTATAAAAGTGTTTAACTGATAATACAAATAGATTATGATTATAAATCTTTTAAGAATGTTTCAAAAGCTTTTTGTGTTTCTGTGGTAGATCGATGATGTTTACAGCGATGTTTGTCTCCCTCTTGTGCTCAAATAATATACTGTAAGTGTAAGCCATTTTTATTATTATTATTTATTTACCTTTTTTTAATACATACAATAAAAAGCATAAAATGTTCTTCTATTGTTAAGGAATCCTCCCTGCAAATAAATAAATAAATAAATACAAATTAGGAAATAGCTTAACCTAGCATTAAATGATTAGCTGGTTGGTCAATTGATTTGCTTTCGAGGGGGTTGGGCACTTTGTTAGCTGGTCAGGTGATGCTAAACCAGCTGATCAGCTTGGTATGGCTTGGAGACCACTTAAACATCCATCCAGCTTATGCTGGTTTTAGCTGTTTTTTCCTCCTGTAGGGAAAACTAGCATCTCAGAAGTGATCTCTTCCATGGAAAGAATTAGCAAGTTTGGGTTTCGTATGTCTAAACCTTGACCCCTTGATCCGAACATGAAGTTTGTTGAGTTTTATGATTGCTTACAACTGCGGGCCACTCTGAGTGTGCTTTTTTTTTTTTTTTTGCTGTTTACAGAGTTTAGGATTGTCACAGAGGCAGTTGTGATGAATCAAGACTATTTATTTCAGTGATATCCTCAGGTAGTAGAGACATTTTCTGGGTGCTATTCCAACAATACCTTTAATATGTTTAACTTTCATATTACTTAATATGTAATATGTACTACAACCTTTCTTCTCAAAAGGGCTGTGGAGAACATGCTGAAAATGGCTACACTTTTGTGAGTCTTACATATCCAATCCACAGGAGTACAGGCAGCATGCACAAAGTGAATATTGAAAGCCAATCAATGTTGAATAATCCGCTCGGCAGAGAGCAGGTGGATAGTATTGGACCTCTGGCTGTTGCCACTATTAATGGGCACAATGAGAAACTAATACCCTTAGAAGGGCAAATATCAGTACACCTTTAAATACAAGACAAGACAATTTATCAAAATTGAAAAAAAAAAAAAAAACCAACAACAACAACAACAAAAAAAAAACCTGCTGATTCTAGTGTTCTAGTGCTTTAATCCTCTTTAAAATGACCATACAGTATGTAGTGCAGATGCCCAAAGATCTGGCAAAGATAAACATCTGCACCCACTGGCTTTGCATATAGGTGCACTTCCACCAGCTGTATTAGCTCTATTGACTTCTCTAATGGGTGCCAAAGGTCCCGTCCCACAGGGGCGCCCCACTAATGATAAAGTATTGAGTGTTGTTTAAGTGGACGCTTTTACTTCATAAGGCAGGCGGGGCACTAAAGCCCTTTAGCACTGTGACAGGATTTAAGCCTGAACAAGGATTAGACTGTCAGATTATAACAAACACAAAAGATCTTGAATGAGGGTGGATGGTTTTCCAAGTCACCTCAGAAGGCTTTATAGGGCTCTGTTGCTCTTCTGTCAAGGTTTGCTTGTCCAGGGTGATGGACTACTGTACACATCATACAGTATTTTTAAATGCCGTCTGAATGGTAGATAGATATACTTTAGCTTTCTTCATTACTTTTGCTTAAAAATAAAATTCTGTTACATTTGTTACCATAATAGTTTACTCAACTTAGTTTTATCAAAATTACTTTCTAACTCAATTACTATTGTTATTTTGCTATATAGTTTTTAATTGTTTCACAATATCTTTGTACATGGCTAAACTACAAACACTTTGTCAATATGAATGGACAGTAATTTGAATATATATATGCAGCTCTCGACACTGTAAACCACCATATTCACTTGTCAACCCTCACAACAAAGGGCATCAAAGTGTGACCTCACAGGTAGGTCTTTCAGGGTGTCTTAGAGGGGAGAGGTGTCTAAGTCTCACCAACTAGCAACCGGGGTGCCTTAGGTTTCAGTGCTTGGACCGCACCTCTTCTCCACATACATGTCATCACTAGGATCCATCGTTCAGACACATGGCTTTTCCTATAGCTGCCATGCTGATGACACACAACTCTACCTCTCATTCCAGCCTGATAATCTGATGGTAGTGGCCCGGATCTCATCCTTCCTAGCAGATATTTCCTGTTGGATGAAAGATCACCACCTCCAACTCAACCTTGCTAAGACAGAGCTGCTCATGCTTCCAGCGAGCCCTGCAATTGATCACAACTTCACCATTTAGCTAGACTCCTTAACGATTACTCTATCCAGTACAGCCCAAAATCTTGGAGTTGTGTTTGACAATCTGTTGAACTTCACAGGCCACATTGCAAGGATCATGCAGATTTACCTTGTACAACATTAGGAAGATCAGGCCCGTCCTATCAGAGATTGCTACACAACTCCTTGTCCAAGCTCTTGTTCTATCTAGGCTGGACTTTTGCAATGTTCTTCTGGCAGGCCTTTCAGCATTTATTGTCAAACCTCTGAAAATGATCAAGAATGCGACAATGAGAGTGGTCTTCGACGAGCCCACGTCATGCCTCTCTTCATCAAATTGCACTTGCTGCCAATGGTTGCTTGTGTTAAGTTCAAGGCATTTGATTGAAAACCTTTCCTTGCTATGTGTACTCCTCTAAGCTATGTGAGACTTGTATTACAGCAATTATTATATTTTTGCCCCTTTTGTTGGATGTATCACTTCTATTGTTCTTCTAGTTTGTAGGTCTCTTTGGATAAAAGTGTCTGCTAAATGAGTAAATCGAGCGAACGTCTATGCAACAGACTAGAGCAGGTGTGTGTTCTGAATGGGGAGTTCATATGAACTGCCTAATTGGTAGGAGGTGGGGTTCACAGATCAGCTGAGCGTCAGGTGATGAGCCGGCAATCTGTGGTCTGCTTGAACTACCCTTAAGCTCCATTTCAGTTGCTAAAGCTCCATTTAATGAAATTTATACAGTAATTTTTATTTTTTTATTAATTGTAAAAAATGATTAAACTATTTCCAAAAATATCAAATGATAAATTATTGATAACGTATTTAATATATATTTAAAATTAACCAAAAATACAAAGTTATGTAAGAAAAAGATAGATAGATAGATATTACTACTTTCATAATTTTGTACTTTTTAATATGAATTAATTTATTGAATGTTTATTATTTTTTAAATGTTATAAAAGTATATATTTCTATAATTACAAAAGATATTTAATTATAATTTAATAATTGTAAAACATATATCTGTGATGTAACTTATTTCTTTAATGTATTTTTTTATTTAATAGTAATACATTATTAAATATTATTTAAATATTTAATCATTTTAAAAAATCTATATATCCGTCTGTCTGTCTGCCTGTCTGTCTGTCTGTCTGTGTCTGTCTGTCTGTCTCTTTAAAATTTTAAGTACACTTTTACAGTTGATGTTACTTTATTTCTTAACATTATATGCCCATTTTCACTGTTATTTTACTACTCTTATTTTTTATAATTTTTTGCACTATTTGCATTGTACGCTAAGGTAAGCTTTGGCAGTGCAGTGCAGACAGAACACTGAACACACTCTCTTAAAGGACTGTAGCCTCCATCAGGTTCTCTTTTTAAACCTTCAGCATACCTCCTTCTCTTTTCATCTTTATTTTGGCTCTGATGTACCCTAGTGCACAGGTCACAGACTTACACAAGAAAGCCAATGAGAGAAAGAGAGGAGAGAGAACAACTGGGCAGAGGAGAGCAAGAGACAGAGGCAGGCAGTCAGACTCCTTTTTCGATCTCTCTGTCTAAATCGCTCATGTGTAGGACACTGCTGCTGCGACAGTCTGGGGCTGCACCAGGCAGTGCTGCCGAGCCACTGTGAGCAGATAAGCACAGAGAGCATTGTGTGAGGGGCAGAGGGGCCGCACAGAGGTAACACAATGACCATGCAGATACATACTTCAGTGATAAGAGCGGTTAGATGAGATGGACAAGACACTGGGATAAATAACTAAAGATACAAGACATGCTGTTTGCTATGGTTCACTGGCTGTTCAGGATGCTGGACCCCCAACACAACTGAGGAAGGACATTTTCAGATCTCATGAAAATAACATGATTGTGCTGACATTTTTGCAAAAATATATTATGTGGTTCCTTAAATATATCGCGGGTGTTCTGAGCTGAAATGTCCACTGAGTGGAACTAAAAGAGAGTTAAATGTTCACCCAAACAGATGAGATTTTAAGGTTAATATTCTACTAAGTTTTAAAACAGCCAAACTGACCTCCCTACCTTAAACCTGAACCGATAATGTCATAAAAAGCAATTGTGATATAATGTTGCATTTTCTTCACGGTCCAGTTCGCTTAAACAAGGTTATATTTTAAAATGGACCAAAACAGTAAAAATTTCCATTGATGTTATTATACTGAGCTCTCTCCCTCTCGCACATGCACACACTTGCACACAAATACACACAGAAATAGTGAAGCCACGTTTTGATCTGTCAAAAAGTTGCTGACGCCATCCTACCTTTGTCTGTTCTGCCACTATCCAAAAGAGAAGTGATTGTGAAGATTGACCTATATCTAATATAGCCACCAAAATGCTACATCTGCATTTTGATGATGAATTACAATGACGAGCTGACCAACTAATATCTTCTTCATCCATGTGACCTTGGACTGATTGTTTTGGTGCAGATCCGAGTGTGATTTCCATGTTTATATACCTATATGAACCGAACCAAGGGAAAAAATGCACCAGGTTCAGAAACAAATGCTGCAAATGAGCCAGGTGTGGAAACTTCCATAGGAAGTGATTCATGGAGTAACCTTACCTTGTGAAAGTGTGTGGGGCTTGGGGAAACAGACTGCACTGGAGACCACAAGTGATCACAGGATGCTGGGGACTACGGGGGACCAGAGGGTGGCGGAGACCATAACGGTCCAGGCGAGCAGGGCGGATCTGGAGGAGGACCTGGAGACCCGGGCTGTCCAGGCGACCAGGGCAGAGCTGGCAGAGGACCCACAGACCAGGGAGGAGGGCTTGGAGACTGGAGCAGACTAGGAGATGAAGTGATCCAGGCAACCAGGATGCAGCTGGCAGAGGACCCAGAGACGAGGGCGCTGGAGGCAAAGACTCAGAGGATGGAGATGCTGGAGGCTCATGGTGCTCAGCCTATGGAAGCTCAGGGTGCTCAGAGGTCAAGGCAGCTGGGGACTCATGCGCAGACTCTGGGATGGATGATACTTCAGGTGCTGGTGTGGACTGTCGTAGGCGTGGGCGCTGGCTTGTGTCCTGTCTCCTGTCAATCATGACAGCACACATGAAACATGAGGGTCAAATGACAAGGAAATCACATGACTAGACTCATGACAAGAAACAGGAACAAGGAAGTCAACTAAACTTCAAATTAAAAGACAAATCCAAAACATGGACAAAACACATGACATTGACAAATGAAAACATTCGGAATCAGCTTGATGTCAGTTCTTCAGTAAATAAGAAGCACATTGGTCACTTTAAGAGAGCAAAAGATCCTGTCTCAATGACAGAGTGTTTTTTTAGCCTGTTGTGCTTTTTCAGTTTTTGAAGTCATAAACTTAGCAGAGAGTCTAAGTGATTAAGAACCTCCCACTGACATATGCTAATGTACCCTTATCTCCCTCTACCTGGCCAGCAACACACCTGAGAATCACTGTAAAAATAGTGGCTGGTTTGGCACCAGCTTAAGGGGACCTTTAAATAGGTTCTCTACAGCCCATTGTTTTGTAACTTAAACTTTGTTTTTTGAAAAGTTTTGCTTGAAAAGTGTCTTTGTCCTTTCTTTAAAATGAATGGCACTTGGTTTGGTATTTTGTTATCTAATGCAGTGTCAATCAGACATATTTAAGTGTTCCTTTAGTGTCCAAATACATTTTGGAGCCAGCGAATGCTCTGATACCAAATAGCACACATAATTTATTTAGACTGCTTTTTCAGAGTAACTTTTTAATTAAAAGAGGTGACTTTTTGGAAGGATTATGGGAACTTTGAAAAGGTGAACGAAGGTTAACTGAGTTACAAATATCTTCTTGTTCTCACCTGGCCTTTATAGCGGACAGACTCAAGTTGAGATTTGGTTCTTCTTGTGTGCTCAGCGCTTTGAATGACTTTGTTTCAGTCTGTTTTTTTTAAAAATGTTTTTCCCTGAGCTGGCACATTTTAGATGAAGACCCCCCATTCCACATGCCAGCTGTTTAAAGAATGTTTACTCAACACCATATGGCAGGACGATGCAACTTGCCCCTCACTTTAAAATTAGCTGTCAGTGATTAGCGTGTTTTGGACTACCTTAAGAGAAAAGAAGGACAGTGTTTGTGTGTGTGTGTGGGTGGGTGGGGGGGTAAATATTAATCATTGTGTGCATCTGTGCGACCCGTGGAGAAATGGCAGGATGCCACACCATTGCCCTCTTTTTCTGCTCGAGTGGCTGCAAAATTACTCGCCCTTTACCTCCACATCCTGTGCAAATATCACATATAATCGCTGTGACAAAAAACTAGGCTGAAAACACAAAATAATGACATGAAGAAAATAAGGAAACAAACAAGGCTACTCAGCTCTATGAGTTCCTGGTGGGCTTTGATGTTATATGATGTAATGCTATAAGGATAATCTGTCCCCTGTAAGTTAAAGGACATAAGTGATTTTAATTGCAAGTGATGTTGTGCGGCAAACTTAGTTCTCTGATAATAATTTTTTGAAGGGAAGTTTGACTTATTGGTGTTATTAGAATCAAAGACGTTTTAATTAGATTAAAGTGTGTGAAATACCCAATATATTTTTAGCAGATTTCTTTGCACATGAGATCCTTGTTTTGCAGGTGTAACACTTTTTAAAGGACTCTAAAAATGTGTTTGTATGTGTGTGTGTGTGTGTGTGTGTGTGTGTGTGTGTGTTTGTGTTTAATTGCACTTCAAGTTAAAGGTGCTGTGAGCTAAACATTGACATATTTATTTATTTTGTATTTGTTTACATAATTCCTGATTTATTCATTGTTTGACAGGTGAATTAATTTAGTGACATAATATAATGATTGTTAAATTTTATTGAAAGTGGACCACAGCGCCCCCTACCGTATGCCTTCACCTGCCTATTTCTTACCAGAATTTTAATAAAACTTTTGAACTGTAATGGAAATATAATGTATCTTGTAAAAGTTAATATAAGATTTGTTAGATGCTTTCTGTTAATACATGTTTATATATAAATATATATATATATATATATATATATATATATTACAGGGTTGGGAGGGTTAGTTTTGAAATGTATTCCACTACAGATTACAGAATACATGCTGTAAAATGTAATTTGTTAGATTACTCGAGGTCAGTAACGTATTCTAAATACTTTGGATTACTTCTTCAGCACTGATAGATTTTTTCACTTGTTCTGACTATAAAAAACCTACCAGTACATTAAGACAAAATACACATGTTAAAAATACATTCTCTGAAAAACCTAAATATCATATGCAGTATTGTTTCTAAAACAAGTTAAATCTAATTTTTATTTAGATATTTTTACAGGAAAACAATAAAAAACGTCTAGGTTATGGATTTAACCTCCGTTCCCTGATGGAGGGAACGAGACGTTGTGTCGAAGAAGCGACACTAGGGGTCTCTCTTGAGTGCCGAATATACCTCTGATATATGAAAAAAGGCCAATGAGAAGTTGGCAGACAGAATTTGAATGTCCCGCCCCTGGACATACGGGTATAAAGAGGTTCTAGAGGTCTGGGTGCGGATGCCAGAGTGTGCCCCGTCACTGAGAAAGAAGGTCTTTCCTCAGTGGAATTTGTCATGAAGGGGCTGTCGCGAGGATTACGAGGTCTGAAAACCAAGACCGGGTGGGCCAATAGGGAGCCACCAGAGTGACTTTTTCCTCGTCCTCCCTGACCTTGCACAGCACCTGTGCAAGAAGGCTCACTGTGGGAAATGCGTACTTGCACAGCCCCGATGGCCAGCTGTGTGCCAATGCGCCTGCCCCGATGGGGGCCTCTGTTCGGGCATACCAGAGTGGGCAGTGGGAGGTGTCCTGGGAGGCGAACAGGTCTACCTGAGCCTTCCCGAACTGTTCCCAAATCAGCTGGACTGGCTGGGGGTGAAGCCTCCACTCTCCGCTGGGCAAGCGTTATCGTGATACCGTGTCCGCCATCACACTGAGGTTGCCAGGGATGTGAGTGGCACGCACAAGTGACTTGAGTCGCTGCTGGCTCCAAAGGAGGAGACGACAGGCGAGTTGTGACATGTGGCGGGAGCGTACGCCGCATTGGCCATTTATGTACGCCACCGTCGTGGTGCTGTCTGATCTGATCAAGACGTGTTTGCCCTGAACTAGTGGGAGAAACCTCCGCAGGGCAAAGAATACAGCCAACAACTCTAGGCAGTTGATGTGCCAGCGCAGCGGGGCCCCCTTCCATTGGCCTGCGGCTGTGTGCCCATTGCCCACGTCGCCCCAACCCAATTTGGAGGCGTCGGTCGTGACCAAGATGCGTCGGGACACCTGCTGCAAGGGGACTCCTGCCTGCAGAAAGCAGAGGTCTGTCCAGGGGTTGAATGTTTGGCGGCAAGCGGTGGTGACCATCACACGGTGCGTGCTGCGGTGCCATGCTCTTCTCTGGACTCGAGTCTGGAGCCAGTGCTGGGCGAGCAGACCCAAAGGTGGCGGCCCAGGCGAGTCATCGGCATCAGACGCCACTGTGATGCTTTCCAATTTAGCGACAATGTCGTCATCCAATTCCTGGGGCTCAAGGGAGAATGCTGGCTGGGTGTGAAGCGAGCCGCACTCATACCGAGCTTGGACGGAAGCAAGCAAGCGTGCCGGGGCGGCGGGTGGTTTGCAGGGATTTACCCAGCGAAACCGAGCCTGTCATTATCCCCAAATCGCCTTCACCACCCGTGGCGTAGATCCAACAGCAGATCGCTCAGAGGTAAGAGGAACAGGTGTGTGTGACTCGCAGCTCGCTGCATACACGACCAATGGCTCCGAAGAAAATTTCTGAATGAACAGACGTATTTCCCCGCCTTTATACCGTATGCCCGGGGACGGATCATGCAAATTCCGTCTGCCAACTTCTCATTGGCCTTTTTTCATAGATCAGAGGTATATTCGGCGCTCAAGAGAGACATCTAGTGTCGCTTCTTCAACACAACGTCGAAGTGAGCGACAGACGGGGAACTTATTATCAATAATATGATTTTAGCCCTAATATCAAAGTTAATTATGGTCTAATATGAATTGTCTTGATAAAAAAATATGATCATGCCTTGTAATTTTTTAGCTTAGCATAAAGCTGACAATTTACACAAGGATTATTTATATTTCTTCTGCTTCAAACGTACTTCAATCTTACTTCTCTGTCTGCTCGTATGAATGTAACACATCATAAGAAAGTGTTTCACTGCTGTTCTAATGCAATTTGGATTGCATCATTTATATGTATACATTTTTTCCATCTGAAAGCACTAAATATTAAATTAAACAAATTGCAATACAATGCAAAGTAATCTCTTCCGTAATCAAAATACTATTTGAATGTAACTGTATTCTAATTACCAATGATTCATTTTTAACTGTAGTGTAATACAGTTACTTATATTTTGTATTTTAAATACATTGTCCTGTTACATGTATTCTGTTACTCCCCAACCCTGTATATGTATAAGTAAGTAAAAATATGGCAACCATTCACTTTCATTTTATGGACCTACAGAGCTGAAATATTCTTTTAAAAATTTGTGTTCTGAAAAAGAAAGAAAGTCATAGGTATCTAGGATGGCATGAGGGTGAGTAAATAATGAGATGATTTTCATTTTTAGGTGAACTAATCCTTTAAGATAAATAAAATAACATTTTATTCAGATACTTGTTGATATACCGCAAGTGTATATGAGGTAGATGGCATAGATCAGATAATGTGGTCTTGAAAGAATTTGATGAGAATTTGAGTTCATATTGAAAACTCTAATTTATGATTGCCGACATTGGTGTCTTGGCAAATGTCAGCACCGACTGAGACTTTGTTGAGATCTCTTCTGAAACTCTGCAGGAGCAGCATGTGACATTATTTGAGAGCCGGACAGGAGAAATATCTGAGAGGCATTTGACATCTTCTAAAGTCTCCATAAGTTCTCTATTCCATCTCACTGCTGTCATAGGAGAAACAATTGAGAAATTCAAGAGAGCTTATTTGTGACTTTGTTCCTATGGGTGTTCCAGAAAAAATAACTATTAATACATAAATATTTTGCAGTAATATTTTCATGTGTGTTGAGAGTGTCGTTTTATTTATATATACATTTTTTTAAGTGACCATTAATTAATTATTCTCTTTCATTAAAGTATGATTAGTTTGTGGTGAGAGGATCCAAGAAGGATAGCCTTGATTGCTGCATGTTAAAAGGGTTTCATTAAAAGTGAATTAATTAATCAGTGTGTGGCATGTTAAACGGCGAGTATATCATGCTTAACTACACACACACACACACACACACACACACACACACACACACACACACACACACACTGTGGAGGATTGCTTCATTAAGCTGCTTGAAAAATTAAAAGACATCAATTAAGACAATACATGGCTAATTAGTTGCTCAGACTACCTCGTAATTATTGCTGATTGTCCTAGAATTGCAATTAAGGTGACTTCAGCGTGGCAACAAAGTGCTGTTGCCTTCTTTTTATCTATGCACACTTGCATTTGTGTGTAAATTGAAAATGATTGCATCAAACAAGGTTAAAATGGAAGAAAGAGATTAAGAGAGAGACTTCCCCACCACTAAATGGAATAGAATTCAATTCAGAATATGTTTTAATGTCCTGAATCCCCATTCACATTGTCTTATATACTGGTTTGGTGTAACTGGTAATTCGTATAGTGTCAGAAATGGACAATGGAGTGGAGGGGGGATTGTTTCGCTGTGCCCACATTGTTTATTCCTGTTGTTTTGTTCTTTGTTTTGGGGTGGGGGAGCTTTCTAGAGAAAATTTTCCAACAGAAAGTGTGGGTATGATTGCAAAGCTTGAAGTAATTTCTTCCGAATTTGTCATATAGCTACTCCTAGTGAACAAGGTTTGAAATGAACACCTGCCAAATCCAGATTTTTCATGCAGTGTATTTTGCTGATGTACCAGCCTGTGGAAGGTGACCTGTAAGACTTCTCTGGGTGATATATTACAATAAATTAGAGACAAAGATACGTATTTGATGAAACGTGATTATATTTTGAAGAACAGATGAAAGAAAAGCTGCTGATGCGTGTCTGATTTGATATGTGTGCGCAGTGAGCTCTGCTGTTCACGAGTGCAATGAAAGTGCTTCTCCAAGACACACACATGCATAGAGTTCTGTGCCTCGTTTCACAATAACTATTGATCTTAGCTGTTAAGAGCATTTTCTGCGAGGGATATGAATGTTCGTTATTTTTTATGTGCACCCAGGGTGTGATACAGTATATCACCTGCGAGCTCCTCGTCCAAATGCATTTAATCCGTGAGTGATTTTGCTCATCTACACACAACAGGTGGGTGACCTGTAAGACGTCTTGGAGTGACACATGACAAGAAATTCTGTTAGTCAAAAAGACTTGAAGAAACACACTTTATTATATTTTTAAGAACAGACAAAAGAAAAGCCGTCAATGCTTGTGTCTGATTCTCTGTTTGTTCAGAGGCATGCAATGGGACCCTGTCTCATGAAAGAAGCCCAAGTAAAGTGTTATCACTCCTTTTTATCAGTATCATTCAACTGAAAACTGTTTGGAAGAATAATGTAATCTATTAGAATGCTTCACATGATCTCTTGAGGTGCTGTGAGTTTCGCTTTATTTCCACAAATCTGTTCGCTCTTACATGTTGTGAACACATCTCTGCAGGTTCAGTAATACATACAGGTATCTTTGTATTAAAGAAACAAAGACGAAAATGATTAAGTCACAAAGTAATACAAGACGTGTTAGCCTTGAACCTAAAATTGAGTTCTATTTTCTTTTATTTAGGCAGCATTAACTGTATTAACTAATGGAATACAAACACATCCGATAAGAACACATATTTGGGAATTTATTAGGGAATTTATTAGGCTTGTATATTATGATGATTATTATAATTATCTTTACAGTTATAATTGTCTTTAGTTCTTCATTTGTATGCTATTAGTAATTTTTTCACCTGGTGTTGTTGACTGATGCTTGCATGATGGCAAATGGGGTCATTGGAGATAATGTAAATGTTTGTATTTGGGGAGGTGGTTATATATAAGATTCTTTAATCACTTTGTTATTTTAATTGCTTTTTCATTTAGTTTAAAGGGCAATTTGAATTTAGAAATGTCTTTTGTTTAAGTTTTTCCTGTTTCAATAAATTAATAACATTTTTAAAGCAAAATCAATCAAGCAAAAATACTCAACATTTAATCGGATATTGCAATATTTTAAATGTGCATTTACATATCAAGTCAAGTGGTTTTATTGTCGTTCAACCATACATGTACAGTTAGTACAGTACACAGTGAAACGTGACAATGTTCCGCCAGGACCATGGTGCTACATAAAACAACATAGGACACACACAGAACCACATGAGACTACAGAGACTAAATAACATACCTATATAAAGTGCACGTGCAAACGTGTGCAAAAAGTACGGGACAGTACAATAAATTACTAAAACTGAACAGGACAATAGGCACAGTGAGAGACAGTGGACATAGCAGTTATTGAGGTAGCAGCCAGGTATAAAATGACAATAATTAAAGTGCAAATCAGGACACGTGTGTGTGTGTGTGTGTGTGTGTGTGTGTGTGTGTGTGTGTGTGTGTGTCAGGCCGGTCTCTGAGTATTGAGGAGTCTGATGGCTTGGGGAAGAAGCTGTTACATAATCTGGCCGTGAGGGCCCGAATGCTTTGATACCTCTTGCCAGATGGCAGGAGGGTGAAGTGTTTGTGTGATGGGTGTGTGGGGTCAATGATCCAATGATCTTCTCAGCTGTCCTCACTATCCTCTGCAGGGCTTTGCGGTCCGAAATGGTGCAAGTCCCAAACCAGGCAGTGATGCAGATGCTCAAGATGCTCTCAATAGTCCCTCTATAGAATGTAGTGAGGATGGGGGGGTGGGAGATGTGCTTTCCTCAGCCTTCAAAGAAAGTAGAGACGCTGCTGGGCTTTCTTGGCAATAGAGCTGGTGTTGAGGGAACAGGTGAGGTTCTCCGCCAGGTGAACACCAAGGAATTTGGTGCTCTTAACGATCTCCACAGAGGAGCCGTCGATGTTCAATGGAGAGCGGTCACTCTGTGCTCTCCTAAAGTCAACAACCATCTCTTTTGTTTTGTCCACATTCAGAGACAGGTTGTTAGCCGCTTCACCTCCTCTCTGTATGCTGACTCATCGTTCTTGCTGATGAGACCCACCACGGTCATGTCATTGGCAAACTTAATGATGTGGTTCGAGCTGTGCATTGCTGCACAGTTGTGAGTCAGCAGAGTGAACAGCAGTGGACTGAGCACACAGCCCTGGGGGGCCTCAGTGCTCAGTGTGGTTTTGATGGAGATGCTGTTCCCGATCTGAACTGACTGAAGTCTCCCAGTCAGGAAGTCCAGGATCCAGTTGCAGAGGGAGTTGTCCAGGCCCAGCAGGTTCAGCTGTCCAATCAGGTGCTGGGGAATGATTGTGTTGAATGCTGAGCTGAAGCCTATGAACAGCATTCGAACGTATGAGACCTTTTTATGTAGGTGGGTGAGGGCCAGATGGAGGGTGGTGGCAATGGCATCGTCTGTTGAACGGTTTGGATGATACGCAAACTGCCGTGGGTCTAGTGAGGGGGGCAGCTGGGTCTTAATGTGCCTCATGACGAGCCTCTTGAAGCACTTCATGATGATGGGTGTGAGTGCGACGGGACAGTAGTTGTTGAGGCAGGACACTGAAGACTTATTTTGCATGGGGACGATGGTGGTGGCCTTGAAGCACGTTGGAACGAGGGTGCTGCTCAGAGAGATGTTGAAGATGTCGGTAAGTACATCCTCTGAGCACTCTTCCAGGAATGTTGTCTGGTCCAGCAGCCTTCCGTGGGTTGACTCTACGTAGAGTTTTCCTCACATCAGCCGTGGTAAGACAGAGCACCTGGTCGTTGGGAGGAGGGGTGGTCTTCCTCGCCACCACGTCGTTCTGCACTTCAAACCGAGCGTAGAAGTCATTCAGCGCATCTGGAAAGGAGGCATCTTTGTCACAGGCAACTGATGTTGTCCTGTAGTTGGTGATGGCCTGGATGCCCTGCCACATGCGCCGCGTGTCACCGCTGTCTTGGAAGTGACTATAGATTCTCTGGGTGTGTGGACGCTTTGCCTTTCTGATGGCCCTCGCTGTTCTTAGGGCTGCCTTGTTGCCTGCTCTGAAGGCAGAGTCTCGGGTCCTCAGCAGTGCGTGCACCTCCGCAGTCATCCACAGCTTCTGGTTGGAGCGTGTGATGATGGTCTTGGAGAAAGTGGCATCATCAATGCACTTGCTGATGTAGCTGGTCACTGATGCTGTGTATTCCTCCAAGTTGGTAGTCACCATATGTTGCAGCCTCCCTGAACATGTGCAAGTCTGTACACTCAAAACAGTCCTGAAGAGCAGAGATGGCTCCTGCTGGCCAGGTTTTCACCTGCTTCTGAAGCGATTTTGTGCATTTGATGAGCGGTCTGTATGCTGGAATTAGCAGAACAGAGATGTGGTCTGAGTAGCCGAGGTGGGGGCGGGGCTCCACCCAGTACACGCCTGGGATGTTTGTGTAAACAAGATCAAGCGTGTTCGCCCATCTCGTTGCAAAGTCCACATACTGATGGAATTTAGGGACCACTGTCTTGAGATTTGCATGGTTGAAATCTCCGCCGACAATAAACAGTCCATCAGGGTGAGCGTTCTGCAGTTCGCTCATAGCCCCATACAGTTCACAGAGCGCTTTCTTGGCATTAGCGCTGGGAGGAATGTAAACTCCGGTTATAATAACAGTGGTGAATTCCCATGGTAAATAAAAAGGTCTGCATCTATCAGTGACAAGCTCCACCAGCAATGAGCAGTAGCTAGAGACTAGCATAGAGTTCTTGCACCATTCCGTGTTGATGTAAACACACAAGCCACCACCGCAAGTCTTACCGCACAGAGCTGCATTTCTGTCGGCACGAAATGACGCGAGCCCGTCTAGCTGAATGGCGGCGTCCGGAACTCTGTCACTGAGCAATTTCTCTGTGAAAACAAAGATGCAGCAGTCTCTAAACTCATGTTGCGTAGCCTGCTGGAATCGGATGTAGTCCAGTTTATTGTCCAGGGAACAAACATTTGAGAGCATGATAGATGGGAGAGCCAGACGGCTAGGGTTTATTTTTAGCCTAGCATGGACCCCCGCCCTCTTGCCGCACTTCCGCTTCCTCGCACACCGCTTACGACGTCCTCTCCCCCGGCCACCAGCATCAGGCGACACCGAGGACTGGAGGCCTGGTCTCCGCAGCAAGCCGAGTTTGCGTAGCGCCTCCTGCAGGTCATCATGCAGCTTGGATGTTGCTTGAATCCTATATTTGAGCAGTGTCTGGCGATGGTAGACACGAACACCGGTTGCTCCGATTTATTTGATAAGTATCTGTGTAATAAATGGGATATTCTATTGCCTACTGGTCATTAGTGCAAAATAAACACCTTTATTTTGGAATAATCACTGATTTATCCCTTACATTCTCGCTATAGAAATGTAACATTTAAAAGAAATCTCTCTTTTTTTTAATTTCCATTTCCATAACCTTTTCAGGCCTGGAAACCACACCATTTATATATATATATATATATATATATATATATATATATATATATATAGATATACTTAGATTTGAAGCTGGTGTTAGTATTTTCTACTTTCCCAACATTCAAGAAATGCATTTAGCTAAATGGTGGATATTCCCCAAGTGAGGTTTTCCAGCTCACTTAAGTAAAAAATAGCACATTGAATTAAAATAATGGAAGTGCTTTTTCTTTCTTTTCCCCCATTTCCTGCACCAGAATTACTATGATGATATGTAATAGGGCATCTGTGAATAAGTGTCGTTAGGTCTCAGTTATCTCTACATGACCTTGCTGCTGTCATAGGAGCAGACGTGTTGTTCACTTATGCACAGACTGAGAGAGAGAGCAAAGCTTATGGGCTCCAAAAATACAGTAGGTGCAACCTAATGGCTTTGTTACAGGAACATGTACCTGTTTAGAATTATAAAACATAGACTTATTTTTCTTTAGCCAGGAACCTTTGTAGTTAATAATTGTTGACAAGTAAATTAAATACAGTAATTGTTATATATGTACAAACATGACTTCCATTTTATAACATGGAAATTAATCTGTAAAGTTGACCTCTGGCACTTTGTTTGAAATGTGAGGAAGTAACAGCACGCATGTAGATTAGTGAAAACAAGCAAGCTCCTTTGTATTCCCTTCACACCTCTCGTTTCTTTTTATTTACCTCACTCTCTTTCTCGCAACTGTTGGTTGGAATGCTTTCTCCAGGGTGCAGCTATATTAATTTAATTCCACAATGACTATTTTCAAAACCACTTTACAGGCTAAAATGAGAATCTCTACCTCTGCTTGGTAAATATTTAAAACTCAGCTGTGCATCTGCAATGTGATCACATGGGAAGTCGGTATGATTTTTTTAAGAGAGTTCCAGTACCCTAGGATTGTTCACATTATACCGACACACTGGCAAGCATCATCTCCTATCAGACACTGTTGAATCGGCTCCAAAATGTTTACCTTTCCCTGTGGTGCGAGCAGAAGCATGTTGCATCAGCAACTTGGGAGACCTGTGTTTAGATACCACGATGAAACCAGAAAATATTCACGTTTGCATAATCAGTGATGAGCGCAATTCAGAGTTCGCATTTTTCCCTCTAACTTTAAAACATGAATTCCTCATCACTGTTTTCAGGGCTGGAATATGAAGAGAAATCGGGCCAGGATTTTACATTGCAACTGGCCCAAAAGTTCTGCATATCGTGGTGCCGTTTTGGGGTCCGTTCTGTATAACGCGCCGGCTCATTTTAGAGTAATGCGGCTAACACACCGGCATGTTCAGTCCTCCAAATGGCCAGTCTGCCCCTGAATGGCCCCAAAGTGCGTAAATCCACCGGGAAAATGCCCGGTATGCCAGATTACCAGCCCTGACTGTATTACAGCCTTGACAACTTGCTTTTGGTACCCCTCTGTGGATTTTTACCATAGAATACAGCTCACATGTGCCCATATGCTAAAGAACACTTACCGTTATGGCCAGTGGGGGCAATGTTTCGAATTTCCGTAAGCACAGCTCGATTTTAGCTAAAGCAAAGTCAACCTAAAGGATTTACAAATTCAAATTCTCACCATATAAGTACAGATCTTTTATTTCTCCATTTACTGTCTGCAGTAAAAAAAATATATACATCAGTGAGCTGCAAGATATACTGACCCTTACAAAAATCTAGAGTTGCCGCAAACTTGCCACAAAATTTGCCACTCATTGTTTTCACATGCAAATGAGTTTTGCAGTAAACTCTTATTTGTTGCCAAAAGTTTGCTGCAGGTTCACCACTACCGGTGAAGAGCTGCAAACCTCTGGCAAACATTTGCAGCAAATAGCAAGCTCATTTGCATGTGAAAATAATGAGTGGCGAATTTGCAGCAACTCCTGATATTGTGAAAGGGGAGGGGGAGACATGCACTGATAAAATCAAGAGGCCAGAAATGTAACCATCTACATTAACATGTTTTTGAGATGCTCAGAGAGAGAGAGAGAGAGAGAAAAAACGTACAATGGCACTCTTAATGAAAAGGTTACAAAAAAAAAAAATTCATCTAAAAACAAATGTCAAATTTGAACAAAGTGTGATTGAAGAAAAGTATTGAACATTGAGAAAATTTTGTTCTTCCACCTCAGAAGGTCAAACTAACTATCATATGTTTTATCTTATCAGTTTGTGACTTATGTTTGTAGTATTGTATGCATGTAAATGCACAGTGCAATAAAGGTTTAAATAACTTTCATTTTAAATAAGTTTCAAATAAATATACTAATATGTCGAACCCATGACCTTAGTATTGTTCACATAATGATCTACCAGTTGAGCTATATGAAGAATAGCCAGATGTATAATATTTATTTAGTTCCTCAAATATTATTTCTTTGTGTAGTTTTCACTCAGTGGAACATTTTTCTTCACAAAAACCACAATCAGTAGATGGCAGTCTAACACTGCTGCACAAACCCCTCCTATCTCTCTATCGCCCCATCTGTCTCTCTTTCCTTCTCACTGTTTGCTGAGGGAGGTGGAACACTAGAGATTTGTTTAATTTAACTACTACCTGGGCTCAGTGTACAGGACTCAAATGAAGTGTCACTAATATGTGGATTACATCAACAAATTCAGAAATCGTCTTCAAACTTGCTACCTTTAATGAGGAATACATTTAAAAAGAGTGATTTTGCACTCCTTTTATTTACTGTGTCATTTGACATTGAGTCACAGACTTTTAATTGAAAAGGACAGATATTTTATAAAACTCAAAGAATCTAAAGAAACCTGAAGGGTTCTTGAGAACACAGTGCAAAGCGTATCACTTTTCAAACTATTATGATAAAGTACATCATGGCTGGTGATGTTTTAAGTCTATACGTTGAGTTTTACAATTGGAATGATTTAGATTTAGATAAAGAATAGTGACAATTGTTAAGTCTCGTAGGCCAGTGCTCTAATAGTTCAAACATGAAATCTTGTCCTTGTGTTGGTTTAAAAGGGAATGTTTTGTTGTCACAATCAATGGATCCATTTTGAGAAAGGCTGAGATGGTGTTTTCAATCACAAAAGAAAGCATTTTTGGTGTATTTTCTTCACCTCAAACACACAAAAGAAAGAGAATTTCTGAACATAGGCTTAGCTTGCCGATAAACAAGTGACTTTAACACAGTGCAACATGCTGTTAAAGATGAACAACAAACAGATACAGCCATTAAAGTTTTGAAACAGGAGTTCTTTGAAGTGAGCATAAAGACAAAAACACTTAATTTCTCACACTATCTGAGGGACGGGTCGGCCATTTTGTCTTGTTTGTTATTGGAAAGGTGTTGCGAGTGTCTATTGATTGGTCCTATCAAAGGGAATTCCACAAATATAGGCACTTGAATTATTGATAGACGCTGAAAATATTCCCTGCAGACCTGTGAACTTTCCCAGCATCCAATTAAACTTTTAGCTGAGCTCAGCCCGAATTATTTTGACCAATCCAGATAACAAGATGTGAATGGGGAGAGGAACAACATGACCAGAACTGAATATCAGAAATTGTGCTACAGATACAGTACAGCCTTGAGTTTCCCAAATTACAAAGTAGAATATTTTTAGCATGTTAGTACTTTTTTACTTAGTGATCTCTAACGGCATGTTTCCCAAAAGCATCATTATATGAGCAGTACATTAAAAGGTCTGTAAAATAGTGTGAACCTCGGACCAGTTGTCTACTCGGGTCTCAAGTTGAAGCCCAAACCTGGCCCCTGTAATTTTCTTTATAATTTCTTCTGCAAGAAAGTAACAAAATGTTAACTTGAGACGAGTCTAAAAAAATACTACGGTCCTGCACAGCGCAGATACATCCATCTAATGCGTTTATGTACAAAAGCAATCACAAAACATTGCAGATGCACGAAAAACATGTTCATTACAAATTATATTGTCAACATTAAAATTGTTAAGAGCATGGTTTGCAGCAGCATTGGGAAACCCAGTTATTTATTTATTTAGTTATTCAGACACAATACTTGGTTTCAGGCTTGCACATTTGACCCATTACGGAAAAAAGGCATCCACCATCTCGACACTGAGCTTTCAAGAATAGATGTATCTGACAATTCCAGTTTGACAGCTGTATCCCTTTGACACTTCATTCATTTTCATTAATTAATGACTGCACATTCTTCACTATTTGCTCAGCCGACAGGAAATGCGGATGACAAACACATGGGTGTGGAGACCATAATGCAGGGCGTAATGGAACACATAGATCTCTGGTGCCTCGCTCACGTCAATTATCTGAGAATATTTTTAGGAAATGAGAACTAATTTCTCAATCACAAGGCTTAATATACCTTTTTCCGAAGATCACAGAACACTATTAAATATTCTTTCCTTCGTCGTTAGTAATTTTGGTAATACATGCTCAGTCTCAAGCTATTGCAAGGAAGAAGACATGGTATTGAGGAATAAAAGGCTCTCTAAGTAAAAACTTTAATTAAAAAGTTTTACACGCTGGTGTGGAATATTCTATCCAAATGAGACGTTAGCCTCTCCCTAAAGTTATACATTAATCCATAATCGTTGTCATAATTACAAGCTGTCATAGAACCCTTTACATAGCATTGGAAAGTGAACCTCAGGCACAAGGTCTTATTTCCTTGTCACTTCTTGATTTGACTCTACTGTACTTACCACATTACTCAAGGGTAAGTTGTTTTTGTTGTAATTAATGACATGCTTTACTCTTATATGTTCTGTTATGAACAGTTTGTTGGTTGGATTTACATTTATTCCTTCAGAAGGTACTTTACCCACAAAGCGACTTGAAATGAGGAATGCCACAACACAAACAATTCATTGTAAGGAGACAGTGACCTTTTAGGCTGTGACATAAAAAGTTCCAATACTAGCTGTAAAATTACAAGCTAGTATGGAGAAGTGTGACAAAGCAACACCGAAACAGTAAAGAGTAAATAGTTTATTATAAAGTAAGGGTTTAAAGGGGGCATTCACATGGACAGCAAATTAAATGCTTGAGCCACCTCACATTGCCAACTCTTGACAATGAATGACTTCTAGTCGCTTTGTTGATGGAAACAGTTCTCAGTGGGAACGCCCCTTAAATGTACATTTGCAACCCATTTTATTTCCATAATCTGACACATTATGGAGTGGATGTTTAATGAGGAAAAATGTAGGATTGGACCAGTGATGGGTAAATTACTCAAAAGTAATCCACTACAGATTACAAATGACTTAATATTACTTTACAGATTACTTTATGGACAACAGTAATCGCCTTCAATTTACTAGTTACATTATTATTATTATTATTATTATTATTTCTAAATGTGTAAATTAACTATTAATGTGATAGAAATACAAACACATGTACATATGAGTCTAATTCACATTTTAAAATGCATTCAATTTAAATAACATTATTTTATAATTATTATATGTGTAACCCAATTAATATCATTATAGTGTAACTGAAAAGTCAGTAAGTGTAATCAGTAGGGTCGAGACTAGACAAGTCTGAGTCTTTAAACAATCGAGTAAGAGTCGAGTCCATAACAGGCAGAGTCCGAATGAATCTGTTCAAGAATCTGAATTAAAACTGTATCCGTAAACACAACATCAATATTTTAAGCTTATTTTAACCTTCACAACTAAGAATTATTTTTTTCAATATCAATGCAAAAAACACATGATTAGTATCCTGTTGAACAAATTTCAAAGTGGTTTCAGAATGAAAGCATATGCTTATGAAGACAACTTTCCTTCAACACACTTCTTATTGCGTTCTGTTGACATTTCAATTATTTGTTTCTTTTAACCTCTACTCAAACATAGACTAAAGAAAGTGAAAGCTGCGTCAGTCATAAAACCAGAGTTATTATTATTTCTAATTTTAATTTCGTTTTATTTTTACTTAATTTTCAAATTGTCCATTCAATTTAGGTTAGTATTATCTAAAATTATGGGTGAATTACATTTAATGTAATTAATAAATACATTTAATAATGCCCATAAAATTAAATACAACAACATAAGATAAAAACAGAAAAGATACTATTAAAAAACTTTTAGATACTACAGTATTACACTTCACACTTTTCAGTCCTCCTGCTGTGTCCAGGTGTAGCCTACTTCCATAGAGTCAAGATCAAACTCACCTTGGGCTGGCTTTCGTTCTTTTCACATTTGTATTTAGTATGGATAATAGGAGAATAGAGACTTCTCCACTCATTTGTGTTTTTTTCTGACTTTTTTGCCATTGAAACGCAAATACTAGTTTTGCAGTTAACACACAGAGGTTGCGCTACAAATATATGGTGGACTGAGTTGTACAATTTTCACCATGGTCTATTTCATCTGTCATATTATGTAAATGTATTTATATGTATTATATGTAAAAATTTGATTTTGTCTTGATATAGTCAACATTTTCAGTTAGAAATGACTTTGCATAGTAAGCGTGAGTCTGATAAAACATGTTCTATTTAATTAACATGTACATACTTTTTAAAGTGTACATACATTATCGATATTTCTGGATGAGAGCGGCAGAGCACGTCTGGCGAATCGAATGGCGATCTCTTTCCCACACATATACAGCACGTGGGCAAGAGCACTTTGAAAGAGTGCACGCTGCTGCTCTCAGCCAAAATAATCACATGTAAGGACATATACATGTGAAAACTGATGATCAATAGATTTCAGTAACTAATTACTAATCACATTACACCTAACACTGGATGGGATTTGAATTATCCATGGAGAATTAATTTAGATTGTGCAATCTGGGCATTACAAACCAGAAAAAGGAGCCATGGACAAGAGGTTGAAAAGTGAGGTTTATTTGTGATTGTCACGTGTTTGGCTTCTGTCCCCACCCACACTGCCATCATGATGTCATCTGAAATTGAGTCATCCGAGGTGGACAAAGTGCATATTGATTAAATATTATAAAGACAAACATTTGTGTTTATTTTTATTTTTATGTCTTTGCAATGATGAATCCAGGAATCTGTAAAAAAAGAAAGTTAATTAGGGTAAGTTTTGATTTCATAGTAAATTTTTGTTTATGGTTGTGGAGAATTTCAGGCGTTCTTGAAGATTGTGAGGGACACTGTGGCAGCGGGGGCGTGGTCAAGTGCCTGTCCGGAGAGAGAGAAGCGGTAAGGGCACTTACACCTGAGCTAAATTATGACTAACACCTGTCTCTAATTACAGTGAGCATGGGGAGAGTGGCATAAAAATATCCACACTCCCAGCAGGGGAGAGAGTGTCTGGGTGCCTATTGTGAAGCTGAAGTGTGTTATAAAGTAAAAGCTTATGATGAAGCTAGAGTTTAGTGTAAAGCTGGAGTTTATTGTTACGCCAAGCTGGCATGTTGTGGTGCCCCTGCAAGCTAATAAAAGCCCGCTTACCTAGGTTGAGGGAACCTGTTTTCCTGTGCCCTCCTTGAAGTCTCTACAGACTCTTTAAAGGAACTGTTCAGGAGTTTGGAGTTTGGAAGATCATTCCAGCATTGAAAAACAGATCAGGTATTTGCTGAAACCTTATGTGCAGAAGCATTTGAGCATTATTTTACGTCTTTCTAACTCTACCATGATTTCACAGATAGAAACACCTGAAGAGTAAAAATAAATTTGTTGAAATGTCTTCGCTGGAGGCTGATAGATTTGACGCACATGGGGCTTCATGTGGAACGTGGGAGGTTAATAATCATTTCAGGTTCATCATGCAAATTTGGTCATCTCGACTGCACCACATTCTTCAAACGGACACCTCTCCCACAGATAGTGACGAATGAGCTGCAGGCTTCCACATGAGACACTTTTCTGATAGTATGCACACGTACTCGACATGACGAGAGAGTCAACATGCTTACGAGATGGAAAGTTAATGTTTTTCAGAAAAAGAGTGGTGACCTCTGTGATGAGGACAGTGAATGGTGTGGATGAATCTTGGATCATTCTTTAGTGTATGGATTGTGATGTTCTCATTAACAGCTGTGACTTCTGAAGCAATTCTTTCCAGCTCTGTCTACCACTTCAGCACATACTTAGGCTCTGTTCCAAAACCTAAAACATAGCTTGGCCGCCTTCTAAGACCTGAAGCATGCGCCACTTAATTACATAAAAACAGACACATGCATTTTAAGTACGATTAGTGGGACCGTGCACTTCAAATGTCAACACTTGAAATGACAAAAAGCAATTTAGTGCTATGATATAAATAATAATGTCACAGCATTATGAGTTGTATGGCTCTGTTTTCTTTTTTTACCGCACTGGACAGAGCACTACTTGCAACAAACATGCACTGCGTGTTATCTAATTTTTGTGAGATCGCTTTTTCTTAGCACAATTTTCGTGCCAGCGCAAGTGGTCGTAGCTGGAAGTGCTTGCATTATCTGTGGGTGAATGCACGCAAACTTTGGGTGCCCACTGACTTATGCTGTATATTGCAAAGCACTGCATTTAAGACTTAGTGGTCTAAAAATAGGGCCTGCAATATGATCAGAATAAGTTGTAGCATTATAAGATCAAATTGATGTGATAGAGAACATAAAAGTTGAGCAGATGCTAATGCAGATGTAACCATTGATATTCTTGGAGTCGACCACTGGTTGCCATTTCAGATTGCACAAAAGTGGCAATTTCCTTAATGACTTGTACCACAGTAAAGATAGTTGACTTCTTGTCTGAATTGAAAAATGTACTATGAGTTTAATCTTTTTAAACTTTATTTGCAAAATTGTTACATTATTTTCGAAATATTACACTTACTTTCTTTGTCTTTTTTATTTGTATTTTAATGTAACATTTGCATACATCTATAAAGTATGCTGGCCAAATGCAACAACTCTTTGCTTAATACAAATAGTTCTCACTATTGATTTCAATGAAGTTTTACATTAGCATATTGCCATAATCTTGAATGGATTTTTCCGCAATGCATTCTGATATTGCATTCTGAGATCTCTGTAAAAGATACATGTGATACTACTGTCTTTGAATTTGGCCAACATTAGTTATCTAAGAAAACAGAAAATTTTTACTGCTATCCTTAGTAGGCCTTCATGTCGAGAGTGTACACATGATGAGATAATCAAACCTTGGAAAGCAGACATTGTTAAAAAAAAAATAATAATTGGCAGGGGATTAAATGAGCTGAATGATGTAAGCCCAAACAAAACGCAAATAGAGAATTGCATATTTCAAAATGATTATCACCTGTTCAGCTGCAAAAGGGTAATTGCCATCTTGATTGCAGCTCTCTATTGTGTCCTCTGTATCTGTTAAACTTTGACCCAGGTGATATTTTCCCCTGCAGAACGTCTCTATTGCCAGCCCTCTTAAATAGATAATGTATTTGGATTTCCGACAAGGTGAAAACAAAATTACCTGACATTTTTATATTTATTGCTGCATTTTCTTATTATCGGCAAAGGAATATAGGCAAATGCAGCTCAATAAATCATTTTGAGAGAGAAACGCTCAACCTAATGTTTTTTGTGGGGATTTTTTTAGGCTTGTTCTTTTTTCGATTGGGAAATAAATTGCAGCTTTATTTCAGATGGATGGAAATTAACAAGTGATGAATCTGGACATGCGGCTCATGTCCCTCTACGAGCATACGTCGATGTAGAAATCTTCCCAAGCACAGCTGGAGCATTTAGGGTTCAATACTGATTAACATTTATTGCCTCTGATGGCTCCTTTCTTGGGCTTCTGCAGTTTGTGATATTTGTACTTTCTTATGAGGATGCACATCACCAGTTTTTCTTTTTTCTCTGTTTTTCCAGACAGACACAGAGCCCCTTCTTCCATTATCTCTTTCGGAATTCCATTTCGTATGTACTCCATGGCACGTTGAAGTTTGAGCAAAGTGGAACAGTGCTTACGGTGGAAGTCTTTTTTTATGGGAAATTGAAGGAAAGTATCCTTAAGAGGATATGTACTTACTCCCCAGAGCCCTAGATCTTGATTTATATAAGAGTGCATCATGGTTTAGCTGCAAATGGGGTGAATACTTTGTGCATGCCTTGAAGATGTCCAGAAAACCTCTTAGCTTTAAAGGAGAATATGAAATTTATTATGTTTTTATAAACTACTCTTACAAAAAGTACTGCGGCTCATGAAAACAATGTGACTAGGAAACGTTTTGCAAAATGATATACATGTATTGCTGCAGTTCAGAGGGAAATGTCCACTGAGTGGTGCTAAAAGCAAGTTATATTTTCTCCAAAACAGATTACGTTTTTAAGGTTAATGCTCAATCGAGTTTTAAATCAACAAAATCAACCTCCTTTACCCTAATCCTTAAACACAAACTATACCGATAGTGTCATAAAATGTAAATGAGACATGAAAATGCAATTGCACTTGCGCCTAACGTGTCAACTGCCATGTTCTTCAGGGCTCGGTCCTTTGCATACACAATACACCTGACTTGAGATATTCAGGCATTAACAATAATGTAAGTGTATGGAAAGGTAACCGAAATTATGGAAAATAAACAATAACATTATGGGATGTTATTTTGAGCATCATCAGACTTTTTGCTTACAATGGAGAAGGCTATTATAAATCATTTGAATTAATGATGAGATATTTAGTTAGCTAAGGCAAGCATCACTGTGAATGCCACCTCACATGTCTTTTTCTTTTATAGCTTGTTAAATGACAAATAGCAACAATTTATGTTATACTTTTTATATTGCTTAATAAATGAAATAAATGCATTATATAACATTAAGAATTTTTGCAGAAATATGTGAAATTATATGATGTAGTTTTATATGATTTAGTGATTTAGCCTTAAAATATAGATTTAGCAACCACATAGCAATGCCCTGGCAACCATCCACAAGACCCTAGAAACCACCCAGAATATCCTATAAACTGTTTAGTGACAGACTAAAAAACCCTCATAACACCTCACCACATAACAATGCCCTGGCAACCATCCACAAAACACAAGCAACCACTCAGAACACCCTAATATCAACTGTTTAGTGATGCACTAAAACTCCACAACACCTTAGCAACTGCATAGCAACACCCAGGTGTAACACAGATCAATTCATGGGCAAGGAAGAGGCGAGAAACCGGCTTAACATATAAACTTAAAGGTTTAATGAAGAACTCAAAAGACAAACAGATAATAAGACGGACGTCCGTAATTGAGCTCTCTCTCCCGATCACCGTCCGCGAGTGGCCTTTATCCCTCTTGACGGCGTAATTAGCCTAATACGGGACCGGGCGTGCGTAATCACGCGCTGGTCCCGCCCTCCACCGTGCCACACCAGGTAACCTTTAGAAGACTCCAACCAGCCAAAACACCCTATCAACTATTTTGTATCATACTCAATCTCCTAATAACACCTTAGCAACCACATATCAACATCCATGTAACAAAAAACAATATGCTAGAAACAACTCAGAGCACCCTACAATCAACTGTTTAGTGATGCACACGTACACAAAAAAACATAACATCTTAGTAACTGCATAGCAACATCCTGCTAACCCATCCATAAGACCCTAGCAACCACCCAAAACACTATTTGAACTGTTCATTGATTCACTAAAACTCCTAATAACACCTAAGCTAATATATAGCAATTCCCTGGTAACAATCCACAACACCTTAGCAACCACCCTGAACACTTTTTCAAAAGCTGAGTGACATGTAAATAAACTCCACATAACACCTTAGCAAACGCACAGCAATGGCCTAGCAAATGTTCACATTACCCTAGTAACCACCTAGAACACTCTATCAACTGCTTAGTGACACACTTAAAACTACTCAGAACACCATAGCATCATCATAGCAACACTCTGGAAATCATCCACAACACCCTATAACTTAGTGGACACTTAAACTTACCATCAATACTTAGCAACTGCATAGCAATGCCCTAGCAATTCACTACAAAAGGTGGCCCACCAGGGCAAATCCGGTCAGCCAATCATCTTTGTCTGGCCCTCTGACTGATTTTTCATGAAACTGTCTCGCCATCTGAAATGCCAGAGCGCTCTCTGTGCAAAACTCTGTGTTCATTAGAGCAAGCCTCAGCAATCAGCATTGAGTTTAACAACGCTCATTGCCACGTGCAACAGCATTCAGCCGCCATCAGTTGTCCAGAACATAGCACGCGATTAAGCATTTCTGGAGATAGTTTAGGTGAGCATTTCATAATGTCTTTTTCAAACAAACGTATTTATATAAGTTGCTTAGTTGTTTGGAGTGCGGTCAAATCTACACATGTATAAAGAACAGAAATGTTGTCAGCACATATGCACAGAGAAATAGATCATGAAAACTAATGTTCAAAGAAAATGCACTGAAACTTTGCTTTTATTCATTATTCTTGAAGTGTCAAACGGGTGTGGTTCATCTGTTCAGGGTCTGTAGGGCTTTAAAAAAAAAAAAAAAATTACAACATGAAACTCAACCTGCAAATTTTCTGATTATATTTGGTCCTGTACAGCTGAGTCAGCCCACTCAATCACGAAAAACTCAGTTTGTGAATTATTTGCAAAAATATCTGGCTCTTTTACTGGCTTTTGTGTATAAATTCACAATATTTGCAGGACAAAATGTTTCTTCACTGAATAGTATGATACTTTATAGAGAAAATGGAGTAACACTTTTAGAGCAAAGAGAATGCTTTTTGTTGCTATTTACACAAGACATCAAAAGTCTCTGCATTCTATATTGATTTTATACTTAGAAGTTGCACATTCACATAGTGAAATGAAAACCTAATAAAGGATGTATTTTGCACCTTACTAGCTTTTGGTATCTTTTGTTTTTACCTAATAAGTTAATTGGCAGGAAAAAATGAAATGTAAAGAGGTTATTAGGCAACAAACCAAAAGCCTAATAAATATCTCATAATTCCAAACAAGTCCATAATTAGTCCCTTACAAGTCCAATTCTAAGTAATTAATTACTGTCCAATTTCTGATCCCTAAAATAAAGTGTTACTTAAAATGGAAAATAAATTTGATCAATTTTTTTTTCCCCCAAAAAAGTAAATTAATTTAATGCAGTCTTATATCGCCATTGTTTTGCATGTGGGTTGATATTGTGAGAGGGCTTTAGAAGATCTAAATGTTTCTCCTCAGTTTTCATAATTGGTTAACAATAGCCCTACAATTTAAAATTATTCTATATATATATATATATATATATAATTTTTTTTTTTTTCTATGTAAAGTTGATAAAATTATTTGTTAGTTAAGAGTATGTTTGTTCTTCAGCCAGATCTTATGAAGGAATGTATGGCCAGACCTTAAAGTATAATTCAATATACAATATACCCATAAATGCACAGCCGGTGCAACCGTCGACCCCAGAGGGTTAAGGGTGTTTTAGGTAACATGTTACTTGAAAGTTCTAGATAAGATGAATACGGAAAAATTGTTGGCCCACGCCATGTTTTCATCTGGATAATCTGGCCTCCGCAAGAAAGTAGTTGAAGAGACCTGCACTACCCCTTATTAGCTACCAAAAATAATGGCTAATGCATAGCAATGCCCAGGCAACTGTCCACAAGTGTGTATATCCATTGCTCAGTGATGTTGGCAACTGCATAGCAACACCCTGGCAATCATCCACAACAACCTTACCCTAACAACCACCCAGAACACCCTATAAATGGCTAGTGGAAAACTTTAAACTCCTCATAACTCCTTAGCATATGCACAGCGACGCTTTGGTACTATTTGCGCACTAGCAGTATATATCAGAGTTTGAAGCATTAGTCCAAGATTGTTGTAACTGTTTATAGAAGAAAAAATGTGTGATAGCATAAATTGCCAGGAAATGGAAATTCTTTAAAGGAAATATTAAACAGAGTATTATGAAACATTGTGTGTGTGAGTGTTTGTGCGCGCATGTGGAGTACACACATAGTCTTGTTTGTGGTCACACTGTATCACAAATGCTGAGCAGTAATTCGTTTTTCCACTCATTTGAGGCTGTGTGTGTTTATGCAGCTCAAGGGCATTGGTTTGTACCAGACAGCAGATTATTATTTACTACACTGAGTCAGGGAGGACCTAATCCAATTAGCAAATTCCCCCTTTCCTCCTCCTTGCTTCAAGGAGAGAATCATCTTTTTTCTTTCCTTTCGCTCAGCCCAGCTGACGTGTCCCATGAAAGAGAGGCAACACAAGCTGCAATAAAAATGCATCTGTCTCCATTAAACAGCGTTGGGAGAAGAACAGGAGCTTGCAGACTCTGCGTCTTGGCCAGTCAGTCATGGAAACAGATTGCAGAGCAGGCGGTGTCATTACTTTGTGTGTTAAAAACACATTAGGTGCCAATAAGGTGCTGGCGTACTTGAATGCAAATACCTAGAGATTAGAATATGCAGATGAGAGCCATAGAGGCAACAGTGTCTGTTTGTAGCTTTGCAATTAAGTGGGATTGTGTCATTTTTCTGTGGTTTATTGTCAGTGTAATATTGTAGATTCTGTAATTATCTGATGTTAGTATCCGGGCAGGGGATGACGCATTTTGCTTATTGTGTACTGCTTATTGAGAGATTTTCTTTCAAACTCTGATTTTGGTTTATTTCAGGATTCACATGCATAAACTCCCAGAGGAGAATGCTACTGCTCAGAGGTTGGTCTATCGTAACTCTCGAGACTTTTCACAGTTTTTAGTTACTGTTGCAGGGTGGAGGGCGGGGCCGGGTCATGATCCTACACACCCGGGCCCGTATTAGGCTAATCAAGCCGCCGAAAGGGATAAAGGCTGACTGCAGAGGATGGTGCGGGAGAGAGAGATAATTTACGCACATGTCCGTCGTGTGTGCGTGTGTTTGTCCTTTTAAGTTTTTCATTCAAATATTATTTATATTGTCAAGCCGGTTCTCGCCTCCTCCTTTCCATTGAAATCCGTTACTGTTACATTTCAGTTACATTTCAACTTTGTGTCAGATGTTTCTCCTAAAATACCTGAAAGACATGCAGGATGAGCAATAAAATTAATGTGGACAGCATAGTTTGGTAATTTGGTCATGGGCAAATTTGATGAGAAATAATAGATTTTATACTGAAATCTTTAACTTTGGACCAAAGATATTGGTATGTGTGTTTTTTTTTTTTTTGTTTTGTTTTGTTTTGCTGGTGAGCAACATGGCTATACTGGTCAACTAGCTAGACCAGTTCTAAACCAGTACTAACCAACATAAACAAGCCTGGACTTTGAAATGCATGGTTGCCACAGGGCCTGGGACACTATTTCTAGAAAGAGGAATCAGAGGAAAATAAGATTAAACTACGTAGACAAAAGGCTATCCTAGCTATTTAAATCAGCCTGATCTCAAATAAAATTCAGCAAGTGTGTGCGCGCCGATTTTTCTTTAGCTGAAATCGGCATACGTTGACTGAATTTGAAGACACTGCCTCCAGAGGCTAAATCTGTAAGTGTTTCAGAGCATATAAACAAGTATGACATCCGTTTATATTCAGGAGAGGTCGCCAGAAGCCAGTTGTAAAAGTATTTTTTTTCAGCTGAACAGGGTGTAAAACAATGAATAGAAATGCCTATTTTATTTAATCTACCCCCAAATATAGCCCTAACCATTAGTAGAGACAAAATGCAATGTTAGAGATAAAAATGCAACGTCCTACAAATGTGATTACTTCCTTGTTTGAATGTGGATTGAACTGTGGTCTCCCCTGCAACTGACACAATGCACTAACAGTCGTGCCATGAGTGAAAGTAATTGTTGTTGAGCCATTCCAAATTTGATGGGAGATCATGTGCATGTCGGCATACTGTTGACGATCCTAAGGTACCATGTTGACCATGCATATTTAAATACAGGGATGAACCTTTTGATATGATAGACCCCAGCTTCCTGTTTCACTAAGAACTTACGTCAACACAGGTAAGAAAAATACGCTCATCATGGGGACTTTAAGCTGGTTCACATGCATAAAAATTTGTTTAAAACATTTTTAATAGAATTAGTTGCATGATATTCCGATTAAAGTAGATGACATATATCAACATTTGCAGAAAAAAGCCCTAAAATAAACATAATTCAATAAATAATAATACAAATAATTATAAGTATATAAAATAATTCAGATAATTCATATTCATTACACTATTGTGGCAGAGAGTGATTAGATATTACAAAAAGTGGCTTTAGAAGTCAATACATTGTTTGAAATTGAGCTCAAGAAAGGAATAATAACTGGAATACCTAGATCATTAATGTTTGCATCTGATCAACCTATTCAGCCAGTAATAATATTTCTAGAGATTCTAGTTGTTGGTCACCGACAAAATCTCAAATATAGTAAAAGCACTCTTTATAGGAAAAGTAGCTTGGTGATAAAGCATACTCATAATCTTACACCACAGTCAACTTCTCTTTGAATACAAACGAGACTTTATTAATCAACAACTACACCATAAAACTAAACTAACACACATAGACACACATAAACACAGGTTATTAAATAAGCTTCAAAAGAAAATGAATGAGCATTATATCATGGCAATATATCTGGGCTATAGCAGAGACAAATGAACATATATTGATCTTATATGGAGTCTATGCCATGCCTAGAACGAACCATCAAAACTTAATTTAATACGCCTTGATTTGAGATAGGGTTATACAAAATCTTTAATAAAGCACCAATTTTAGCGAAAGCCTGGAGGTTTACTTGTGTTGCATCGGTTCGCAGAAAGTCTTTGCTTGTTTTGGGCCGATGGTTTGATTTCCGATGAAGATGGCTTCTATTTTGGGAGAAAGGTAGGCCTATCACTGGCCTATTGCGCCTATTGCCTGTGAAAAACATGAAGGTGGTACTTCAATCAAACATTTCTCACTACAGAATTTACATACGCTCATGGGTCATGATTAATTGTTTATATTTTTTAACACATTAAGCAGTCCATGCATGATGATCTCAATGGACCATGTTTCAAAACTGACATCAGATTCAATGACCAAAAACAAGAAATGAGAAGGAGTTCTGTTGACTTCGGCTTGACAACACAATATAAAAGGCATCACATTTAGGGCCACAAGCAGAGTGTAATTTGATTTGATTGCCTTGAAACACAAATGCCAGGAAAATATATGAGTGAAAATGCATGGTAGTGGATTCCTTCCTAAATAAACTTTAAAAGGATATTTAATAATGCAAAATGGAAAAACAGACATAGCTTGTGTATGTCTTGTTTCAGTGATGCATTGAATACATCTGGCAGTTATAACAATACAGACATTTAAAGGTAAATCTAGAGCATACGTCTCGAAGACGGAGAATGAGAGCAGAAGAATGAATAAAGAGAGTGTGGAGGAGGAAATATAATCAGTCACCATTCCCTGACTCTGCTTTGCTCCCTAGTTTCCAGTAAGACTTCATTAGTAATCTGTGAAAGTATTGATACCCGCTGCTACATTCAATTAACTGGGAACATTTTCTATTTGAGTGCGGTATGGTTTCACTTTCAATTTATGACAGTCTTCCACAGCCTTCTGGCTCTTTCTTGGTATGAAAGTGTAATTTTTCTTATTTTAGAAATTAGACTTATGTGGTCAAATTTGCTTCATAATAAATTAATTTGCTGCGCAATTAAAACTCAACAGCTCTGCACGCTTAGCCTGTGTTATGCTTACAAGTCATTTTAAGTGGTTGCCTTGAACATTATTTTACTACTACTACTACTACTAATAAGAATAAGAATAATTATTATTAGTAGTAGTAGTACAGAATGTATTATGCAGTTATTTCTTTTGTTATTATTATACAATTATTATTATTATTGTTGTCGATTATAAACAAAAGCTCTTTTTTTTTTTTTTTTTTTTTTGCCACTTGATACATTTATTAAAGGGATAGTTAACCCAAAAATGAAAATTCTCTCATGCCTACCCAGATTTGAATGACTTTCTTTCTTCTGCTGAACACAAACAAAGATTTTTAGAAGAATATTTCAGCTCTGTAGGTCCATAGAGTGCAAGTGAATTGTGGACAAAACTTTGAAGAAACATTTAAGATTCTGCACTATTTCACAAAGTAACAAAATTTGTTACATTGACCATGTTAACTCCTTTGCAAAAGGTAAAATGGTAAAACACAAATTGCTAAAATGTAAAACATTTTTTTACATTTCACTCAAATTGTTATGCAGATCATATAACTTGCAATGACAACATTTGTATCAAACACAAATAAATAAATAAATAATATAAAAATATATATAGTGTATATTATTTTCAGTGGTACCAACAAAAAGGTATATTTAGTGTCGATTAAATATAACTATGACTATCTCTGTGAAAGACAATATGCCATTGTGTCTTTTGTATTTGTGTTAATACGTCCTGTTTTTTTTTTTTTTTTATATTCAATTCAGATGTAAATAAAATTCAATCAAGTTTCCAAGCACCAAAGTGAATTAAAGAACAAGCGATGTCAGTCTTTCACAACAAACCTTACAATTGCATCTCTAATCATATTTGATCATGCTTTATTATATTTCTCTCTCTCCCTCTATCCTATTGTCTGGAAGTTTATTGTGACAGCATGTGAGTCATATTTGACTTGAACTTCATTTGTAACTGCATCTGTCTCTTTATATTTGGTTAATTTTCTGTCTGCGGTGTCCTTAGGCACTATCTCAGTCCATCTTACATCAGCACAAGCCTTTGAATCTACAAGTATTATGTTGTTTACCTCTTAAGTTTACTGTATTCTTCATCTCTCTCTTTCTCCTCTCTGTTCCCATTTTTCCTCACTCTCTCCCTCTCTTATTTCAATGAAATTTTCATGGCACCGTTATCATCCTTAACAGATTTATATGTAATCAACTCAGGGTGTAATGAAATCAGTTTTGTCCAACTGGTAACTAGTATGTGGCTGGGGATCTCATTTGGAACAGGGAGAGAGCTCTTGCTGCATCGCCTGTCCCTAAAAGGACCGCATGTAGAGAAATGAGTGCGTCTCCTTATGACTTGGAGATTGAATTAGGTTGATTTTAATGGAGACATTATGTAGGGACATGACATGATGCATTAGTTGTCTCAGAGTGTGTTCATATGACACATCCAAGTGTGTTCATCTGTACTTTTGTCCTGTGGGCCTGTGCATGCACTTCCAGTTGTTGTTTTGTATGTATGCTTTAAAAAAGTACTTTTTGTCTACCCAGGTATCTCTGAAAATCCATCTAAAATCCAAGATGGTCCCAGTGTTGTTGAAAAATATAATCAGGTAGGGGTTAAAATATATAGTTAAAAAAGCTATGAGGACTATAATACTTGGAGAGGGCTATCTGTTAGTATTCCCATTCATCCCTGTTAGGCTAGTGCAATAACCTTTTTAATATAATGAGCAGTTTAATATAATATTGTTGTGGCAAGGGGCTTGCCAAAAAGCCAAAAATGCATCATAAAATTAGTTCACCGAACTCTTGTATTTTGTTCAAAGTATTCTTTAACAAATAGCTTTATGTGAATAAGCTGTTATATATTTTATTTAGCACTTCTGCATATCCAATCTTACCATGTTGCGAGCAACCACAGGGCATGCAAGAACCAATGGTTTTCTATCGCAAGCACTTTTGACATATGATATATATATATATATATATATATATATATATATATATAATTGAAAGTTTACTAGTTACAATTTTCGAGATCAGCAATGGAATTACTACCAGTGGAAATGTTAATTATTATGTAAGTAATTACATGTGCACAAGTAAGCATCTTGCTATAAAAAATAACAAACATTTCAACTAGTAAAAAACATAATTATGGATATCTGTAACTGCATTTTTGCTAGTGGAATTTCACATTGATCTGTCATTTGCTTCAAGGAATTTTAAATTAATTTTGATTTGGATGTGACCAAAAATTTGATTGTCTGTGTCAGTTAGTTGTTTTCTGTTCAAATAGTTTCAGCACTTTCATCAGTTTGTCCCATTCATTGCGATCTGCTGAGACACACTGTGGGGGTAAGAGCATGAGAGGTGGGCACTATCGCATTGATTGACTGACAGCATATTGAACGAATCCGTGCTAATTGGAGCCAATATCTCTCCTCATGTGACATTTCGCTGTATTCGACGGTTACAACCCAGTCACACCTCACCGGGGCTGGACTGGTTATCTGGCATACTGGGTATTTTCCCGATGGGCCGACGCACTGTGGGGCCGATCAGGGGTGGACTGTCCATCGGGAGAACTGAGCGGGCCAGTGGGTCAGCAGCGAAACTGTCGAATGGGCCGCGATAAGCTCAAATGAGCCGCCGCGTTATGCAGAACTGACCACAGAACATCGCCGCGATATGCAGAAAAGGACGCCACTCAACAACTTTCAGATCACCATCACCGTGGCCAGTTGCCATGTAAAATCCCGGCCCGATTTCTCTTCCCAGTCCAGCCCTGCACCTCACTATAGGTGTTGAATGAGATCGCAATGAGCCGAAGACAGGCGTGAGTGACTCTGCCTCCCACTGAAACTTTATCCACTGGGTGTCACAGTTTGACAGAATGAATGCAGAAAGATGACAGCTTAAGACATTGTTTGAGTTCACATTTCATAATACTTCAATTTTTTTATTTATGTACAGTCATTTATTTTGCTCACCCAAATTTCTGAGGAGACATTAACAGTTGCTAAGCTGCACTCACGTGTCTGCCTTTTATTTTATGCCTACTGTCATATGGAATGACATTAGTGTGAGTAAATGATGACAACATTTTCATTTTTGAGAGAACTATCCCTTAGAAGTCAATAAGACTGTCATTCTGGAAACAAGGTCTTTAGTGTATTTGACATAGATTCAGCCATGGCCCAAATCCATGAAGCATAAAATCAAGATGTTTGAAGTGTCAGGATCCGGCAATGGCAGCTCAGAGCTGTCGCCGCACAGTAAGACCACTGAAATAAAAAGCTTTCACTTGCCATGTAGCATAGCAGAGCATTTCTTGCACATTTGCAGCTGACAGTCTTTCAAAAGACACTTCTCCTGAAAGATGTTGAGGAGTATCTATAGTTACAGCAGAACAAAATTTGTATGGAAAGAATTTGAGAGGGTAAAATGACGCATCCATTAGGAAGGAGGCGAGCTAGTCAGCATCACACCTAATGGTGCTGTGCCGTACGGAAGAGCTCTGATTAGCATAAATATGCAGTTGTAGCTAGAGGTGCTCGAGTCAGTTTGCGACACAGATGTCATCCGTCAATGCTGGTGCCGTGGTTGTGTTTGGGTTTGTGGGTGGATGGTGTGTATGTGAAAGTGTGTGTGTTGCTTGTGTCTGCTAGGTTAATTAACTGTATTCCTTGTGGATGTAGTGAATTACCAGTCTTGCTTACACCACAATTGCACATACTGGAAGTAGCTCAGTCAATAAAGAGAGGGAAGTATAGGGATGCTATTTGTTTATCGGGCTCGCTGCTACATGCATACTGCCCGTGATATTGAGTTGAGGTTTCCCCCTGTAACTTCATTAGCCTTTAAAATGCAGGGGACTGCTGCAGTTTCTTTTAGAATGAGAAATGGCACTGCGTTTATAAATCAAAGAGTCTGAGTTCAACAGTTCACAGCAAAAACAAATATAAAATAATAATAATAATAATAATAATAATAATAATAATAATTTACTTATTAGTATTTTTCCTTGTTATCCTGTAAACATATCTAAATATTCTTAAAAGAAGACATATTTAATTGACCGGATATTAAGATATTAAGTCTTGTAGTCAGAGAAATCGGACAAAAATTAAGTAAACTTTATACATAAAACAAGAAAGCAATCTTCCAATATGGTAAAAAAAAAAAATCTACTACTTTCCCTCTTTGAATTTATTTTTATTTTTTTTTACCCCATGGAAAATAGTTTTAGATTGTTTTCAGCATAAACCTCACAAAATCTGAAAACGAGACAAAATATATCATGCCATTTTACTTGTCAAGTATATATATATATATATATTAGAACGTTTTGATATTTTAACTTTTTTGCAGTGTTTCTGTAACTGCTGTCTCCCATTAAAGTGTCCCATTTTCTTCCTGTTTCCAGCATACCCATTCGCTTCCTGAACTGGATGTATGCGAAGTAGTGTGTGTATTTCCAACCTATACATTACACCGAAACCTACAATATTGACAGCATCCAAAACGTAATAATTGTATGTGCAAATAACTCAGGCAGTGTTTTGAATTTCGGTAAGTACAGACCGATTTCAGATGAAGAACTTCCAGCCTACTGTTGCATATTAACAATGAGATCAGTCTGATTCAGCTCTTTGTGACAACATTTTGGGTAAAAATGTTTTTTGAAATAAAATCGCAATTTCCAGTGTGATCATGTTGAATTTTCAATTGTCGTATTATCATATATCTGTATCTATTCACACAGTCTTCTTGCTCAGAAAATTGTGCACTAATCTCCCTGTGGCAGAGGCTTGGGATCTAGGTTTTAACTGCCAGGTCTGGACCGACGTGCTGTTAGTAGGGACCTCAGGTGGTCTGGTTTAATTCTAGCATTCATCATGTCTGGACCTGCAGACAGGGCGCTACACTCAAGGACAGGGGCTGGGCTTGTAATATACAATTATTATATAAATATTAAATTAATTCATATGTATTAAATACTTTTATTTTAAAGATTCAAGTATTGCAAATTAAGTGTAAAATTTCACAATTTCTGGTGATGTCATCTGGTGATGTCTTGTATGTAACGAGTTAGTCACTGAATCAACAATAAAAAGAAAATTTTAATCCTTTGAAATTTGCATGTGCATAGACCTACAAAGAGATTTTAGTAGAGATTTTATGCATTATAAGAACAAAGCAAATCTATAATCTGCTGAGCATGACTTTTATCAAAAGAAAACAATAATAGTCAAATATTATTATGAATTTTAATAGCATCTTTAAAAACGTAAATGTTCATGTATAAAAAGTGTGTCTACATATCTACTGACTTCAGTAAAATGCACGTGTTTTGAGAACACAGCAGATCTATCTTTATTCCCTAAAGTTTGTCAACTGCACACCAACATAGTTAAAAACAGGAGCTGATATTAAAAATAGCTTTACATATAAAACACTATAAATTGCATATAATATAAAAATATAAACTCCACTACACAACGTGTGCTTAAAAGAAGGATTGTCCTTTTGTTTTGTTTTTTTGTTTTTTTTCCTGTAACGCTGCCAATCAAGAACGATATGGCGATAAATAACTCATTTGTGTGTTCGTTATCTCTACATTATTAATTTAGATCAACATCATTGCTGATGAAAACATGGATAAATGAGCATTGTTGAAAGCAACTTTTTTTTAAAATGAATGGAGCCGCATTGATTAGACTGTCTGACTGATGGCTTATTACTTAGGGGTTGTTTCAGCTCATGAAACTCACCTGAGACTAGCTGGATGGTTGCTCAATTACCCCAAAGTAACAACACGCAAAAAATATTGAATACAAATCCACCATTTGGACTCGGTATGGGTTTAGCTTGGAAAAGTGTGGGGGACCGAATCATCTTTTTAAAGAGCGTGGGGGACAAATCCTGAATGTGATTTATTGTCGAAAGAGCTTGCGATAGGTGTTTGGCATCACTAACTTTAAACCTTAAATTTAATTTTGGTCCCCCCTGGCTGCTACGCCCTTGCTTAAGGAAAACTGAACTTAATGAAATTCAGTAGAGACTGATATAATGGCCTACTGCTAGCATAAACCAATGCTACTGCGTTAAATTGGAGTATGTAGCATATTTAAAGGGAGATTTGGGATGAGGAAGCTAGTTTTATAAGGTTTTGGAAATGGATGTAAAGTATCAATATTCACTTGTATGCTGTTATTTTAGTCTTTGGATCATAAGAGTATTTTTTTTTTCCTGAGAAATGTTTACACCGCTCTTTTCAATTCAATTACACCCTAAAAGCTCCAAAAGGGAGCAGAAAACGACACCAGAAAGGACCTTTAAATATCATACAGTCCATACAAACTTGTGTGCTATATGCAAAGCCTTCTGAAGCTGTATGATAGCATTGTGTGAGGAACAGGCTACGATTTAGTCTGCCAGAATTGTCAAATCAAATATGGTGGTGGCGATGAACTTTAAAACGGGTCGTTTCAATACATGATGGTATGGTGCACGCTCTCACTTGCCAAAAAGCTCACCGAATATTTTAAAATACAGAAAATAAAGATAACGCTGGTTGCAGTGGATTTACAATCACCAGGAACTAAACCTGAAAATGTGTCCTATCGTTTGCAAGTGATGTGGAAGGTTTATTAAGTTCAACACATGTGCAACTTGTGAATGGTACAACAGGTAAAGACACCACCATAAGAGTATCAAAACATTTAGTAGCCTACTCGAAAACACATAAAAAAAGTACCATGACATTACCATGTTTTTTTAGACATGTATCATTACCTGGGAGCAGTATGTTAAGACAATGGTATATGAATGAAAGTTAATCATATAGGCTAGTAATGTACCATAGTAGTACCATAGTATTCTTTGAATTACCTTAAAGCACCATTTAAACTCAACTGTACAGTATATGAATATGGTAATCATATATCAAATTACTATTATGGTACTATGGAATTCTTTGAAGTACTTTGATGCACCATTTAAAAACTGAATAGTACATACATATGTTAACTGTATCTCAAAGTACCATGGTATTATCAACTGATAACATCTGATATCACATTGTTATTGCCCAGATGTACACACACACACACACACACACACACACACACACACACACACAAAGATTTTATCCTCTGATCAGAAGCATCTAGTACCTACAGAAATGCAAAAGCTAGACAAATAATTACAGCATAAGATGAGTTTTTATACAGGAATTTTTGAAGGAAAGTATGTTCAAATGTACATGGGCTTGTAGAGGTAGTATAAATATGAAAATAAATAAATAAAAAATAGTGATTTTTTAATTTTGACCACATGGGTCTGCACATACATTTTAAATTGCACTATACTGTACTATGGCATAGATAAACATCATGTGATTAGTATTTTAGATGATTTGTCTATGACAGTATGCTCTTTGTATCTGTTTGAAAAAAAAATGTAACAAGCTAGTCTCTTAAATGTAGCAAGCTATTTTTGGCATGTAGCTTGTAGTGCAACTTGCAACTTTCTCTGAAGTGTAGCTTTTAGCTTAGCTTAACAAATGTTTTTTTTTTGTTGACTAGTTGGTAGCTTAGCTAGTTACATTTTTTGAGTAGCTTGCCCAACACTGCCAAATACGGGACGTCAGGGCTAATACGGAACATTTGGCAATCCTACAAGCTCAGACAGTTAAGATAGGAAAACAAAAGCAAGACAAGTTAACAAGTTGTACTGGTGGAACATAAAACAGTGCACTGTAAAACAGTCATGTTTTAGCTTTGAATTTTTTTTATATATATATATATATATATATATATATATATATATATATATATATATATATATATATATATATATATATATATATATATATATATATTTCTGTAGCTATATTTAAACACAGTGACCATAGCAGCAAATTTGTTTTTAAACGTAACCTATGTGGAAGTACTTTGTTCACACTACGAACAAAAATGCGTCATGATAACAAAAAAAACAATCCAACAAATGAGATTTCAGTGTGTGCGGGAATATTCAGTACAATATAGAAACCAAAGCAAACGGCAAAATGTACTGTCAAACGTCACTTTATTGCATCGTGTCTTGATAAAACATGCTATTCTTAACTGGAATTGTCACCTCACTAGAAACGTATTCTGACTATTCAAAGAGAACCAGCAAGACAGATTCCAGAGCATAAATGTTGCCTTATTGTTGTAATAAAAAAATTAATGTAATAAAAAAATTAAAACTGAAAAAAATAAATCATACATAATGGAGAGACCCCAGTGTGCCTTCGGTTGTTTCCTCGTTAGTCATTCCTCTACAGTAAAGGCCAGGATCTAGTAAATAAAACGTCTCTACTAATTTCCATAACAAGAGCATTCTTCAACCTTTTCTCAGGGTTTGTTATACCATTAACATTTTAGAATTTGCCTGTTGGTTTTAAATAAAGCACAATTACATCTGAGGACAGAATATGGCAGAAGAAAAGGCTTGAGCTTGTCAAAGTTACCAGATACAGAGTTAAAACCCTTAACTGAATCATCCCAGTGCCGAAACAGTCTGCTGTGATCAGCCATAACGACTACCATCATTGTGAAATGCTTTGAGAGACTGGTGGTGGCTAACATCAAATCCAAGATCCCTGCTAGTCTTGACCACCACCAGTTTGCATATCGTGCAAACAGGTCTACAGATGACACTATTTCCAATGCCCTTCACACGGCTCTGACTCACTTTGAAGGCAGAGACACAGAAGTCAGAATGCTTTTCATTGCCTACAGCTCTGCCTTTAACACCATTCTCCCCACCAAGGTCTACTTAAAACTACAAGACTTTGGTCTCAACAACACACCATGCAAATGGACTCTAAATTTCCTTACCGGCAGACCACAGACTGTCAAATTAGGAAACCAGTTCTGTTCGATTCTGACCCTGAATACTAGACCACCACAGGGTGTATCCTGAGCCCTCTCCTATATTAACTTTTCACACATGACTGTGTTCCCACCCACAGCTCAAATCACATCATTAAATTTGCAGATGACACAACAGTGATCGGAGTGATTGCCAACAATGATGTGTCAGCCTACAGGGAAGAGGTGCAAAATATCATGCACTGGTGCGCTGAGAAAAACCTGACCCTCAAACAAAGAAAACAAAAGAGCTCATTGTGGACTTCAGAAAGCACAGAGCCACATACCACTCCCCCCGTGGGGTCGAAGTGGAAAGAATAAAAAGTTTAAAGTTCCTAGGCATCCACATCACAGAGGACCTCGTGTGGACCCGCAACACCACTACACTGGTTAAAAAGGCACATCGGTGCCTTTATTTTCTCTGAAGGATAAAAAAAACTCCACTTTCCCTGTCGACTGTTGGAAAACTTCTACAGTTGTACAGTTGAAAGCTTCCTGACATACTGCATCACTGTCTGCTATGATAGTTGCACCTCAGTAGACCGCAAAGCTTGTTGTCAAGATTCCACAACACGTCATTGGCACCCAGGTACCAGCCATTGAAGACCTAAACAACATGTGCTGCCAGACCAGAGCACTGCGTATCATCAAAGACCTCACCCATCCAGGCTAAGGTCTGTTCAGCCTCCTGCCTTCTGGAAGGCGGTACAGACTCATCAAAGCACGCACCACCAAGCTAAGGAACAGCTTTTTCCCCAGAGCTGTCTCCCGACTGAACTCTCCTTCCTCTGTCCCCCCCAACCCCTCGGCCGCCCCGCACTCCCATAGCATAACCTCCCTCATGGAATGTCATCCATGAACTCTGTCATATTGCACTTCTGCTGTTGACATCTTTGAACAATACTATGGACATTTTGCAGACCACTGTATGTCACACTACTGCCAATCTACCTCGGCATCATTCACACACACGAAGACATGTTTTTGCACAACAATAATCTGCACTGTTTCATACATTTATGAAAAACAAATGTTTTATCTGGTCTACTCATTTTGTGCACCTTAATGTTAACTTCATTATTATTTCTTGGATGCCTCTATTCTATTGTGAACGCTTTGCACACCATTGTTCATTGCATCTGCATCATACTCCCCCATAGACTGGTTTTCTGCACTTCCTCATGCATTATGACTACAATATTTTGCACATCTGATCCATTAATTGCAAGCACCTTCATGCATATTATTATTTGTTGTATATTTAAATACTTCATATTTTTTCTGCATTCTTGTATATTTAGATATTTTCTAGATTCTATATTTTCTGTATTTTTATGTTTTATCTCTTCTTTCTTTTCTAAATTTATGCAACAGCCAGTGGAAGACAATAATTTCATTGTACTTGTAACAATGAAAATAAAGGGCTTGGACTTAATGAAATAAATAAATCAGGAGCCATTTTAACATGGCAAATAATTTTATATGCTGAAATCCTAAATAATTAGTCTCTCTTAGAGTCACCTATCTGCAACTTGCAATTATGTCCTGCCTTTGTTCGGTTGTTTAAACTTTCAGATTATCCTGAAAGGGATAGTTAACCAAAAATTTAAAATTCTCTCATGATTTACTCACCCTCATGCCATACCAGATGTGTATGACTTAATTTCTTCTGTAGAACACACATTGTGATTTTTAGAAAATATTTAAGCTATGTCCATGCAATGGAAGTCAACAGGGTCCAAAACTTTGAAGCTCAAAAAGCACATAAAGGCAACATAAAAGTAATTCATGTGACTCCAGTGGTTTAATCCGTCTTCAGACGGATAGGTGCGGGTGAGAAACAGATTCATATCTAAGTAGTTTTTTACTATAAATCTTGACTTTCCAACAGCCCTCCTAAGCACTCTTCTTTCCTAAGAGTTATTATTATCATCATATATCACCACCAACTGGGCAGGGAGCATAATTTATAGTAAAAAAGAACATCTGTTTCTCACTTTAATATCGTTTCTGAAGACATAGATTTATCCACAGGAGTTGCAAGGGTTATTTCTAGGCTGCCTTTATGTGCTTTTTGGAGCTTAAATGTTTTAGACTTTGAATTGCATTGTATGGACCTACAGAGCTGAGATATTCTTCAAAATCTTTGTCTTTCCACAATAGAATGAAAATCATACACATCTGGGATGGCATGAGGGTGAGAAAATGATGTGAGATTTTTTTATTTAGTTGTAAATCTGTACAAGTCTAATGCAATTCCCTCTCTTGGCCTGCTTTATATTTGTAATATTTTTTTATTATCAGGCAGACGGAGAGAGTTCCAGATTGGCAATATGGTGAATTTATTCATCTAAATGCTACCATATCAAAACAAAGCTGCTCAGTCGCCTAACCATCTCTAAGGATGCGCGCCAGCCAAGAATCATAGACCACCACCAAATGCTCAACAGATGGTAAGGAGTATAAATACATCTGGAAGCATATGACTGTGTAAGGAAATATTAAGACAGAAATGGAAGCTGAATATTGAAAGAAGAATATTTAAAAAAAGCACTGGGGAGCAATAGTGAGGGAAGGTCACCCTGAGTTATATACAGGGGAGAAAAGTTTCATGCAGTGAAAGATAATGGAAGACTGCTGGGCTAATGTTAGTATATTTTATGGTTTGACCTTTGGGCAAAATAAATCCAGCTTTATATGGAACAACACGGTTATCTGGTCATCAGTAAATTAGATTGAAATTACTGAACATGAATATTGCAATTTTTTATTTTTTTTATTTCTTGCTCTCGTGAATCTATTATGCATTCCCAAACAAGAAGAATGGATATTTCTTACATTTACAATTCTTACCCTAAAGGTGCTGATGAAACCTAAGGAGATGATGTGATAAAAAAAGGACTTTTTTTAGAAGTTCTGAATAATGTGAAATAATTTATTAGGCTTCACTTAGGTCAGGTCTACTTTATACATTACATCAACAATTCGTTTTTGCATGTGCTTACAATTTATATATATACATTTATTAGCATGACATGTTGTATGTATTGTAAATATTTGTTGAGAAAAGCCCTCAAATGAAGATATTTAAAGACATTACATTATAGTTGCAGATGAAAATTTTTTACAAATTTGAGAAAAAAAAGAGAAAACATTACAAAAGTTGCTATAGAATAGTCAATAAACAATTGGTTACCTTTATGTCCATATCATTGAACACATGCCCTTTTGCTATTGAGTTTGTGAATCTGTCCAAGGGTCTTACACACAAAATGCGGGGGTAACACTTTACAATCAGGTTCCATATGTTAACATTAGTAAATGTATTAGGTACCATGAACTAACAAAGAACAATATATATTTTACAGCATTTGTTAATAAGGGATAATGTACAGTCAGCTGGTGTTTATTACACAATAAACCCAGACAGGGTGATCAGGATTTAACCACTGGAATCGAATGGATTACTTTTATGCTCCCTTTATGTGGATTTTGGAGCTTCAAGCTTTTGGCACCCATTCATTTGCATTGTGAGGACCTACAGAGCAGAGAGTATTCCTCTAAAAATCTTAATTTGTGCTCTGCTGAGGAAGAAAGTCATACACATCTGGGATAACATTTGGTGAGTGAATCATGAGAGATTTTTTTGGTGAACTATCTCTTTAACAGTTTTTCTCAATTGATTTAGCACATTTACTGAAACAAAGCTCTAAGTACAATCCTCACATCAAGTGGTACGTTCAACACACCACTCTATGTGACCTGCAAAAGGTGATAACTCAATTTCGAATGTAAATAAATACATCAATGAATTTCATTGTCATCAAAACAAAAAGGTTCCTTTATCATTGCTTAGACCAAGTCAAAATGCAACGAAATTTAGTCAAATGACTATGTTCTCTGAAAGTGTGATAGTTACCCATTATGTAATATAACTCTGTCTGGCCACAGCATTTCATCTACATCACACCTGATATCCTCCCTTGCAATGCAATGAGGGAAAAATCTTTTGGCATGATGCTGCCACCCCCTACAACAATCTGCTGTGAAATAATGACAACCAGCATCCATTGCACCCAGTAAGGACAACTGGTCATGAGGACGGTGATCATAGACCTTCCATCTCCATGCAGAAAATAACTCCTCAATGGGATTTAGGAATGGGGAGTATGGTGGGAGGAACTGCATCAAAAAATCTGGGTGGGCAACAAACCATTCCCTGACTGTATTTGAACGATGTAAACTTACATTGTCCGAAACTATAAAATACATTGGCAAGTAATTTCTTACCAACCCCCTCTCATTCTCAGGAATGAGATCCCAGTAAAGAGTTTCAAGGCAAATGAAGATACGTTGTGTTATAGGGCCCAATAATGGGAATATGGCTGAGTACGCCATTCCCACATATGGCAGCACGCACTGTAACACTATAACTCTAACCACACAAAGAGAGCGACCTCGTTAACAACTGCTCCAATAAAATATCTTCCCTCTCGAGCTAGAAAAACTCCATCTCTGGGTCAGTTTTAAATCCTTTCAGATATCGGAGTTACCACCTCTGACAGCTCTAAAATATAAATAATTATTATATGCTTACCATAGTGAATTGGGGTAAGGCAAATACAGTACATGTTTGGAAGAAGGATTGTCAATGTACTTGCTCAATAATTACATTTTGTTTGTTTCTAACAAAAAAATTGCACAGCTTTACCAAGATTAGTAAAAGCTATAAGTATTGTTAATTGTCACATTTTTTAATTGCTGGTCAATGTGCACATGCAGACGGATATTTTTGGCACCTCGCCTCACTTTTTTTACAGAATCCATGAGTGCCATGGTACATTAACTTTGCCCTGTGATTGTTCCACCTGCCTGTTCTGATTTCTGCATCATTTATTAGCATATTTGTGTAGAAGTCACCATCGACTACATGAGTCAGCGGACAGGATCTTCATGGCAACGAGAAGACTCTCTGCTCCCCTGCAGTGTTCTGGCGAAAATCACTCCGCCGCGCTGCTTGACGCTTTGCTGGTATATATAATGAGATATATAATGTGTATATATATAATGAGAGCTGCATTCACTGTCTGAGCTTCACCCACACAGATACAGCTCTCATAGAGACAGACTACCTCACTGTGAGGGCATGAGTCTCAAGACAATTCACTCAAGAATCGGCCCCGTTCTGATGGAAGATTAAGCCCCCTACACCCTCAAACCTGCTTCTTCTGTCACACCAGAGGGATCACATGAGGAGGCACGGTGGGGCCGCAAGGTCGAGCAGGATGAATTTGAGGTGGTCTTTGCGCAGGTACATGCCCCGCGAGTCCCTCAATCTCCATGTAATGCATCTATGCTGATACGATATGTGCATAACGATTTCCGGCCCTCTGCAGGCCTTATGGCCTCATCTCAATCAGCAGTTCTGATGCTGGGGATGATGACAATATCAAGTCTCTCACTGCATCAGCCCAGTGAGTGCGAGGAGCATGCATGCACCACTGACAAGGAGATGCTTTGCGTCCTTTTAAGGGCTGTTGAAGAGCTCGATATCGAGTGGTCTCCTCCAGAGGAACCTACACAATCTTGCCTTGATGACTGGTTCCTACAATCTGGATGCTATCAAGCGACCACGTCCCGTAGATCTACCCCGTTCTTCTCTGATGTTCATAACGAACTCTCAAAATCCTGGTGCGCACCTTTTTCAGCTCGCCTGCACAGAATTTACATCCTCTCTATTGTGGATAGTGGGAAAGTAAATGGTTATGCCCAATGGTGAAGGAGAAGGACAGTGGGCTTTGGCCCATTCTAGTTCTAAGACTCTTGAAACACACGCTCACAACGTGCCCATTTAAAATGTTAACTCAGAAACAGATCTTATCGCACATACGTCCACAGGACTGTTAATGAAGGACGAGTACTTCATATACCAATTGCACAGTGTTAGAGGCGGCTGTTTAGATTCATGTTCAAGTGAACTGCATATCGATTTAAAGTCCTTCATTTTAGTCAGTCTCTTGCTCCTTGCATGTTCACGAAATGAAGCGATGCAGTGGTCACCCCATTGAAAATGAATGGTGTGTGTGTTTTTAATTATCTCAGCGATAGGCTATTAGTAGCCAATCAGAGGCACTACTGAGCAAACACAGAGACTTGCTGCTTTGCCATATGGAAAATCTGGTCTAATGCCAACTGGGCAAAAAGCATACTTTTCCCCAGCCAGTAAGTCTTCTTTATTGGAGTTCATATGTGCGCACCTCATGACCGAGCGCATTCAAATTATTCTGTGTCTGTTTCAGTTGAAACTGAAAAAAACAAAACCACTGAAATAATTTTATTTTCATGTGCATTGCGGTAACTCGTCACTATGTGGCTACTCCAGCACCATAGACAGCACCAGCCTTCTACCAATTGGATGTTAAGCTGGGTCAAGTTTTCAGAAAGAAGTGCTGACCACAAATCCCAGTGCTACTGGCTGTCTATCTAACTTTGAGAGCTTTTCATTCCAATATTATGAATCACCACATTCTGATTCGTTTGAACGATGCAACAATAGTGGCGTATATATGTCGCTATGACACGCTGACCCACTTATGGCCGGCGAAACGCAAGTCTGCGCTTCCCCCCCGTTCGCCTACTTCATTCTGTCATCAGCAAAGTTTGAGTGGACATGTAAACAGTTCTGTTAATTGCACCAAAATGGCCCAATCAGCTATGGTTGCCGGAAATGATAAAGATGTTATACAGCTCGCCATAGGAAATATGGCTGAGGAGGGATCTCCTTTCTCAGACGCAAGTCACAATCTGGCATCCCCAGCCCAAGCAGTGGAAACTGCAAGTGTGGCCCCTGAAAGGAGCATGCTAAATGCAACAGAACTGACAGATTCAGTCACAAACACCATTTTACAGGCCGTCCATGAGACACCTCTATGCGCTAAAATGTTATGTGTTCACTGATTGATGTCTTTCACATGGAAAGACCCCGTAAACTGCCCCATACATGATATTCTCATATTTCTTCAAGAGCGATTAGATGCAGGACTCTGTCAATGCTCATGTGGCATCTACATCTGCATATCACACACTCAAAGCTGGTGCCACTATAGGCAAACATGATTTAATCATAAAGTTCCTTGGAGGAACAAGACGATTAAATCCACCTCGGCCAGCTACAGTCCTGACTTGGGACCTAACTTTGGTCCTAAAAGCACTCGCAGGACCCCGCTTCAAGCCGTTGGACTCCATTGATTTGAGCATGCTCTCCATTAAGTCTGCACTACTGCTGGCTTTAGCCTCAGTAAAACGGTTCGGTTTAGAAAAGGCTATGTGCCTAAACTTCTAACCATGCCCTTCAGATGGTTCATCTTCAAGCCTTCTTCCTTCCCCCACAATCCTTGCATTTGTTATGCCCTGTGAGGGCATTGCACGCATACATTGAGCATACCCACTAGTTCAGACTGTCTTATCAGCTCTTTGTGTGCTTTGGAGGACGCACGAAAGAAATGGCCATCTCCAAGTGAGACTTTCTCACTGGATCATTGATGCAATTAACCTGGCATATGAGTCGCAAGATAAGATTTGCCAAATTGGTGTTAAGCACACTCAGTTACAGGCACGGCCTTTAATATGTCACAAGACATATGGTTTGCAGCAGGATGGTCTTCTCAAAACACATTTGCAAGGTTTTATAACCTAGACATAATGTCTCTTTCTTCACAAGTCATCTCTGTTTAGAGCGCTTGCTATTTTGTTTGCAAAACATATATTTATGAAGCTCTGTTTAAGTACGGGCTCCTCATCATTTTACACAACCGCCTGTATTCAGGCCATTGTAATTTAACAAGCACTTTCATTATAAATAAACTCCTTTCCCGACTGGCTTCGTGAAGGGGTTAATTAATACTATATGAACACAGTTCATTTATTCATTCTGAGTATTCCCCTCCTGGCCCAACAATGAGGGTCAATCACTTGAGGCATACTCATGTCGGTTGCCATCCCACAGGACTGCAGTGTCATGTTTCCTCTCTGGAAGTTTATGTCTAAGGGAGACGCGGGTCAGCTCGTAAGGTGACCGTACCGTGGAAGTACACACAGGAGGAGTCCCGTAGGAGGCCTGATCTGTGGAGCACCTATTCCAGTAGGGGTAGCCTGGGGTACCCGTAGTGGACTGGACCAGCACGTTCCTCCACTGAACTGCTGCGGGCCCGAAGGGCTAGGGAGGAATCAACCAGGGACCTAGGTCCCCTGGGACAGAAGCGCACTGTTTTGCCTTGGCAGAGGGAAACGGCGCTGGAACAAGCGGTTCACCTGGTCAGATCGTCGACGTGTACCGTGTTCTACGGGCTCGGACCTGAGAGAACACGGGACGAGACTGACTCAACCCTGAGATTGTAGAATCTCGTAAAGGTGTTAGGTGCTGCCCAGCCCGCTGCTCTGCAAATGTCTGCTAGGGAGGTGCCCCTCGCCAGTGCCCATGAGGATGCCACGCTCCTAGTGGAGTGGGCTCGAACCCGTAAGGGGGGGAGGCACGGCCTGGGTGTGGTAGGCCAACTGAATGGCCTCCACCACCTAGTGAGACAACATCTGTTTGGAGACAGCGTTCCCTTTCTGCTGTCCTCCAAAGCAGACAAAGAGCTGCTCAGAGCGCCTGAAGCTCTGGGTGCATTCCAGGTAGGCACGCAAGGCACGTACTGGACACAATAGTGAGAGGGCTGGGTCTGCCTCCTCCCGGGGCAGGGCTTGTAGGTTCACTACCTGATCTCTAAAGGGCGTGGTAGGAACCTTGGGCACACAGCCTGGTCGAGGTCTTAGGATCACATGAGTGTCTGCCGGACCGAACTCCAGGCAAGTGTCGTTAGTAGATAACGCTTGCAGGTCCCCGACCCTCTTGATGGAGGTGAGCGCGATCAGCAGGGCCGTCTTTAGAGAGAGGGCCCTGAGTCCAGCTGATTCTAGCGACTCGAAAGGGGATCTCTGAAGACCGGCGAGGACCACCGAGAGATCCCTGGAGGGGAACAGGTTTTGCCGGGAGGGGTTTAGCCTCCGGGCGCCTCTTAGGAACCTGACGATTAAGTCGTGCTTACCCAGAGACTTGCCGTCTACTGGGTCGTGGTGAGCTGCGATAGCGGCAACATACACCTTCAAGGTGGATGGGGACAGCCTCCCCTCCAACCTCTCCTGTAGGAACAGGAGCACCGACCTAACTGCGCACCTCTGTGGGTCTTCTGCCCGGGAAGAACACCAATTGACGAACAGACGCCACTTCAGGGCGTAGAGTTGCCTGGTAGAAGGGGCTCTGGCTTGGTTGATCGTGGCTACGACCGTGGGTGGTAGACCAGCTAGATCTTCCGCGTCCCGTCCAGGAGCCAGACGTGGAGGTTCCAGAGGTCTGGGTGCGGATGCCAAAGCATGCCCCGTCCCTGAGAAAGAAGGTCCTTCCTCAGGGGAATTCGCCATGGAGGGGCTGTCGCGAGGAGTACGAGGTCCGAGAACCAGGCCCCGGTGGGCCAGTAAGGAGCCACGAGAGTGACTTGCTCCTCGTCCTCCCTGACCTTGCACAGCACCTGTGCAAGAAGGCTCACTGGGGGGAATGCGTACTTGCGCAGCCCCACCGGCCAGCTGTGTGCCAGTGCATCTGCCCCGAGGGGAGCCTCTGAACGAGCGTACCAGAGCGGGCAGTGGGAGGCAAACAGGTCTACCTGGGCCTTGCGAACCGTTCCCAAATCAGCTGAACCAAGTGGGGGTGAAGCCTCCACTCTCCGCCAGGCAAGCGTTGTCGTGACAGCGCGTCCGCTACCACATTGAGGTTGCCGGGGATGTGAGTGGCGCGCAGCGACTTGAGTCGGTGCTGGCTCCAAAGGAGGAGACGACGGGCGAGTTGTGACATATACAAGACCGCAGTAACGGCCTGAGGCTGCGTGCCCGTTGCAAACGGCGCCCCAACCCAATGTGGAAGCGTCGGTCGTGACCAGGACGCGTCTGGACACCTGCTGTAGGGGTACTCCAGCCCGTAAGAAACAGAGGTCTGTCCAGGGGTTGAATATTTGTCGGCAGGCGGGGGTGATTGTTACCCCTGCCCCCGGGGGTCTGGAGCCAGTGTTGGAGCGGTCTCATATGCATCAACCCCAGCGGCGCGACCGCCTCCGAGGACGCCATATGCCCCAGGAGCCTCTGGAAAAGTTTTAAGGGGACCACTGTGCCTGGCCTGAAGGCGGCGAGGCAGTTCAACACTGACTGGGCACGCTCGTTGGTGAGACGTGCGGACATTGAGACCGAGTCTAACTCCATCCCGAGAAAAGAGATGCTCTGAACTGGAGTGAGCTTGCTCTTTTCCCAGTTGACCTGAAGCCCCAGACGGCTGAGGTGCCTGAGCACCTGATCTCTGTGGGTGCATAGTAACTCTCGCGAGTGGGCCAGAATGAGCTAGTCGTCGAGGTAGTTGAGTATGCAGATGCCGGCTTCTCGGAGCAGGGCAAGAGCTGCCTCTGCGACTTTCGTGAAGACACGAGGGGACAGAGACAGGCCGAAGGGGAGGACTTTGTTCTGATACGCCTGGCCCTCGAACGCAATCCGCAGGTAGGGGCGGTGTCGGGGCAGGATGGAGACGTGGAAGTACGTGTCCTTCAGGTCTATTGCTGCGAACCAATCTAGATGCTGGACGCAGGTTAAGATGTGCTTCTGCGTGAGCATTTTGAACGGGAGTTTGTGCAACGCTCGGTTGAGAACTCGCAGGTCCAAGATTGGTCGTAAGCCACCGCTTTTCTTGGGTACGATGAAGTAAGGGCTGTAGAAATCCTTCTTCATCTCGGTTGGAGGGACAGGCTCTATCGCGTCTTTGGCCAGAAGAGTCGTGATTTCCGCGCACAGGGAGGCTGAGAGCTGGGCCCTGGTTGAGGCGGAGCAGGTTTCTTAGCCGCAGGGGGATGCCCTCGGCGAGCAGACGGGGCAGTGGCCTTGGCGGCAGGTTTGCGGTGAGGCAGGATGTGAGAAATAGCCTCCGTCTGTCTTCTCACCGCAGAGAACTGCTGGGCGAAGTCCTCGACGGTGTCGCCGAAGAGGCCAAGCTGGGAGACAGGGGCGTCGAGGAAGCGAACTTTGTCGGCCTCACGCATCTCGACCAGGTTGAGCCAAAGATGGCGTTCCTGGACCACAAGGGTGGCCATCGCCTGCCCGAGTGCCTGCGCGGTGACCTTCATGGCTCTGAGGGCGAGGTCGGTCACTGAGTGCAGTTCCTGCAGCACATCGGGGTCAGGGCTACCCTCGTGCAGATCTCTGAGCGCCTTGGCCTGGTGGACTTGCAGGAGGGCCATGGCATGCAAGGCAGAGGCGGCCTTTCCCGCGGCGCTGTAGGCTTTGTTGTTCAAGGAGGATGAAGTCCTACAGGCCTTGGAAGGGGGTACAGGGCGTCCGCGCCAGGTGGTAGGGTCACCGGGACAAAGATGGAGCACAACTGCCCTATCCACCTGGGGAATCGCCGTGTACCCATGGGCCTCTCCGCCGTCGAGGGTAGCGAGAGCGGACGAGCAGGGCTTTTGACGAATGGAGAGCGGCCCTCTCCATGAAGACGTCAACTCGTCATGCACCTCCGGGAAAAACGGGACCGGGGGGGGGGCATGGCTGTGAGCGGCGCCCAAACCCCAGGAACCAGTCATCCAACCGTGACGGGTGTGGGGAGGGTGGAGGTTTCCAGTCCAACCCCACCCCGATGGCGGCCCGGGCAAGCATGTCGGACATCTGCGCATCCGCCTCAGCCTGGGCCTGCTGGCCCGAAGGCGGCAGTCCAGGGGAGTAGTCAGCGTCAGATGCCGCGCTCTCTGGAGCGGCGAGCTCACCGGCTTCAAGCTCCAGAGGATAGGCAGAGCGGCCCGGAGGCCAGTCGCCGTTGCCTCGAGGCTGGACAGAGGTAAACGAGCGTGTCGGGGGGCGGGTGGTCCGAGGGGACGTGCCCGGCGGAAGCGCACCCGCTGCCCTCCCCAAATCGCCTCCAGCGCCAACCACATCGTCCTCAATCCCGTGGGAAGAAGGAGCGATACGGGGGGCGGCTGGAGTGGCGTGCTTTCTATTGAAAGCGAGCCGCGACTGCAACGTTACCATGGTCATGTTCTCGCAGTGAGAACATGAACCATCCACAAACGCTGCCTCGGTGTGATCGGCACCCAGACACACGAGACAGCACCTGTGGCCGTCAGAAGTGGAGAGCACTCTACCGCATCCAGGAACTACACAGGGGTTGAATGGCATCTTTATAAAGACGCGCCCTGAAAAGGGCGTTCAACACCGCTGTGTATTGCTCTTTTAGAGAAATAAACTCTTTATGAGGAAATATAACTCTTTTTTGAAGGAACTCTTTCAACTCCGCGCTGTCGAAGCGCCCAGGGGCAAACTGCACGCCGACAGAGAAGAGAAAACAGCCGCTGAAGTGTGCCGTAAATCCAACAGCAGCAGAGTGTTTAGAGGATCAGAAGCAGTAGTGTTATACGCAGCTGTCAGCATAAACACGACCATCGGCTCCGAAGAAAATTACTGAATGAACGAGCGTATTTCCCTCGCCTTTATATCCGTATCTGGAGGCGGGGTATGCAAATACTGTTCGCCAACTCTCATTGGCCTTTTTTCATAGATCAGAGGCATCTTTCGGCGCTCAAGAGAGACCCCTAGTGTCGCTTCTTCGAAACGACGTCGAAGTGAGCGACAGACAGGGAACCTTGGTTCCCTAAGACGAAGGGAACAAGACATTGCGAACCCTGGCCACACTACAAGACTCAGAGTTCTTTTGAGGTGTGAGCGATACGTTCCTTGTCCTTCAGTCACAAAATTCTGAGGAATGGTGTTTCCGCACCTGCTTTTATAGCAGACAGCTTAAAAGGTCGAGGCTCAAACACCATAGCCAATTTTAGAATATTGGCATTATTGTAAAGCGGTTTCAACTAGGTCATGTAGAAGGAAACTCCCAAATGCAATGTCTCATTCCCTTTGTCTCAGGGAACTGAGGTTAAGTACGTAATTGACAATTTTTATTTAAATAAACATAACCTAATAATCTTTAATTATAAAGTAATAATACATCACTTAATCATCAAATATGTCTGTGTTGTTCTTGCAGAACCTTAGCAAAAATTACAGAGCAAATTACTGTTCATCAACTAACAGACAATAGACACTTCCACCCTAATTATAACAACTGATATTCTAATCTTGTTTTGAAAAGAACCCTTTTGTAGGATTCAGCAGACTGCCGTGATCTGTGTAGGAAATTTGGTAATATAAATGTACATTATCAAATATTAGGGATTAAAGTGCCGCAAATCTACCCCTTTATTTGTGGAACAGTATGTGTGAGCTAGGAATTAAATTAAACTGTCCATATTCTACATTATTATGTAAGGAAATATGTAATGGAATTAGTTGCGTTCGACAACCATATGTAAATTAGATAAATGACAAATAACTAGAATATTTGTCCGAATAAAATTCTCCACCATTAACATCGTAATACAACGTCTCGTTGTATCCACTCACAATTTCTATTGTAAGGAATTAGCATTAATAAGGAAATTATGATTAATTCACTTATTGGAGTAATTTTATACTCATGGCTTATTGAAAAGAATATTACACATATTTAGGTACAGCTTTGAAGTGAAATCTTTTAAAAACAGGGATGAGATTATTTATCAAGATATACCACAGTCAAATTATCTTTGAAAACAGACAAATTTTATTGCTATTCTAAACATAAAACTCATACAAACACATACAAGATGAATCAGGTTTGTGAGCAAAGTGACAGAATGTGAAATAAACTATCAATACAGATAAAATGAACTTTATGTCTGTTGACAATGCCTTCAGAACCATTTATCCTTCTTTGAGTCTAAATCGATTTGCAATCGGATTACCCAAAGTATTCAACTAATACAACAGCATTTTGAGCAAAACTCTGGAGATGCCATGTGTCATTGCGTTTCCTTGCATTGCGTTTCCTCGCGTTGTGTTTCCTCGTATTGCTTGATTCTTTGGCATTTGTAGAAAGTTCATTCAGTTGATGTCTTGGACTCTGTTGATCGTGGATGGTTATTGTCTGGATGAAGCAAGGCCTTCTGCAAGGACTCGTGACTCCCGTTGGGTGTGTGAACAATAGAGCAGAGAGTGAGAGGCTTCCACAGGACTTTGTGTGTCCAGAGTTTTCCTTGGACTCTACATGGCCTGGAGGATCTTGAAGCAGCAAGATAGCCAAAGAGGAGAGACCAAACGACGGTGCAAAGATAGCATTGCAAGAGAGGAGTTCAGCAGAATAGAATTCTTGGGTATGAAAGTCTTGAACTGAAATTATCCGTACCCCATAGTAAACTTAAATATTGATCTATTTCTCACCTTCACCTATCATATTGCTTCGGAAGACATTGATTTAACCACAATAGTCATCTGGATTACTTTTATGGTGCCTTTATGTCGTTTTTGGGCCTTCTGATTTCTGGTCACCATTGATTTGCATTGTATGGACCAACAAAATCTTAATTTGTACTCTGCAGAGGAAGAAAGTCATATACATCTGATATGGCATGAGGGTGAGCAAACGATGAGAGAATTTTTTTATTTATTTAATTTTTTTAATTAAAATTTGAATTATCCCTTTAAGACACTGGTTTAGCACTGAGATACCACACTTAAAAGAATTTGCCCCTAATCTTTTGTGTCCAGTTTATTCAGTGCTGACCTTTTTTAACAATCTCTCTCTCTACATCTCACATACACACACACATTCTCACACAAATGCTGATGTGAGGACCAAGCAAGGGGTCTGGAGGGGTCGTTTATTCTTTCTTTTTTTTTTTTTTTTCAGCAGTAGCAGCAGTAAATGCAGATCTGTGTATGTAATGCAGCTTTAATGTTCCAGGAACGCTCTGACCTGCATTTATCGCTCCTGGCTTTATCTCCTTGCACCTGGCCCTCTTCACTGCATCGGCTCCATCACTGTGCCCTGTTGGCCAGACATTTAAGGCCAACCACTGCACTTCTTGACCCCTGAGCTCTCCATATGGCCATAACTGTCAAAGCTAAAACTTGTAAATAAATGTGGCTTTTGACCCAGAATGGGAGAAAGTAATTGCAGGAAGGGTTAAGTAATGGCGAAATTAGATACCATAAAAACCACGATGTTTTACTAGTTTTGGGAAGTAACTCATTTTAAGTGTAGCTTAGCATGCAATGTTGGGGAATAGTTAACTAAATGTAGCATAAGTTACTAACTTAAGTACATTTGTCAGTAGCGTCACAGTAGCTCTGCTGTTTTCACAAAAGTGTGAAGATTTTCCAGAATTTAGCTACATTTTCCAACGAGTGGTGGTGTAGCATCTCAAAATGCAAAAATTTGTCAAAATCTTTAAGAAATGAATTGTAATCTTGAAACATATATATAAAATCATAACCTCTCACATGAGATGAAGACTGCAGTCATATTAGTAACCTTGTAAAAACTTTTTAAATCAACATGGAGAGGGCCCCCTCATGGGGGCTGCCATGTTAGGATCACATGACCAGCTAAATTCTATTCACTTAATCTCAGTAACCACCCTGTTATTAGAAACTTTTATTCATGGATTAAATTAATGATGGCCAACTGTGAATTTCCACAATTGCAACGGTTACTCAAAACTGCTGATTTTGAATCATGCTGCATCCAAACCACTAGGTGTCAGTGTAAGTTCAAGATGACATGCATGAAAAATTACTGAGTGGACCTTTAAAGCCTTTTCAGTCATTACTTTGTCTTGTGGAATTTATTAAAAGGAATAGTTCACCCAAAAATCATTTACTCACCGTCATTCCAAACATACAAGACTTTTTGTCTTCCCCTGAACACAAAAGGAGGACTTTGGATAAAAATGTCTGCTAAATAATGAAATGTGAAGTAAAATTTAAAGCTTACAAAAATAAAGTCTTAAATATAGTCAGTGCAGCTTGTGTGCCATCTTCCAAGTCTTCTGGAGCCATATAATAGGTTTTGGTGACAAACAACATGAAAATTAAGTTCTTTTACAGTGAAAGTCTTTAATTCTGCCACATCTCTCCTTTATGTATTCATGAGTGCATGAGAGAAGCTTGTTCACAAAGATTTATGCTTAAAACTAAAAGAAAAAAACTCTTGCATGAACATTGCAAGTTTGGACGTGAACAAGTGCATTATATAAAAAAAAAATCAGCAAAAGTGGCATCCTTTGATATTACACTGTTTCTCAGAAAAAAGAAGGACCACATCCACACTAATCCATAATAATTTTCTTAAAATCATAATTTTATTAAGAATTCAGCAATGGAGAGCGTTTTTTAAATGCTCCATTTTGTATGATGTAAAAACACTGTTCCAGTGTTAATGAGAGGTATCAACATGGCAAAATCAATGCATTTTTACAGGGATGTAGATTCCAGGGGGTATAGGGGAGGAGGTAACCCCCCCAATAATCAAAACAATTAAGTACAACACCCCCCCCCCCCCCCAATACTTATACCATGATATAGAGTGGAGGAGAGCGGGGCCTGGATGGAACAATGCACACTGGGTCCTCAATCAGCCTGATGGGGGCACGCGAGGGATGAAGGTGGCCAGTGATGACAGTTCGAGAGAAAGAGAGAATTACAGGCAGCTGCTCTGTGTGTTTATGTTTGTGTGTTTTTGGTTCAGCTTATTATTAAACTTTTATTTATATTGCCAAGCCGGTTCTCGCCTCCTTTCCCTTAACCCCCTCACACATGATTAATGGAAACAAGAGTAAATGCTTCACGCAGCAACCCCCCCTATAACTATAATTTTAAATATCGGTTATGCAGCTTCTTCAGGGCAGTACTGAAAAAAGACCTCTCTTATTTAAAAATAATGCTAAACATCTTACTCACAGATTCTGCAAGGAGTTTGTAAACTTCTGCTCTCTCTCTCTCTCTCTCACCCACACACACACACACACACACGCACACATTATGTATGCCATTGTTCCCCTGTAATACTCTTTTTTTTCTGTGATCCCTTAGATAACATGAAACAGCCACAGGCAAGGCCTTTATTCCAAACCTCTCTGTGTCTCATCATCTCCATAATATCCCTCTTAATGAATAGGCTCTCATTTACAACATAATGATATTTGTAATATTTCATTTTTGTCTGATTTATAATTGAAAAATGGAAGAGGGAGGTGATGAGTCAATAGCGACTGAGCTCATGCACAGAGACTTCAGTGCGTTCCGCACTGCAACCGGCTAAAGTCTCTAAGCGCTCAAATCAAAGGCTCATCACTTGTTACAGAGATCAAGCGATGTTTGTCCATTAAAGTTTAATGCACACTTAAGTGCAGGAAATGAAGAGGCCCTCTTTTTTCATCAGAACATTAGTTTAATCCCGCATTCATCTAATAAAATTGCTTTGATCCTGCTTTCTGCTCTTATCAGGACGTGCTCCCCTCACATTCCCTGTATGAAGTCAGACCAACCCTTTTTCAATCCCGGTTTGAACTGTCTGAATTGATTTCTGTTGACACTGCGTTACTGAATCCAACCATCTTACATACACTAATTGGCCCAGGTGGAGTCGTATGGCATCTTAGTTCCATGCTAGTTTTCATTGAGATGCAAGTTTCAGGGTCGAGCTTTGCAATTGCAAAACTTACATTTTCCCTTTTTTTTCCCACACATATGATATTCATCTTCAAGGCTGTTGAATTCTTCAAGTTCTGTTGAATGAAATAAATAATTGTGTAGATAAAAAGTGAAGATAACACGATATTGCTAAGGTTTAGAGGTTTCCTATCTGTGTGTGGGCAAATCAGATTTTCTGTCTTTTATTACAAGTATTTTTACTTTGAAACTATTAATGGTTTTACATTGTTAATGAGCATTGGAAAGAAATAATATCATATTACATGGTACAGGCACATGGTATAAAGAATTAAGCAAATCTGGGGCCAGTTTAAGTGGTTTGTGACCAAGAAAAGCTCTAACAGTAACAAGTTTTCTTTTAGTACATCTCTGTTCTAGTTTAAAGGATTAGTTCACTCAAAATTGACAACTGTCATTTTTTTTACCCTCTTCTTGTTACAAAGTTGAAAAAAAAAAAAACAAGAATCTTCACAGACAAAAATAAAATATAAAAATAAAATTATAAATGTAGTCATCGTGACTTTGCACTATGCACTCTAAAATCTAATTAATTGACCTTACCCAGATTTTTCAAGGCAATCTTTTTGCATGCTTTTTCTAAATAAACTTACTTATTGGCTCAAGTAAACTGAACATAATTTTTTAAGTTACTTTAACTAGTTACACATAAGCTTAGCTCATCTATAATAGCTCATAATTAATTAAAGTATTGTTGTTTTGATTTAATTATTTAAACTGGTTTATAGAATGTATTATAAAATATAAGGGGCATTATGACTAGACTAGCCATATTGCACACTTGACTCTACTCAGTATCTTTTAGTGCACATAAATCTTCTCTTTTGTAAAGTACAGTTGAGTAAAGAAGAATGGCTTAAACTTAACAGGCTCCAAGTTCACTAGAGGTAACACTAATCCCTCTCATGATGATGTCACAAAAATCTCAATTGTCAACCAGCTACTACAATACAACAACAATAGTCATAAGAATTAAAACTAAAAACATTTTAAAATCTAAATCTATTTTACAACATAAGACCAAACAAACATAATTTATTCAAGTTCAAGGGTATATGGGTATTCCACACTGCTGCAATTTTGTACTTGGTTGAGTTAGTAGTACTCAAAGCCAAAGTTTAAATAACTTTAAAGAGTTATGATTCTGAAATGTGACATTTAAAGTAATGTTTTATTAGGACCTCTTAAATGTTTTATTAATGACAACTTTAGGATTAAGAGAGTAACAGTAATGTCTATGTTATTGTTGTAACCTCCATTCCCTGATGGAGGGAACGAGACATTGTGTCGAAGAAGCGACACTAGGGGTCTCTCTTGAGAGCCTTTTGCATCTCTGAACTTTGAGAAAAGGCCAAAGAGAAATTAGCAGAGAGAATTTGCATGTCCCGCCCCCGGACATACGGGTACAAAGGAGGGGGAAATGCATCTGTTCATTCAGTATTTGTCTGAGCCGACAATGAGGTATGACCGCAACAGTGGCCTGGTTCAGCGACTTGGCCGGGAGGACACAACGTCACATTCCCTCCATCAGGGAATGGAGGTTACAACAGTAACCTAGATGTTCCCTATCTGTCACTCACCATCAGGAGCGGAGAGCACTCGACCACATCCAGGAACTACACAGGGGTGGAATGGCATCTTTATAAAGACGTGTTCTGAAAAGGACATTCAACACGGCTGTGTATTGCTCTTTTAGAGAAAAAAACACTCTTTTAAGAAAATATATCTTTTAATAGCGCTGTCGAAGCGCCCAGGGGAAAAGCTCCACTGCCATGCAGAGAAGGATAAAGCCGCTGATATGCACTGTAGATCCAACAGCATATGCTTCAGAGATGAAAGGAAACCAATTGGAACTCGCAGCTCGCTACTCACACAACCGGTCGGCTCCGAAGAAAATTTCTGAATGAACAGATGCATTTCCCCCTCCTTTGTACCCTTTTGTCCGGGGGCAGGACATGCAAATTCTGTCTGCCAATTTCTCATTGGTCTTTTCTCAAAGTTACATGCAAAAGCCTCTCAAGAGAGACCCCTAGTGTCGCTTCTTCGACACAACATCGAAGTGAGTGACAGACGGGGAACTTAATTAAAAATAATAGCAAAAAATTTTATATTGAGTAAAGTATTTTTACAGTGTACAGAATAAAGTATAGTACTATAAAGTCTTTAGATTTTTTTTGTATGAAAATTCTCCAAAAATTCTATTTTATTGTTTTCTTAAACCACCTCAACTGACTCCTTTCTACGCAAAGGAGCAGCGGCTCTACTCCGAGTTCCTCACGGATGACTGAGCTCCTCACCCTATCTCTAAGGGAGAAGCCCGCCACCCTTCTGAGGAAGCCCATTTCGGCCGCTTGTACTCACGACCTAGTTCTTTCGGTCATGACCCAACCTTCATGACCATAGGTGAGGGTAGGAACAAAAATTGACCGGTAGATCGAGAGCTTTGCCTTCCGGCTCAGCTCTCTCTTCGTGACAACGGTGCGATAGAGCGAGTGCAATACCGCCCCCGCTGCCCCGATTCTCCGGCCAACCTCTCGCTCCATTGTCCCCTCACTCGTGAACAAAACCCCGAGGTACTTGAACTCCTTCACTTGGGGCAATACGTCCTTCCCTACCCGGAGTACGCACTCCATCGGTTTCCTGCTGAGAACCATGGCCTCAGATTTAGAGGTGCTAATCCTCATCCCAGCCGCTTCACACTCGACTGCCAAGCAGTCCAGTGAGAGCTGAAGGTCACGGACCGATGATGACATGAAGACCACATCATCTGCAAAAAGCAGCGATGAGATCCCCAGCTCACCGAACCGCACACCTTCCCCACCCCGACTACGTCTCGATATCCTGTCCATGAATATCACAAATAGGATTGGTGACAAAGCGCAGCCTTGGCGGAGACCAACCCCCACATGGAACGATCTCGACTTTGTGCCGAGGACCCGGACACAGCTCTCGCTTCGGACGTACAGGGATTGGATCGCCCTAAGAAGAGACCCCCCCCACCCCAAACTCCCGAAGCACCTCCCACAGTCTCTCGAGGGGGACCCGGTCATACGCCTTCTCCAGATCCACAAAACACATGTAGACCGGATGGGCATACTCCCAGGCCCCCTCCAGGATCCTTGCGAGAGTAAAGATCTGGTCCGTCGTTCCACGGCCGTTGTTCCTCTTCAATCCGAGGTTCGACAATCGGCCGAACCCTCCTCTCCAGCACCTTGGAGTAAACTTTACCAGGGAGGCTGAGAAGTGTGATACCCCTGTAGTTGGCACACACTCTCTGGTCCCCCTTTTTGAAGAGGGGAACCACCACCCCGTTCTGCCACTCCTTAGGCACTGTCCCAGATTTCCACGCAATGTTGAAGAGGCGTGTCATCCATGACACCCCCTCCACATCCAAAGCTTTCAGCATTTCTAGTCGGATCTCATCAATCCTCGGGGCTTTGCCACTGCGGAGTTGTTTGACTACCTCAGTGACCTCCCCCAGGGAAATAGAATCTGATCCCCCATCAGCCTCCGGCTCTGCCTCTGGCATAGAGGGCGTGTTGGGATTTAGGAGTTCTTCAAAGTGTTCCTTCCACCGCCCAATAACCTCCTCGGTTGAGGTCAACAGCGTCCCATCTTTGCTGTATACAGCTTGGATGGTTCCCCGTTTCCCCCTCCTAACGTGGCGGATGGTTTTCCAGAAGCACTTTGGTGCGGACCGAAAGTCCTTCTCCATAGCTTCTCCGAACTTTTCCCACACCCACTGCTTTGCCTCCCTCACGGCTGAGGCCGCAGCCCTTCGGGCCTGTTGGTACCTTGCAACTGCCTCCGGAGACCTCCGGGACAACAAATCCCGGAAGGCCTCTTTCTTCAGTCGGACAGCTTCCCTGACCACCAGTGTCCACCATGGTGTTCGAGGGTTACCACCCCTTGAGGCACCTAAAACCTTGAGGCCGCAGCTCTCCACCGCAGCTTCGGCAATGGAAGCTTTGAACATTGCCCACTCCGGTTCAATGTCCCCAACCTCCGCAGGGATGCCTGAAAAACTCCGCCGGAGGTGTGAGTTGAAGATCTCGCGACAGGGACCTCCTCCAAACGTTCCCAGTTCACCCGCACTACTCGCTTGGGTTTCCCAGGTCTGTCCAGGGTCTTTCCCCACCCCCTGATCCAACTCACCACCAGATGGTGATCGGTTGACAGCTCTGCCCCTCTCTTCACCCGAGTGTCCAAAACATATGGCCTCAGATCTGACGACACGATTACAAAATCGATCATCGATCTTCGGCCTAGGGTGCTCTGGTACCACGTACACTTATGAGCATCCTTATGTTCGAACAGGGTGTTTGTTATAGATAATCCATGACTAGCACAGAAGTCCAATAACAAACACCCACTCATGTTCAGATCGGGGAGGCCGTTCCTCCCAATCACGCCTTTCCAGGTGTCCCTGTCATTCCCCACGTGTGCGTTGAAGTCACCCAGCATCACTATGGAGTCCCCTACTGGGGCCCTATTCAGGACTCCATTCAGGGTCTCCAAGAAGGCTGAATACTCTGAACTCCTGTTCGGTGCATATGCACAGACAACAGTCAGAGTTTTCCCCCCCACAACCCGTAGGCGAAGAGAGGCAACCCTCTCGTCCACCGGGGTAAACTCCAACATAGCGGCGCTCAGCCGGGGACTTGTGAGTATCCCCACACCCGCCCGTCGCCTCACACCCTGGGAAACTCCAGAGAAGTATAGAGTCCATCCCCTATCCAGGAGTACGGATCCAGAGCCAAAACTGTGCGTCGAAGTAAGCCCCACCAGATCCAACTGGTAACGCTCCACCTCGTTTGAGGTGGTTTGGGCATCTGGTAAGGATGCCCCCTGGGCGCCTCCCTAGGGAGGTGTTTCAGGCATGTCCAGCTGGGAGGAGGCCTCGGGGAAGACCCAGGACTAGGTGGAGAGATTACATCTCCACACTGGCCTGGGAATGCCTCTGGGTCCCCCAGTCAGAGCTGGTTAATGTGGCTCGGGATAGGGAAGTTTGGGGCCCCCTGCTGGAGCTGCTTCCCCCGTGACCCGACTTCGGATAAGCGGTTGAAGATGGATGGATGGATGGATGGATGTTTTCTTAAAAAATACAAAAATAACAGCATAAGGATATAGAATATAGCGCAAGAATCATATGCACTCATTTATGATGCTTTAATTATGTTGTTTTGTCCCTTTTGGAGCTTGACTGGCATGGTCAACCTTAATGTCATGGTTACAGATGTAACCTCCATTCCCTGATGGAGGGAACGAGACGCTGTGTCGATGAGTTGACAATAGGGGTTCACTCTTGGGAGCCCAGACATCTCTGATATTTGAGAAAAGGCCTGGCGTATGGAATTTGCAAGCCACTCCCCCGGACATATGGGTATAAAATGAGTGCAGCTTGCAAACACACAGTCAGGTTTCGCACTGAGGAGCAGAGCAAAATACCCGGTCATTTCAGCGGTTGGTTCAATGTTGTGGCAAGAGGGACACAACGTCTCATTCCCTCCATCAGGGAATGGAGGTTATATCAGTAGCCATGACGTTCCCTATCTGTCACTCATTTGACATTCTGACATCACACAGGGTTACCTAAGGAGACAACAAGCACATGTGGAGCACTTTGTATGGGGGGCTAAGTGACTGGGGTGGTGGCGAGCCTCTCCGAAAGCTTGTTGGCTGTTGGGATAAGGAGGGAGAACGTCCAGGGTTCATATTTTTTGCAAACGCAACTTGGAAAACAGGGCACATCTTCGCATCAAGGGAGGGGAAAGGCGCTATGCACAAGCGGTACACCCAGCCAGCTGACCCAAACTTACCTGTTTGTGTCACCTGATAATACACAGAATGAAACTGGCTCAACCCTGAGTTTATAAAACCTTGCAAAGGTGTTAGGTGTTACCCTGCCGGCAGCTCTACAGATGTCTGCTAGAGAGGCGCCGCAGGACAACGTCCAAGAAGCCGCAACACCCCTGGTAGAATGGGCTCGCAGGCCAGCAGGGAGTGGCACATGCTGGGCATGGTATGCCATAGTGATGGCATCGATGACCCAGTAAGTGATCCTCTGTTTGGAGACAGCGTTTCCTTTCTGCTGTCCACCAAAGCAAACAAAGAGCTGCTCGGAGCTTCTAATGCTCTGCGTGTGATCCAAGTAGATGCGAAGAGCACACACCGGACACAGCAAAGCCAAGGCTGGGTCTGCCTGCTCCTAGGGCAGTGCTTGCAGGTTCACCACAGGTTCACCACTTGATCCCTGAAACGGGTCATGAGAACCTTGGGCACGTAGCCCGGTCGGGAAGTGAGCCTACCACAGAGAGGTCCCGTGAAGGAATGAGGTGCGGCCTGGGGGGGGGGGTGGGGGGGGGGTTAACCTCCTCGTGCCTCTAAGGAACCCGATGATCAAATTGTGCTTCTCTAAATACTTAACGTCCACTGCATTGTGATGCACCAATATTATGGCCACATACGCTTTCAAGGTGGAGGGAGACAGCCGTCCCTCCAACTTCTCTTGCAGGAAGGAAAGAACCAATCCTACTGCACATCTCTGGGGTTCTTGAGCAGCCGCTGACTCCAAAGGAGGACATGACAGGCTAGTTGTGATATTCAACGAGAGTGTAGCCCACTTTGATATACGCAATCGTTGCTGTGTTGTCCTTCCGAACCAACACATGCTTGCCCCTGATCAATGGCAATAGCCTCCTCAGGGCAAGTAGTACCGCCAGCAAATCGAGGCAGTTGAAGTCGCGGGCAGGTGACTGAGTGCCAGTTGCACACGGTGCCCCAGCCACACTGGGAGGTATCTGTCGTAAACATGATGTGCCTGGGGACCTGGCCTAGGGGAACTCCTGCCCATTGGAACGCTAGGTCTGACCAGGGGCTGAATAAGCGGCGACATGGCTGCATGATGAGAACACGGTATGTGCCGTGCTGCCATGCTCGTCTCTCGACTCGGGTCTGTAGCCAGTGCTGAAGTGGTATCATATGCATCAGCAGAGGGTCACCGAGTGGCGTGACTGTCACTGAGGATGCCATATGCCCCAGGAGCCTCTGAAAGGATTTCAGCGGGACCAGCGTATTCTGTCTGAGCGCATACAGACAGTCCAGCACTGACTGTGTGTGCTCGAGGCGCTGTCATCGAGACATGCATTCATCAAGATGTGCAGTCATTGAAACAGGGTCTAACTCCATATCGAGAAAAGAGATGCTCTGAACCGTGGCGAGCTTGCTCTTTTCACAGTTGACCCAAAGCCCAAAGCGGCTGTGGTGCCTGAGCACCAGATACATGGGCACATACAACATGTCCCGCGAGTGAGCTAGGATTAGCCAGTCATCGAGATGTTGAGAGTTGAGGATGCGGATGCCTACTTCCCTTAGCGGGGCAAGGGCTGCCTCTGTGACTTTCGTGAAAGCGCGAGGATACAAGGACGGGCCGAAGGGGAGGACTTTGTACTGGTATGCCCGACCCTTGAAGGCAAACCACAAATGCTAAAAGGTCCGTTAGGGAATACCCGGTGGAGAAAGCCTCATATCTGTAGGTAGAAGGACCAAGTCGGGGAGCCACTGGGGTGGCTTGCCCTCTTACGAAGGCGAGCCATGACCGCAACATAGCCATGGTCATGTCCTCACAATGAGGACATGAACCATCCATGAATGCTGACTCCATGTGGGTGACACCCAAACACGTAAGGCAGTGATCGTGGCATGCAAATTCCACATGCCAATTCTCATTGGCCTTTTCTCACAGATCAGGGCTGCCCAAGAGTGAACCACTAGTGTTAACTCATTGACACAACTTCCCGTGAGTGACAGATAGGGAACTGTTGTTGCATGGAAAAGAGCTGCAAATTTTTTTTTCAAAACTTTTCCTTCTGTGTTTCACAAAAAAATACAATGACATCATATTAGATTGGAATGACATGAGGGTGAGTGAATAATCCTTAAAGAAGCAGTAAACATGTCTGCAATGATGTTCAAAGACTGAATTAATTAAGTTGTTGTTTTGGTTCATCAGTGATGGAAAGTGATTATGATACAAGCAGAGATGAGCACAGAAAACAAGGGTGCAGGAAGACATCATTTAATTAACAACCATAATAATCATCATTATCATTTTAATGATATTCATGCAAGCAAGTGTCTAATTTCACAAAATACATTGGCCTCATTTGTTGATATCAACTGAAAATGACTTTACAGCATGAAGTCATCATTGTCTTGCATGAATTGTACAACAGCTTTATAGCCTAGTTTCCATCCACCTATCACGGTATTTTGTTATTGACAAAGTGAAAATACAAAAAATAAATTTGCGACATTTGCCGCCTTCTGCCCGTTACCATTCAAATGGCCTTTTATCGATAAAAAGGGTGTGCGTGATGACGTTATGCCTAAAAAAACACTTTGTCGCATAAGCTTTGGTTTAGAGCAAAATAAATCTGCCTTGAAGCCATTTCTTTTCAGAAATGTGTGTTTATTGCTAATTTGTCTCTCAGATATCCCTAATTTTTTTCCTCCGAAGTTTTGGTAAAATGGGGACAGTATTGAGACAAAATTCGTTAAAATTAGCCAGTTTACTATAATTTTAATTTCACAAATAAAAGCATTCAGAAGAGGAGGAATTGCAACCAAAAGGGAACAGTTGCTCTTTTGATAGGACTATAATATTGGTCCTGATGTTGCGCATATCGCAGGTTGCAACCGGTTCCGACCGAAAGCAGATCGTCATGGCCCTGTTCAAGCAAAAGTAGTTGCGGAAACAATCTGTCTCAGTAAAAGGACCATCAATCGTGTGTACATACTGTGTGCACAGCTATTAAAGCAAAAAAAAAAAAAAAAAATGATGAGGGGTATCATGCTTTTTTTTCATTTGGTTATTATTTTTTTAATGTAATGCTGTTTTTTTGTTTGGTAATTTATTTAATTTAATACAGGGGACTTTACCAGCATTTTTTCAAAAGTAAACTAAACAATAATTTAATAGAATTGGGCTGTAAGTGTCCATCCATCCATCGTCAACCGCTTATCCTGTACAGGGTCGAGGGGGCTGTAAGTGTATAAAAAAAAAAGAAAAAAAAAAGCACGCTGAAGCTTTTCTCCTAGTATTGTGTATTTATTTTTAATTTAAAACATCTTTGTGCACAGAAATTACATGTTTTATGTTTTGAGGGCTAATTCCTTGACTGCCGTCTTTTATTTTGAATGGTGTGGAAAAGAAACTTTAATAAATAAACGGATGGATACTGCGATTAAATTAATCGCAAAGAGTGGATATTCATTTGTTTTCCGTGCACTTGTCGATGTGCATAATATGAGATGTTTGTGTTGGTATTCCTTGAAGTGTCACATTTGCAGATCAGCTCTATATGACGTAAAGATCAATCCATAATCACATACAATAGATTGGCTTTCTATACTGTTGTCATGATTAACAGTGTAACTCTGTCATTTGACACTAAATTTTTTTGTTAATGCCAATTTTATTGCCAAAAAGTGTTTCCAAACCATTTTTTCGCAACATTTGATGTATCGACATTTTATGCACTTGAGTTAAACGTAAAAATATTATGTCGACATTTGTGACATTTTAGCGCAGTATTTCCCAACCTTTTTCCTGCCACAGCACACTTTTTACAACTAAAAATGTCTACTGCACACCACTATCCCACATAGGCTAACTATCATCAATATGTTTCCTTTTCAATAACTTGTCCATGTTTTCTGTCCCTCTTAGGGTGTTTTCTTGTAATGTTTAAAATTCGGTTAAGCAAACATTTCTCAAAAATTAGACCTTCTCATCATACATCATATTGACGGACAGGGTCGTAATTTACGAGCATATAAAATATTATGCATATTATGCAACAGATGAACAACAGAGAGTCACACGAAGCAGATTAATGTTTTCCCCCCGCAGTGACAGCGGATGCCACTAAAACAGGACATATGAACCAACACAATATTACAGAAAAACAAATACGATTAAAATATGAACAAAACACGTAAAAAATTCAGAACTCAATCGACAACTCAAAACTTCCTCCTAGTCCACATCGACAACGGGGTGGGGTACTCTCCACTCGGATCAGCGGGAGAAACCTCAGCAGGGCAAGAAATACAGCCAGCAACTCTTGGCAGTTGATGTGCCAACGTAGCTGCGGGCCTGACCAAGAACCGGTGCGATGCATCTGGACACCTGCTGCAGGGGGACTCCTGTCCGCAGAAAACAGAGGTCTGTCCAGGGGTTGAATAACTGACTGCAGAGGGGGGTGAAGATCACATGATACATGCCGTGGCACCATGCCCATCTCAGGCCTAGAGTATGAAGCCAGTGGTGGAGCGGTCTCATCGACCGCATCTGAGGATGCCATAGGCCCCAGGAGCCTCTGGAACTGTTTTAGAGCGACCGCAGTGCCTATTTTGAATGACGTGAGGCAATTCAGCACTGACTGCATGCGTTCGTTTGTGAGGCATGCCATCATTGAGACTGAGTCTAACTCCATGCTGAGAAAAGAGATACTTTGAACCGGGGAGAGCTTGCTCCCGGCCCTCCACCAGGGGAAGGAGTGGTCTGGCTACCAGCTTCTGAGCAAACATCTCGTCCCCTGGGTGGTCCGTCTCAGGAACACTTGCGAGACTTCTGGGTCCTTGAGGAGGTTTGTGAGATGGGGGGTGTCAACTTGCTGCGGCTAGCTCTACACTGGGACTGAGAGCTAGGTCCTGGTTGAGGCGGAGCTACCTGCTGGTTTCTTGCTGCAGCAGGGGGATGCCCTCGGCGAGCAGACGGGGCATGGCTGGGTGTAGACCAGCGTCAAGGTAGGATGTGCTGGATTGCCTCTGTCTGCTTTTACACCGTTGAGAACTGCTGGGTGAAGTCTTCAACGGTGTCTCCGAATAGGCTGAGCTGGGAGATGGGGGTGTTGAGAAAGCGGGCTTTGTCAGTTTCCCACAAGTTCAGCCATAGATAACATTCCTGGACCACAAGGGTGGCCATCGCCTGTCCGAGTGCACGCTGTGACCTTCGTGGCCCAGAGAGAGAGGTCAGTAGCTGAGTGAAGTTCCTGCAGCACATCAGGACTACCCACATGCAGATCTTTTAGTGCCTTGACCTGTTGAACTTGCAGGAAGGGCCATGGTATGCAGGGAGGAGGTGGCCTGTCCGGAGGCCCTGTAGGCTTTCGCTGTCAGTGACAACGTCGTCCTACAGGCCTTGGAGGGTAGTGCGGGATGATCCTGCCAAGTGGTTGCGCTTTGCAGGCACAGGTGCACTGCAACCGCTTTGTCCGCTTTATAAAAGGTGCCCTCCATGACCTCGTTAACTAGTCATGGACCTCCGGGGAGAAAGGAAGCAAGGAGGGCGCCCTGACCCAAGGAACCAATCAACTAGCCATGAGGGTTGAGTGAAGGATGAAGGGTTTTAGTCCAGCCCCATGCTCACGGCGGCCCGGGTAAGCATATCGGACATCTGAATGCCAGCCTCAAACTGGGCTGGCAAGCACGAAGGTAGCAGCCCAGCTGAGTCCTCCATGTCAGACGCCACAATGCTCTCTGATGCAGCGTGACGTCATCATCCTGCTCCATGGCACCAACGGAGACATCAGACTGCCCATGAGGTGAGCCAAGAAAATATTAGACCGGGGTTAGTTGTCACACAGTAAGAATTTAACAAGGGCTACATCTCAGTAAATATAAGGTTTTGGGAGAAAAGTCCAGTTACAAAAATATTTTGTCTCTAGCAGATATTTTGTTCCATATGCAAAATAAAACTATTTTGATTAAAAATATTTAATATATAAAAATTTAAATATATATTTTTATAAATGTCTGGTTGGGGCAAATTGTCACCTTTATATCGGAGCATGTTGTCATAACTGTTTTAAATGTTGAAATTTTAAACAATTCAGTAATTACAGTATCTGTTGGTTAAACAATTTGAAAAAATTGTGTTATCATCTCAATGTATTGTAAACTACTGGACTCATCCATTTGCTAGAGACAATAAGGCACTTATTATGTGCATTTCTATGATCCATTAATAAGACTGGTGTGTCCTCAGACACATTTAATGCCTTTAAGTCCTACTGTAATGAAGGTATATCCATTAATAAAGTACTTAGTAAAAGCATCCAGAAAAATGTTATCAAAATATCAAAGATAACGTCTTGAAACGGGAAACGTGACTGAAGCAACCTTTCTCGCATTAATGATGAAGTAATTCTCTCAAGGCAAGATTAAAAGTAATGAACATATGACAGCATTTCCCATTAAATGTTCGACTAAAGAACTACTGTGTAGCATAAACAATTGTGACGTTAAGACTTGCAGGGTGAACGTCAGGCTGTTTCTTTTCATCTTTAAAGTCCGGAAGGGATACGGCACCAGAAATATCAATATTAGTTCTAATTATTCTCTCATAAAATTAATTAATAAGGACATTAGAGGATTTCCCAGAGGCACTGATTAAAGAATGTTTGAGTGGATGGGAAAAGCCTTAGTTCCACTTACTCCAGAGAGCTACATACTGTATCATATCAAGTCTTCATATCTGTGTAACTCTTATCACTGTTTGCCATAGTGACATTTCTGTTTTTTATTTTATTGTTATTATTATAATTTGTTGTAATTTTCTGAAGACAATGTGAGTTTTGCTTGCCATGCAAAACTCACCATCCCAGTGTGGGGATGTTGTAGATTGTTGATAGGTTGCTGTAATGTGTTTGCTCAGTTGGTTCTGAGTGATACTATGTGGTTGTTAGATTTTTCGGGGTGGTTGCTGGGGCTTTATTGTTAAGTTGTTTGTTAAGTGTTCTGAATAATTATTAGAGCATTGCTATATAGTTGCAGAGGTACGTGTTCTGGGTGTTTGCTAGGGCTTTTCTACATGGTTGTTAGGGTTTTCTGGGTGGTTGCTAAGGTGTTTTGAGTAATTATAAGAGCATTGCTCAATAGTGGGTGTTCTGTGTGGTTGCCAGTGCGTTGCTATGCAGTTGGTAAGGTGGATCTTGGTTTTGGTGCATTGCTATGTGGTTGTTCTGGGTGGTTGCTAAGGTGTTTTGAGTGATTATTAGAGCATATAGTTGCCGAGGTGCTCTGGATGGTTGCCATGTGGTTGCTAAGGAGATTGAGTGATTTATAGCACATTGCTATGTGGTTGATAGGGTGTTCTGGGTGGTTGCTAGGGCTTTGCTAAATGGTTTCTAAGGTGTTTTGAGTGATTATTAGAGCATTGATATATGCTGTAGTTGCTGGGGAGTTCTGGATGGTTGCCAGGGTGTTGCTCTATGGTTGCTAAAGTGGTTCAGAGGGATTATTAGCACATTTGCTATGTGGTTGTTAGGGTGCTCTGGCTGGTTGCTGGAGCTTTGCTACATGGTTGCTAAAGTGTTCTGAGTGATTATTAGTGATTTGCCAAGTGGTGGTTAGAAAGTTTTGGGTGGTTTCCAGAGCATTGCTATGTAATTGTTAAGGCTTCCCAAGTGTTAATTTGATCATTGCTACACTGTAAACAATATTGCGCTGGTTTTATTCCAAGAAATTGAGGCAATTATTCGCATCAGCTTTTTGAGCATTTTGAACTTTTTTTTTTTAACATATTATACTTTACGTGTAATGCCAACACAAATGTATCAATTTACAGGCAATTTTTATCTTGTAGGGAACCATTATCAAATAATATTTACTTATTTTTTTTCTGATAGGCTACATAGTTTTAAGTTACACTTGATTTTTAAATGCATTTAATTTATATTCCAAGTTTCCTAATATAGCCTATTTATTATAAAAAGTGTAGTCAACAAGTGTTTCAAAAGATATTCAAAATATTTATTCATATTACAATGTTACAAATTCATTAAACATTTCCACAGCAATACATTTGTAAATGTACCCAAGAAAAATAAAAAAAACACAAAAACACCAACTTATATAGAATAAAACACAAATGGGAGTACAAATAAACAGGTTCCCCATCTGTCGCTCACTTTGACGTTGTGTCGAAGAAGCGACACTAGGAGTCTCTCTTGAGAGCCTTTCGCATCTCTGAACTTTGAGAAAAGGCCAATGAGATATTGGCAGACAGAATTTGCATGTCCCGCACCCGGACATATGGGTATAAAGGGAGGGAAATGCATCTGTTGCATTCAGAAATTTTCTTCGGAGCCGACCGGTTGATTGAGCAGTGAGCTGCAAGTCCCAATTGGTTTCCTCTTCATCTCTGGTATCAGCGTATGCTGTTGGATCTACAGTGCATATCAGCTCTTTCTCTGCATGGCAGTGCAGCTTTGCCCCTGTGCGCTTTGACAGCGCAGATTAAAAGATACATTTTCCTAAAAGAGTATTTTTCTCTAAAAGAGCAATACACAGCGGCATTGAACGTCCTTTTCAGGATGAGTCTTTATAAAGATGCCTTGAGAAAGGAGTGGGAGTGGGCTCGGTTTCGCTGGGTATGTCCCCACAAACCACCCGCCCCCCGGCATGCTCGTTGACTTCCGCCCGGGCTCGAGGCAACAGCGGCTCACCTCACGGCCAGCCTGCCTATCCTCTTGAGCCCCCTGAGCTGGATGAGCTCGCCGCTGCATCGGAGAGTGGTCCGGCATCTGACGTGGAAGACTCAATTGGGCTGCCACCTTTGGGTCAACACGACCAGTCTGAGGCTGACGCCCAGATGTCTGACATGCTTGCCCGGGCCTCCATCAGCGTGGGGTTGGACTGGAAACCTCCATCTTCCCCACAGCCTTCGCGGCTAGATGATTGGTTCCTCGGGATCGCCCTATGCTCCCATCCAGGGTCTGTAGGATGATGCCTACAGTGCCACTGGACAGGCCGCTTCCCCTCGCATGCCATGGCCCTCCTGCAAGTCTACCAGGCCAAGGCACTTAAAGATCTGCACTTGGGTAGTCCTGATCCCGACGTGCTGCAGGAATTGCACTCAGCGACTGACCTCGCCCTCAGGGCCATGAAGGTCGGCCAGGCGATGGCCACCCTCGTGGTTCAGGAACAACATCTGTGGCTGAACCTGGTCGAGATGTGCAAAGTCGAGGATTTCGCCCAGGAGTTCTCAGCGGTGAAGAAGCAGACGGAGGCCATCTCTCACATCATGCCCCGTCGCACTTCCAGCAGGGGCCGTGCCCCATGTGCCCGCCAGCGAGTCTAGAAGATGCCTCCGTGGGACCTCCTCCTCAGCCTCTAACCCGCCCCCTGCCGGGTGTGCAGAGAAAGGTAAGTGCTTCGAGTCCTCTCTCAGCACCAGGACGCACCTTTGCCTCCCAACGAGGTATTATCAGCTCTTGCACAAACTCCTGTTCAAAATGCTCATGCAAAAACACATCCTAAATTGCGTCCGGCATCTAGATTGGTTCACAGCGGTAGATCTGAAGGACGCATACTTCCACGTCTCAATCTTTCCTCAACATCGACCCTTTCTACAGTCGCTGTTGATGGCCAGGCATATCAGTACAAAGTCTTCCCCATCGGCATGTCCCTGTCTCCTTGCATCTTTACGAAGGTCACAGAGGCAGCCTGTGGCAGGGCGGGGCAGGGTCGTGATGATACACACCCGGTCCCATATCAGGCTAATCAAGCCTCCGAGAGGGATAAAGGCCGATGGCGGACGTTGGTGCTTTGAGAGAGAGATCATTTACGGACATGTCCATCGTCATGTGTTTGTGTCCTTTGTTTTAAGTTAATTATTAAAAACGTATTTATATTGACAAGCCGGTTCTCCAATACACCGTTGCATGGTCCTCGATCACTTCTCCACCCTCTCAGGTGGATGACAGCCGCTTCTCCCCGGGCAGACTGAAGCAGGCATTCGCATACTCATCTACCTTGATGACTGGCTCATCCTGGCCCACTCCTGAGAGTTACTATGGGACCAGGTGGTAAGGCACCTCAGCCGTTTAGGGCTTCAGGTCAACTGGGAAAAGAGCAAGCTCGCTCCGGTTCAGAGCATCTCTTTTCTCGGCATGGAGTTAGACTCAGCCTGCAGCTGTGGGCCATTGGAAAGGGGCCCCGATGCGCTGGCACATCAATTGCCTAGTGTTGTTGGCTGTACTTTTTTCCCTGCAGAGGTTTCTCCAGCGAATTCAGGGGCTGCACAAGTACTCATTTCCCCCAGTGTGCCTTCTTGCACAGGTAACACCTGAAGTGGCGCTTGTTCGCGAATTGGTGTTCTTCCCGCGCTGAAGACCCAAAGAGGTGCGCAGTCGGGTCAGTGCTCTCATTACAGCAGGAGAGGTTGGAGGGGAGGCTGTCCCCCTCGACCTTGAAGGTGTATGTGAGGTGTAAGGTGTACTACGACGCAGTAGATGGCAAGTATTTGGGTAAGCACGGCTTAGTTATCAGGTTCCTAAGAGGCGCCTGGAGATTGAATCCCTCCCGGCCAAGCCTGTTTCCCTCCTGGGATATCTCAGTGGCGTTAAGACTTGTGGTCGGGCCCAAGTGGTCGGGCCTTCAGAGATCTCCCTTCGAGCCGCTAGAATCAGTTGAACTCAAGGCCCTCTCCCTGAAGACGGCCCTCCTGATCGCGTTCACCTCCATCAAGAGGGTCGGGGACCTGCAAGCGTTCTCTGTCAGCAACACCTGCCTGGAGTTCGGTCTGGCAGACACTCATGTGATCCTAAAACCATGACTGGGCTACGTGCCCAAGGTTCCTATGACTCCCTTCAGAGACCAGGTAGTGAACCTGCAAGCGCTGCCCCGGGAGGAGGCAGACCCAGCCCCTTCATTGCTGTGTCCGGTACGTGCTTTGCGTATCTATTTGTACCGCACGCAGAGCTTTCGACGTTCTGAGCAGCTCTTTGTCTGTTTTGGTGGACAGCGGTCTGCTTCTGCTGTCTCCAAACAGAGGCTTTCCCACTGTGTGTTTGATGTCATAGCATTGGCCTATCATACCCAGGTCTTGTGGGTTCGAGCACACTCGATGAGAAGTGTGATGTCCTCATGGGCGCAGGCAAAAGGCGCCTCCCTAGCAGACATATGCAGAGCAGTGGGTTGGGCAACACCCAATACATTTACAAGATTTTATAATCTCAGAGTTGAGTCGGTTTCGTCCTGTGTTTTCTCAGGTCCGAGCCGGTAGAACTTAGTAACACGGTGACAACTGACCAGGTGGACCGCTTGCACATAGCGCCTTTTCCGAAGGCTGTACTGGAATAGGTGCTCCACAGGACGGGCTCCTACATGGACTTATCCCCCTGTGTGTATTTTCCGCAGTACGGTCTCCTTTTGAGTGGACCCGCGTCTCCCTTGGGTAGTCCTCACGGACCTCCGGTCGCCGTGTTTGTAGCAACTCCTCCCACAAAATGAGGTAGGATCTACCACTGTGCCATTCTCCACGTGACCTAAAAGCCCATGTGATGTATTTCACCACCCTTTACCTCCCCCAGTCTGGGCAGGTGTGGTCTCCGCAGGGTCTTTCCCCCCTGAAAGAATAGGAAAACTGGGAAAGAACGCCTTCCCCGATGCATGTGATAGCGTTAAGATGGCCCCAGCCGCTTTAACTCTATGCGAGAAACAGAGAGAGAAAAGGCGCGGCTGGCGCAGCTTGCTCCCATACTTGGCACGTCGCCTTGTTCCCCCTATCGGGGTGTAAAGAACCAGAAGGTTTTGATGATTTTATGGGGCGTTTGGGAAGGGTACGTGCAGTCTGACACAGCCTGTCGTTTTGGCATGCAAGCTACCTGCTCTCACCTGTGTCAGTAGCACACGTACACGGTTCAGCGCATTGCGTGTTTTAAATTGGACACCTAGTGTCGCTTCTTCGACACAACGTTGAAGTGAGCGACAGATGGGGAACATCTAGGTTACTGTTGTAACCTCTGTTCCCTGATGGTTGTGTTTTGCATTTACTGTGGCACTTATCAATAACTTTGTATTCATTAATGTTAATTAACTACATTAAAGTAGCAATGAACAATATTTTGGGTTAATGTAAATTTATGAAATTTGTTCATTGTTAGTTCATAACGTATTAACTAAAAAAATATAATTATCTCATCATTTATACAGCATGTGCACATGAGTAGTGTATATGCACCATGCTCCGCAAGGGCAAGAAATGCATTTACTAACTTTAACACATAGGCCTAGAACCTTATTGTAGTGTTACTGCATTTTCTTCAAAGAGCTTCCATAAAGGCCCTGGCATACTCAATAAGAAGTTCTTTTTATTCTTCGCCCCGAGCCAAAAATAAGTTTGAAACAGCTGAGCAATGGCATAATGTTTGCGAACATGTTGGGTTTGCCTAAACACTTGTATATACTAAAAGAAATAGAGACAAGTTAAAGTTTGAACAGAACTTCTCCCACATTTATTTGATGCAGCACGTTGCAACTCTCGACTGAACTACCCGCCGAATATCTGTCACACATGCATTTACAACCCGCCTATGGTAAGCCTAGAGGGAAAACACACACACACACACACACACACACACACACACACACACACACTGTGCACAATCACTATATCAATCACAACAATAAGCTCCATCAAAATTAAGTATTTTACAGTAATAAGTGCAGCTTCATATATTAAAACTTCAATTTACTTTAAAATCACACGCATCTCACAGCATATTCTACTGTCTATGGTGTTTCCTGCTGTTTAAACCAATCGAAAATCCACACGCCTATAAAGCCTTGTAGAGATTACTCAGGATAGTACATACAATATTTAACCATAAAAAGTTGGTTATTTAAAATATCTATATCTATTTTGTAAATTAACAATCATAGATTAATTTGTTGAAAATATTCTCTCTATTTAATTTTTTAATTACAACCCCCCTGATTAATTTTTCCCAGTGTATATAGTTGTCAGGGTGTTCAGGGTTGTTGCCAGGACTGCTGCCATTCAGTTGCTAAGGTGATCTGCATGATTTTAGAGTATTGCTGTCTGGTTGCTAGGGTGATCTGGGTGGTTGCTAGGTAGTTACTAAATAGCCCAAGTCAAAAGAGTCTACCTCCGTTTATTATATTCTAGTCCTTCCTTCATTGCAAGTATGTGATTTATTCACCAGTTTTAATTTGCATTGCTTCAAAAAGCAGGGTACAACTTCGCTAAAACAGGGTACAGATTTAGAAGACTCGACTTGAGTCACTGGGATGAATCACTACTAGTTTGTTCAGATCTCTAACCCTATTATTATGCACATTAATGATTGTGATGCTTACCTTTACAAACACCACTATTAATTATCTGCACTCATGTAATTCTAGTATTCAAGCAAATCTTTATTTTTCCTGCCAATGCCTAAAATTACAAATGTACTCAGTGTATTTTACTTTGTGTGAGACGTATGTGTATGTGTGATTGCCTATCTTGAGTTCTGAGGTGTGAAACAGTTTGTGTTGTATTTGAGAAGATAATCTTGCTTTATTAAAGTGAAGCGATGCATGTAATGAAATATATTGTTGACAGAATATGAAAGGCTGATTGCAGACTGCTCACTGTCAGGCTGAGCAGGGTACAAATTATAGGCAGTGTTTGGAGGCTGCACCTCCCAATTAAGGCATGAGCCCCTTCAAAGGAAGTAAAAATGTAAGGTGGGGGGTATCTTATATAGTAAACACATTAAACCATTATAATTCTAGATATTTTACGTATGGAATCTCTAATGTGTTTTTAAAATCCAGAAACCATAAAAGATGTGCTTACATTCCAAGCACTTATGTTTACCATAGCAACAGTAGGATATGCTGCTCTAGGATCAGTATCACACAGTGTTTAGACAAACAAAATAAAATAAAACAAAACAAAAAATTAATGTAGGCTACTGAGCACTTTATTGTAGATTTACATATCACAAGTAACTTATACCACAAAAACACTTCAGTTACAGAACTGTGGCCTAGTGGTTAGCTTACATGTTTCAACAACTAATGCTCAAGTGGCTGACATGAGTTTCAATCTTCAATTTGATATCTTCATTGTCATCTCAACATAACACTGTAAACCTTTGACTAAAAACAAAATGTTTTTCATTTTGTTTCGTTCTGAACAAAAACTGGATTTTTTTGCTCCAGTTTAGAAGTTCCACAGCCTTGTTTCCAAAAGGTTAGCGGTTAAAACAAAATAAAATAATGGTTAATGGCATTCTTTAAAAAAATCAAAGCACTCTGGGTGAAATAACAATTTTGCAAGAGAAACAAGCAACACGGTCAAGAAAAACAAGATAAAAATAAGCCACTTACCTCACCAAAGTAAGAAAAATAAGCAATTATTTTTATTCCCATGTATGATGGATTTATTGGCATATAAATCAAAACAAGCAGTTAATTAACAGTTGAGTATAATTTTATCAAAACTCGGCAGCATCAAATATGTAGTAATTAATCTTATTTAACAATAAATCAGTGAAAACTTGGAAACAACTGAGACATGAACCTTTTACCTCTAATGGTTTCCTTGTACCTGGATTAGCTGTGCATGTACTGTATATGTAGTAATTATACCTAGTTGTTTAAAAGGTATTCATTCACAGAATGCGACATCCACAATCAAAGCACATGTTTAATTTTTTTTTAGGCAATATGAAGTGGTGTATTTCCAAAAATGTACTTTGATAAACCCTTTGGCCTGCCGGCACAAAATTAACTGGTTATAACAGGTTACCAGCTTTTAAATTAAAGTTTTCACTCCGGAATAATTGAAAATCTCTTTGTTACAGTTTTCGGTTATGTTCCTTGAACCGTTTTTAGTCTCTGCTGTAAAACTTATTTAAATAACTCTACAGCTCAAATAATATATGCTTTTTTTTGTGTGATTTTTCTCCCCTTTTCAGAATGTCCAATTCCCAATGTGCGTGGTGGCGTAGTAGTGACCTACCGGGTGGCGGAGTTTGAATCTCAATTGCCTCTGCATCTGAGACCGTCCATCCACGCATCTTATCACGTGGCTTGCTGAACGAGTTACCACAGATACGTGGCGTGTGACATTTAAATTGTTATTCCCCCTAAAAATAAAATAATGAATAAAGTGCTTACATCATGTATCTCGGCTACGTCGATAAAATCAAACCTCATTGGTTCTCATGACGTGAAATCACAAAATGAATGAGATTAGTTGTTATCGACATATCACGATTGTTAGCATTCAAAATTCATCTTGATTGTATGTACAAACGATGCAATGAAAGTTAATGGTGACTGAGGCTAACATCTCCATTTGTGTTTCATGACAAAAAGAAAGTTGTTCAGGTTTGGAGCAACATGAGGGTTACATAATAAAATTTTTTGGCTAAACAATCCGTTAAAATGTTTACCTCCATAGGCATCTCCCTTGGTTTTGAAAAAGAGCAATACACACACATGAACACATGCACTTGCATGCGCATATAGAGCGCACATATAAGGCTAGACTATAATCTGTGATTACCAGAACAGTTTGAGAAGTGCAAAGCAGTGAAATCTGATGAGTTGCAGCAGCTTTTCCAAATCCCTTGGGTGCTGCCTCTCACTTATTTCTACGGTGCCAGCCATTCAGCTGCCAAGAGCAGGTGGCACAGTTTTGGGAAAAAACTGACTGTTTTAAAGATGTAGAACTCCTAGAGCCCTGAGGACAGCAGAATTGGGATGTGTGAAAGTGTGTGTGTGTGTGTGTGTGTGTATGTCTGTGAATTCGAATGTGCATGTTTTAGGGCATACTGGGTGTGTGCGAACATGTGAATGTGTGTGTATAAGCACCAGGTCCCAGATGATTATCTCTCACATTCTTTTTCTCCTGCCCACTGGGAGTTTTCGCTCTTTCTAAAGATAGTCTCAAATGAGAACCCCCCCCCCCCCAATCTCCCAGTCCAGATTCAATTTGGAGTCCGCCAGTTCTGCCAGGTTAACGCGAGTTGAGACGGATGCGCTCCGACTGAAAAAGGGGGTGAGCCAGAGAGAGACCACCACAGGCAAAAAAGATCAATTAAATAGTAAATGAAAATGATCACAGGCTCCAGCCTCTCATCTTCCTAGCCCACAGATTTAATTTGGCACCGCATAGGATTAAAGAGCAAAGCTAGTCCCTCTTCTTCAACAACAAGTGCATGGCCATAGTGTTACATCATGGGATACAGAGAAAGAAGGGTGGCTCGGAGCAACTGCACTACATTAGAAGCTCTTTTTTCAGGAGCCAGAGTTTACATTGGATCCAAGTGATAACACAACACAGTTGCAAAATGGTTTACTACACAAACGTAAACAAAAATGGGTCTCATTCACATATTTGTGAGAAAAACCTGTATGCAAACTTTAGAAAGCACAAATAATGGTTCATTAATGAGATATTAATTATTATTCTTTTTTTTTTTTTTTAAATTTAAGATAAAATGTAAAGATAAAACCAACTCAAGATAAAGGGGGGGGGGGGGGGGCCTTAAAGATGCACAATTTTTTTCCTAATTTTAAAAGATTTACTATTTAGCAGATTAATAGTTATGTTGAAACATATGTATAAAATAAAGAACACTTACATGAGATGAAGACTCCAGTTATATCAGGTACCTTATAATAATCTCAGTAATAGCCCTGTTATTGGACAATTTCACTCATGGATTAAATCAATCATGGTTAACTGTGAATAGTGATTTTTTTTTTACAATGGTATCGGAAACAAAATAACATCACTTTTATAACTTCCATTCCCTGATAGAGGGAACGAGACATAGTGTCGATGTAGTGACACTAGGGATTGCCCTTGGAAGCCCCAAAAACCTCCTATCTTTGAGAAATGGCCAGTGGAATATGCATTCCATATGTCCCCCGGACATATGGGTATAAAAGGAGCTGGCTCGCAACCACTCATTCAGGTTTTATGCTGTGGACCCGAGAGAGGGTCCCGGACATTTCAGCAGGTGGTTCAGTGTTGTGGCAAGAGGGACACAACGTTTCATTCCCTCCATCAGGGAACGGAGGTTACAAAAGTAACCAGGACGTTCCTTATCTGTCACTCACTCGATATTGTTTCGATGTAGTGACACTAGTGGTCCCTATATGAAACGCCACAACTAGCTGAACTGTGTTATGTGGACTGGCGGTGCAAGATGGGCAAACCACTGTGTGCCTCGTAGCCAGAGCACCTGGCCATCACATAACCTCCCTGTATGGTCCCCCGCACTCAGGGCCACTTGAGAATTTTCCAGACCGAAATCCAGGCACGTGTTGCTTACAGAGAATGCCTGCAGGTTCCCTACCCTCTCAGAGGAGGGGGCTGTCGCGAGGAGTGTGAGGTCTGAGAACCAAGTCTGGGTGGGCCAGTAAGGTGCTACTAGGACGACCTGCTCCTCACCCTTCCTGACCTTGAAAAGGGTCTGTGCAAGTAGGCTCACTGGGGGAACGTATACTTGCGCAGCCCCTGGGGCCAGCTGTGTGCCAGCACATCTGTGCTGAGGGGAGCCTCGGTCAGAGTGTACCAGAGCGAGCACTGGGAGTATTCCGGGGAAGATAACAGGTCTATCTGCGCTTGACCAAATTGACACCAAATCAGCTGGACCACCTGGGGGTGGAGTCTCCACTCTCCACTGACTGTGACTGTAAGAACTCCACGTTCGGAGATGGAAGGGAGTTGATGAAGAGCAATGATGCAGTCAAGTAAGGCTATTTATTTATCTGCCTTCAACACTCTCCGTGTACTCTTCTCAGAGCTTTTCTCAGTTCAATCAGATCAGTGTCACACAAACTTTGTCAAGATAAACTTCTCAGAGACTTCAGATTCACAGTATGTATAAGCTTCAATATAAACTCTACATCTTCACAATAAACATTTCATAAGACACGCCAGTCACTGGTCACTCGAGTCGTTCTCTCTTTCTGGTGGTGGCGTGGCCGTTTATATGCCACTCTCCCCATTCTCACTGGAATTAGAGACAGGTGTTAGACCTAATTTAGCTCAGATGTAAGCACCCTTACCACTTTCTCTCTTTCCGGATGGATATTTGACCATACCCCCGCTGCCACATATCCCCACTGCCCGACTCAGTCTTGGGCCCCATCTGGCCTGCCTACCACTCCCACCCCCATTTCTGGAAAGGAAGTCGGTGACAGCCATCTGTGCCCCCGCTCTGTGGACCACCTTTAATTTAAAGGGTTGGTGAGCCAGATACCACCGGGTGATCCGCACGTTGGTATCCTTCATGCGGTGGAGCCATTGGAGCGGACCATGATCTGAGCAGAGGGTGAAGGCCCATCCCAGCAGGTAGTACTGCCCACTTGATAGCCAGACACTCCTTATTTACGGTGCTGTACTTTGTCTCCCTAAAGGAGAGCTGTTGGCTAATGTACAGCACCGGGTGCTCCTTCTTCCCCACCACCTGCAGGAGGATGGCCCCTAGTACTCTGTCTGTAGCGTCCGTCTGCAATACAATTCACTAAGAGAGAGAAATTAGGTGCATGCAAAAGCGCCCCCCCCCCCCCCCCCCGCAAAGTGCGGCTTTAACCTGTGTGAACACCTGTTGGTGTTGTGTTTTTTCACGGGAAATTGTTGTCAAGGGGATCTGCCAATAACCCTTTGACAAATCCAATGTCGAATAAAATGGAGCAGTACCTAACCGATCGAGCAACTCATCAACGTGGGGCATTGGGTACGCATCAAATTTAGACACTGTGTTGACTTTTCTATAATCCACGCAGAACCGTACAGACCCGTCACTCTTAGAAACTAGAACAACCGGACTGGACCAATCGCTGTGGGATTCCTCTATTACCCCCATATCAAGCATTACATCCAATTCTTCCCGAACTATTTTCTTTTTGTGCTCTGCAAATTCTTGTTGCAACTCTTCAACCAATGCTAGCTGATACGGTGAAAGGTTGTCTCCGCAAGTGTGATATGATTATGTTTTGTGTTTACCTCTAGGCTGAAACCTGCCCTCTCACGAACTACCGTAGCCAACGTCACACAGGCCTCTCTCCATAATTTCAGGAGGTTGAGGTGATAAATTTGATGTGCACCAGTGGCGGCTGCTGGTCTTTCAAAGAGGGGAAGCTCATTTTCGGCCTACAATATAAACTTGACCATTTATTTAAAAGTAAATATAAAGTGAAATGTATTATGCAAATTGACTAGCAATTTTGCCAAACAAATATCAAGAAATAGGTTGCAGCAGTTTGTCTTTCGACTACACTTGAGAAATCCGCGATGGGACTGAGTGCGAATAGCTTCAGCGACTTCTTATAGTACAGATTCGCTGTCAGTCAAAAGGAGATGCAGTCTTTCGACAGATCCTCCAATCATTACGCGGAAGCCCGGAGTCTGGGCCAGCCCACACCTCATTCATCCCCAGAGACGCTGAGCGTCCGTGGGCAGAGCATAAATCGCAGCATTTATCCAATGACCGTCTAGTTTTGGAGCACTGAAAAAAACTGTTCAAAGCAGCCCCATTGAAGTCAATGGACGCTCGGCTTCAACAGGGAAATGCACTGTGACGCTACGGGAATGTATGAGAATTAAATCGAGTCAGCCGACCTGCTATATGTAGCTGATTCTGAACGAACTCGTTTTCGAGATGAACATGTTCAAACGCATTTTTAGTCAATAAATTGTTTACACAATAGTACATATTTGACCATAATTTTTTTGACAATATAGGGGAAGCCGAGCTTCCCTTGCAGTCTTAAAGAAATCCCCACTGATGTGCACCCCCTCTATCGGTTCGCTTTACCTCATAATCGAGTTCCCTGACTTATTGTGTGAACTCAAAGTGTCATTGCCACTTAGCGAGTAATTTGAAGCTCGATGTGTGGAGTAATATGAGTATCTTATCTCTCGGTGCAAATTCCCACAGCCAAGTTCCCCTCTTATACAGCCAGCTCTGTCATTCTTGAACTTGGAGCAAATTCTCCTGTGTTAGTTGCCCCAGTATGTGTAGTTTTTCTTTAAAATCAAGAGCGTACTGAATTTCTTTCTTGCTATTTGAAGGTCCCTTCTCCCAAGCTTTGCGGATGATGTCAAGCACCCCACATGGGCACCGCCCATACATCAGATCGAATGGGAAAAATCCTGTTGAGTCTTGCGGGATATTCTGCTGAAAAGCCTATAGTAGGCTGTTTAATGTACACTCTAATTGAATTGAATAGTCTTGAAGAAAATGTAATGAATAAAACGTTATTTGGTTAAAGATTAGGCAATAAATTAGAGGGAAATTTGTTATTAAATTGAAATGGATACATTTTAAAAATAGGCAAAAATATTTTTTTGAGTGTAGGCAACTGGGGCAAGTTGTCACAAAAGATCAACGTATGTTCAATACACTGTATCTTTTCTCCAGGACTTAACAGTGAAAATGTTTATCAGCTTTTTTTGATGCAAAGACTTTAAGGTAGCTATACAGAAATATACCTACTCTGAGAAATGTTAACTTGAGTAAAAAGTGTGACAACTAGCCCCGGTCTCCACCATATCAGAAGTTTATGTATATCAGACTTTGAAAAATTAAGTGATTATAAGTAATAATTTGTTTGGAAAGTCCTTGGAGATCAGAGATGATTTGGGAATGTTTATATGACAACATGTGCATATCAAGATAATTTACATAACAAGGATAAGAACAAATGTATATACGTGCATACATACAGTACCTTGTGAATCCAGCATATAATTAAAGCAAAGAACCATTTTTTTGCGCACATAAGTTACAAAACGTATGTAATATTTGGTAAATGAGACCAAATGTCTTTAAAATAAAACAATGCTATTTAATAATATTACTATGAACTGCATGAACTGCCACAAATATGCAAAATTATTAAATGTTTTTATTTCAAAAGTCTCTAGAATATCAATGGTTTTGTGCTTTCAGCTTTCAATAATTCACTGCTCATTTGTGGTCGGAAGTAATCCATAAACGCTAATTTACTTTTTCAAAATTGTAGCCACAAAACATAACAAATATGTGTTAACATGATTTTAATATGATAAAATAATTTACTAATTGTGGCAGCGGGGGCGTGGTCAAGCGCCCGTCTGAAGGGAGAAAGCGGTAAGGGGGCTTGCGCCTGAGCTAAATCATGTCTAACACCTGTCTCTAATTTCAGTGAGCACGGAGAGAGCGGATAAGAGAGCCACAGCCCCGCCAGTCAAGAGATAATCACGCCAGTCCATTGTTGGCCTCAGAGAGAGAAATTAATCTTAAAAGTTTATGTTCTCCCCACATTATTATTTGGAATTAAAAAGCCTTACCTTTGTGTTCATCCCCATTTCCATGTCCTCCTTCCTCTTCGGAGAACCCGAACCTTGTCACACTAATCTTTCTGTTTAAAGTAATATCCAAATTTTACAACTTTGTTGCAAGGACAGCATAATGCAGCAAACCCCAGAGCTCTTAAATTACCTTAAAACAAAAATTAAAACAACTTTACAGCTCAAATAATAGGCCCTACACAAGTTTGAACAGAAAACATAATTCAAGTACTTTTATACAGTTATAAGCTTCAGATATTTGCCTTTAAGCCCTCCAAAAATTGGCCTCATTCACTTTGATTTTGAAATAAAGGGAGGAATCGAAATTATTCAACATTATGCCACAAATGCTGTCGACTGAGCATAAATTTTACTAAAACCACAATATTTTTTAAATTTGACTTGTTTCTACAAAGTGACAAGAATTTGTGCCATAAAACTGTAAAGTTTTTATGAACAACAAAATAAAAGTGAAGAAATTTCTCCTCCCTTTTGAAAGTTAACAATGCTAACAATGCATGATTAAAATGGATAGTTGCATTCTATTATTTGTTTTTAGCATTTTTCCATGCCGTCCTTGACATCTTGGAACAGGCCTGTGACCTATTTTTGGGTTTCGATGCAAACCACTGCTCTACAGCACATATGGGCCAGTTGATTTAGGCTAATGCTAAAATAACCAGTGCAATACTGAGTCTTTTTTCTTTTCCGTTCTCTCTATCACTCTGTATCCTGTCTTTCTGCTCGTATTCTAATAGACTGCATGCTTGATGCAGGTTGGGAGGAAAAAAAGGTCTCTTCTCATGTAAGATAAATGAATTTATCACCAAAGCCAATTTGTCAAGGGCTCATCATGCTGTCAGCTCTGTTTGTTCGTAAACGACTGTCTTAATCAAACACTGATCCCCAATTCCTTCAGGAGATTAAATAACGGACGGCAGGCCGCTCTCTAAACATCTACCATACTTCACGTTTAGTCATGCCCTGGGAATGGAAAATACTTGCTTTCTCTAATCACCACTCGGGGACATTAACTGTTCGCAAGCTATTTTCTGGAAATGCACTCCTACTTCAAAAGTATTATGGTATAATGTTCCTAAACTATTAAGGTCTGCACTGCTCAAATCATGAGTCCCAAAAGCGTTACTACTGTGATTCTAGTAGGTTTATTATAGCTCTTCAATTATTAGAATATAAAGAACACAATTCCAAGTCAGATAATAAATCAAAACTGATTGAATTAATTTAGTCAACATGAAATTGAGGGTGACTCTGTTTTACTTTTTTTAAATGCATGGTCCTGGTCAACTTGTGCATGATGAATTGTTATTTAACATTATTTAAAAATAAATAAATAAAATCAAAATGTCTTACTAATCTTTCCTTAAATTGTAGAGAAACAACATCTCTGAAACAACTTTCTTTTTGCCTGAGGTCACCAACCCCTCCTAGATTTTAACCTGTCCTCTTACCATTTTGGTTTGGGATGCCCACTTTCTACCATAGAGATTTTCTTACTGAATATCCTGTTTCATGTGGAAATACATCACATTGTAGAAGTAAAATGGATCGCAGATGGCATTTAGTTTTTAAGTATTTTGCTATATTTTTTTGTATATGTTTTTCTGGCAAGGCACATTCTTCAAGCATAGCGCCACCTACTGGGCAGGGAGGAGAATGATAAGGAAAATTATAAATAAATCGGGCCATTCTATAATTGGGGGTATATTTGGCTTTTGATAGTGAGAAGAAATTCCCCCAAAAAGTTTTCCCCAAAACACAAATATGATCTTATAAAGCACCCTTTAATTTAAATTTGCTATTTGGCAAACTCAGGGCAGCCACGTTTTTTATATTTTTTCTTAAAAATCATGATGTTTGAGACTTAATTTGTCAACTGTGTTACTGACAAATCAAGTAATTTTGTACACTTTTGGAAAATACCAAGAATTAACATCAAATCAAATCAAATCACTTTATTGTCACACTACTGTGTACACAAGTGCAACAGTAGGTGGAAGTCTTGTGTGCAGTTCCGAGCAACATAAAATAAAAATATATATAAAAATATATATATACACTAGAATATATATATATATATATATATATATATATATATATATATAGGAGAATATATTTGACAGTCCATTGTGTGATATAAGATGATGATTAATAAAGTGCAGTGCTGATTGTTGATTGTGAGAGATCATGTGTTCAAAAGTCTTATTGCTTGGGGGAAGAAGCTGTCATGTAGTCGGCTGGTGCGGGTCCTGATGATGCGATACCGCCTGCCTGATGGAAGAAGTGAGAGCAGCCCATGACTCGGGTGGCTGGAGTCTCTGATGATCCTCTGAGCTTTTTTCACACACCGCCTGTTATATATGCCCTGGAGGGAGGGAAGCTCACCTCCGATGATGTTTCTGGCAGTTCGCACCACCCTTTGCAGTTCTTTGCGGTTGTGGGTGGTGCTATTGCCATACCAGGCGGTGATGCAGCCAGTCAGGATGCTCTCTACAGTGCTGGTGTAGAACCGTGTGAGGATGTGGTGGTTCATTCCGAACTTCCTCAGCCATCTCAGGAAGAAGAGGCACTGGTGAGCCTTCTTCACAATGGCCTCAGTGTTGACGGACCATGTGAGTTCCTCAGTAATGTGGACACAGAGGAACTTGAAACTGCTGACTCTCTCCACCGGTGCTCCATTAATGGTGATGGGGCGGTGTTCTCTGTCTTTCTTCCTAAAGTCCACTACAAGCTCCTTGGTTTAACTGACATTGAGGGAGAGGTTGTACTCCTGACACCAGCGTGTCAGAGTGTGCACCTCCTCTCTGTAGGCTGTTTCATCATTGTCAGTGATCAGACCTACCACCGTCGTATCGTCAGCAAACTTAATGATGGCATTGGAGCTATATGTCGCCACACAGTCATGTGTGTACAGGGAATACAGGAGTGGGCTGAGAACACAGCCCTGCGGGGCTCCAGTGTTGAGGGTCAGTGATGAGGAGATGTTGCTGCCCATTCTAACCACCTGACGTCTGCCTGACAGGAAGTCCAGGATCCAGCTGCACAGCGAGCTGTTTAGGGCCAGAGCCCGGAGTTTCTCATCAAGCTTGGAGGGCAATATGGTGTTGAATGCTGAGCTGTAGTCTACAAACAGCACTCTCACATATGTGTTCCTTTTATCCAGATAGGAGAGAGCAGTGTGTATTGTAGATGCAATGGCATCATCAGTGGAGCGGTTGTTGCGGTAGGCAAACTGTAATGGGTCCAAAGAGGTGGGCAGAACAGAGCAGATGTAATCTCTGATTAGCCTCTCAAAGCATTTGCTGATGATGGGTGTCAGAGCAACACAATGCCAGTCATTTAAGCAAGTGATTTTGGCTTGCTTCGGTACAAGCACAATGGTTGATGCTTTGAAGCATGTGGGGACTAAAGACAGGGAGAGGGACAGGTTGAAAATGTCCGTAAAAACAACAGCCAGTTGGTTCGCGCACGCTCTGATGACGCGGCCCGGAATGCCGTCTGGACCTGCGGCTTTACGGATGTTCACCTGTCGGATGGATCAGGTTACATCCGCAACAGTGACGAAGAGTGAACCATCCTCTGTAGTATCGGTCGCGAGTACTCTCTCCGCGAGAGCGGTGTTGTTGTCCTCGAAACGAGCATAAAATGTATTATGCTCGTCCGGGAGAGAGTCAGCGGTGCTCATGGCGTAGTTTTTATTCCGTTTGTAGTCCGTGATGGTGTTAATTCCCTGCCACATACTTCTAGAGTCAGTGGTGTTGAACTGTCCTTCAATTTTGTGCCTGTACTGGCGTTTGGCTGCACTGATAGAGTTACAGAGGGCATAACTGGCTTGTTTACTCCTCCGCATTCCCGGAATTAAAAGCGGAGGTCTGCACAGTAAGTGCCGCGTGAACATCGCCATTAAACCATGGTTTCTGGTTGGGGTAGAACCGTATTGTTTTGGTCAGAACAACGTCCTCTACGCACTTCCTGATGAAATACGTTACGCTATCAGTGTAAACCTCGATGTCGCCATCAGAGGTGGACCGGAACATCTCCCAGTCCACGTGATCAAAACAGTCTTGTTGCATAGAGTCTGATTGGTCTGACCAGCACTGGATCGTTCTGAGGGTGGGTGCTTCCCGTTTCAGTTTCTGCCTGTAAGCAGGCAGAAGCAGAATGGAAGATTGGTCTGATTTGCCAAATGGTGGGTGGGGGAGGGATTTGTAGCCATCCCGGAAAGGAGAATAGCAATGATCCAAAACCCGGTCCCCTCGTGTGTTGAAGCTGATGTGTTGGTAGTATTTTGTTGCTATTGTTTTAAAATTGGCTTTATTGAAGTCCCTGGCAATGAACGCAGCCTCAGGGTGCGTGGTTTCCTGCTCACTTATGCTCCCATACAGTTCTCTGAGTGCCCGGTCTGTGTCGGCTTGTGGGGGGATGTACACAGCTGTGATAATGACCGCTGTGAATTCCCTCGGTAGCCAGAATGGTCGACACAGAAGCATGAGATATTCCAGATCAGGAGAGCAGAAATACTTGATAAAATGTACATTCCTCTGATCACACCATGATTTGTTGATCATAAAACATACACCACCACCTCTGTTTTTCCCTGAGAGGTCTTTCGCTCTGTCTGCTCGGTGCACGGAGAACCCCACGGGTTCGATGGCCGAGTCTGGAATCTCAGCAGACATCCAGGTTTCTGTAAGACAGATAATGCAGCAATCTCTCGTCTCTCATTGGAAAGAGATCCGCGCTCTCAGCTCGCAGATCTTGTTGTCCAGAGACTGAACATTTGCAAGTAGAATACTGGGTAGCGGGGGACGATTTGCACAACGTCTTACTCTGACGAGAACGCCGGCTCTTTTTCTCCTTTTCCTTCTGCGTTTCCGCGGCCAGGCAGCCCAGACAAAGGGCTCTGCTGGCGTGTTTGTAAACTGCGGGTTGGCATTGAAGATTTTGAAGTCCGGTTTTTGGTGTGTGATTGCCAAAATTGATGTCCAAAAGCATTTGTCTGTCGTACACAATAAGGCAGACAACATCCAAGACAAAAAAAACACAAAAATATAAACAAAACTAACAATAAACTGCAGTGTTTTGACGGAGCCCGCGACGCAGCAGCCATACTCGGCACCATCTTGAGCTATAACGTGCCATCTTGAGCTATTATGTGACCACTCACCAAAAGCAACAATTGTGATATTTAATATTTTATTATATACAGTATATACATATATATTAGGGCTGTCGATTTAACGCATTAATTCAGTGCGATTCATTTTACAAAAAATAACGCGTTAAATAAATGTACGCAATTAATCGCAATGCCTGAGAAATGCAAGCTTGTAGTACCAGCTGTTTACTCCAGAGGGCAGTCATTGAAATTTCAGCTGTATGAGCAACGCACTGTTTATACAGTGAAGAAAACAACCCACAACACAGACATGCGTTACGTTCTTGCGTTTAAAACACTTGAAGAAGCATAAATGCGAACTAAGGGATCTAAAGATGTGTTTAAAGATTATTAAACTATATTTAACTTGACAAAGAGACCTAAACATTTTATGTTTATGATGCAACACATCCTAGATTCGAAACAAGCATGTCTGACAGATGTGTAAATTGACGGGTCCTTAAACACGCTAATAAATCTCCAACTGATTGACAAATTCACTTGTGAAATGGATTGCTGAGAACTGTATGCCAATGATTGACTTATGATCAATAATATGGTCATAAACAATACATTGTATTCTAAAGTCTCTTTTTGTATCGTCTTATAAATGATTAACTCTTCTGCTACAAGAATGTAATGCATTTTAATTATCTGAATATTTTTTATTTTATATATATATATATATATATATATATATATATATATATATATATATATAATGTGTTAAATTATAACTATGTATAATTATTTCAGCATTCTATATTGAATTATTGTTATATGAGGTGCTTTTTCAGCAAATATTTTTATATGCGATTAAATGCAATTAATCGTGATGAATTAATCGGGACACCATGTAATTAATTTGATTAAAAATTTTAATTGATTGACAGCCCTAATATATATACACACATACAGTATAACAGGTAGCCAAAAGTTTTAAATAATGCACAGATTTTGCTACTTTAATTCACCAAAATGGTATCCAACTGATCACAAAGTATAGTCAGGACATTACTGATGTAAAAAACAGCACCATCACTATTTTTTTATCAAATCTAGACAGGCCCCATTTCCACCATGCATCACTCCAACACCTTATCCTTGAGTAACCATGCTAAATTGCAAATTTGGTACTAGAAAATCATAACATTATAACACAATTGAAAGCTATTTAGTTTGTTAAATGAAACTTAACATTGTCTTTGTGTTTATTTTTGAGTTTCCACAGTATGCAATAGACTGGCATGTCTTAAAGTCAATATTAGGTAAAAATGGCAAAAAAGAAACAGCTTTCTCTAGAAACTCATCAGTCAATCATTGTTTTGAGGAATGAAGGCTATACAATGTTTGAAATTGCCAAAAACCTGAAGGTTTCATACAAAGGTATGCACTGCAGTCTTCAAAGACAAAGGATAACTGGTTCTAACAAGGACATAAAGAGATGTGGAAAGCCAGCTGTACAACTAAACAAGAGGATAAGTACATCAGAGTCTCTAGTTTGAGAAATAGACACCTCACATGTCCTCTGCTGACAGCTTCATTGAATTCTACCCGCTCAAACCCAGTTTCATGTACAGCAATAAAGAGTAGACTCAGAGGTGCAGGCCTTATAGGAAGAATTGCAAAGAAGAAGCCACTTATGAAACAGAAAAACAATAAGAAAAGGATAGAGTGGGCAAAAAAACAGACATTGGACAACAGATAATAGAAAAGAGTGTTATGGATCTTAACCCCCATTGAGATTTTTTGGGATCAGCTAGACTCTAAGGAATGTGAGAAGTGCCTGACAAACTGACAGCTAGAATGCCAAGGATCTGCAAAGCTGTAAGAACTCTTTGAAGAAGTATAAGAATTTCTGAATTTTTTTACAAATTATAATAGTAATTTTTCATGTCATTAATGTCCTAACTATACATTGTGATCGCCACTTGAATGCCACTCTGGTGAATAAAAGTACTAATTTCTTTCCATAAGAGCAAAATCAAAACTTTTGGCCACCAGTATGTGTGTATATATATATATATATATATATATATATATATATATATATATATATATATATATATATATACATGTGTGTGTATATATATATATATATACATGTGTGTGTATATATATATATATGTGTATATATGTGTGTATATATATATGTGTATATATATATATATAGAGAGAGAGAGAGAGAGAGAGAGAGAGAGAGAGAGATATAATACCTCTATAGTTTTACAAATAGAACTCAACAGTCTTTGTTTTTTCTTGAGCAAGTAAATTTTGTATGTGCTATTTAGGAAGAAACTTGTCTAGAGGGACAAAACACACTTCTGGCAGTCACTTGACACTATACATAATTGTACCGGAGGCAACTGAGTATTTTTTTTTAAATGTAAAAACTCATGTTAACATAGATGACCATACAGAATATAATTGACACAGGTAAACAGTTGACTGAACATGAGAAATCACAGTAGCAAAATGAGCAAGGGTTTATATTTCACATTACACATATGACTCATTTTGTATGTATTATTTCAGCTAAACATTTTTTAAAGTTATTGAACTGAACATGATTTTAAGATGTTCCAAATGACTGCTAAGCTAATTTTTAGTAACTCCTTTAAATTTGTATATTGTAAATTGAAAGTTGTTAAACAACTTTTAATATCTGTAGAATGTGCTTACATTTCAACAATGTAAATGTTATGTATTTTTTTTTATTTGTATGTGTTACACATTATTGTTACACTATTTTACCTTCACTGTGTAACGTTGCTGATCGGTAAAATTGTTGATGTTTTTAACATGGGGGGCTTAGAAGTACTGAGCACATGACATCTTTGGAGATGCATTTTCAAAAATATATATAAAAAAAAATGTAGAATTTTTTTCTTGTAAACTTTTAAAGGAATAACAATTGAGTAACACTGTTGACAGTCAATTAATCCATTCCAGAACCAGGCTAAAGGGGTAACTTAGTTGCCAATTATTTTTCATATTTGTTAATACATGAAACATATAGGTATATCACAATAAAAACTTAATGTTTTGTTGTGCATAACATATCTTGGTAATCTAATCTATATAAAGTAAATTATGAGATAATATTCATTTTTGGGTGAACTATTCCTTTAATGCTGAATATGTGTTTATACATTAATATGGTTGTGACATCAATACTATGAAAATTTCTAAATGAGTCTGAATGAATAATGCAGTTTAGTTTCAGTACATTTTCTGGATGAACTGGGGAGGGAGTTTTGTGTTGTGTAAGAAAGAAAATATTTACATATTACCTAAACTCAAACGCTAAAGAATGTATTTCAAAAAAGTCAACAAAATCCTATTTTCCATTATACTACACCTTTAAGTTCTGCTTAAAATTCAAATGTATAGAGTAAACTTTTGGTAAAGAAAAAAGCTGATCCAACTTCTGAAGCCTCTGCAAGTCGTCTGATGTAAAGGTGGCAAAGCTCAGCTTCAAATATGCCCACGCTGTATTTGATCTTTGTGTGTATGTGGAATAGTGTGTATTTGTACATGTGTATGTGAGTGTGTGTATTTAGAACAACCCTAGCACCCATCAGCTCTGTGTCCATCCATGACAGGTCAGATCTCATCCTTTCCATTCCTGACACTGCGGTATTTATGCAGTGTACTGCAGTGATGACATCTTATCAAAGGTGAGCCAGAGCTGCTGAGTTCAGGTTTGAGCAGACGGGTCACTCTGTGTTCTTTTTCTGTCTGCTTAGCACTTTTCCTTCAGGCTGATGGACACCAACACTTCAATTTCAAGGCCTTGAAGGAACCTCTGTTATTTCAGCTCCATGTCCAGTTGTTTAACTCCTTTTGGATTTTTGGTGATCAATCTGAATACTTCAAAGTTGAGAAATGGAGGACGGCCAACATGATAGACCAACGACGAGACTCAATTAATTGCAAGTGTTTCAGAACAGTGCTTCTCAATTATATTTGGTCTGTCAAATATAAAGACAGATTGTCTTCAAAAAGAACAAAAAAGTACTATAAAAGTCCATATGACTTTTGCATTATATATATCATGATTACTCAGGAAATTGGCATGTTGCTTCCAAAATATCATGTCCCATATGTATTTTTGTTGATGTACAACATTTTTTACAACTGAATATACACTTCACTTTTGGCGCCACACTGGAAATTTTTCCTCAGCAATACTTCTGGGGACAGTGGTTCGAATTTCAGTAAGCACAGATTGATTTCAACAGCAGAACTTTTGACCTACTATTGCTGAATTCATAGTGTGATCAGTCTGAAATATTTCAAGCCTTCTGAAGGCAAACGATAGTTTTGTGTGAATAATAGGTTATAATTGAAATCTGTTTAACATTCAACTGATAACCTCTCAACAACATTCAATTGCTCTTTCAGGTTTGAAAGACCCCTCTGAAATACCTTTGGACACATTTTATCACAACAAAAGACCCAATGCATTTTGTTAAACTATGCACTTTTGAGAAGAAGTAACTGTTGGATTAGACAAAATTTGCCAGATTAGAAGCATCAATTCTTTAAAAGATATTCTTGTTTGAAACACTCAATAAATTGACATCAAGCAACTAAAATCCTTAGAAAAATTCATAATAAATATATAGTTCTGCTCAGAATTATGTTTGTTAAAAAATAATACTTATTACTGTTGGATGGCCAAAAAAAAAAAGTTGAATGTCTATACACATTTTGAGCATTTTCTTTTCTGCACAACAATTCACAAAGACTATAAGACTATAGTGTGCAACAGCCTGGTTCCAGAAGTTAAAATTACATTTCCCCTATGCAAATTGATTATTAATGATAACTTTTAAACCTACAGACAAACCTACCTTAAGCTTTGAAGTTGTTTATCAATATTTCTGCTGAACCATCAAGCCTGTGTTGAAATAAAGTCCAAATTTTAACTGTGAGGAACTATACTACCCATGATTCTGAGGGGCAAAATGCACCATGATATTTGTTTAAATAGTATATTTGTATATTTCAAAATATTTTTGCTTCAAATGGATTCTTTAAATCCATTTTTTCTATACTAATAATCAAAAACAACTTTCAATTATTTGTTTTATATTTTTCCATTGTTTTTAAATAGATTATGTAATTCACAGTGCTTCATGGGATTGTAGTTCATTGCCTCAGACGGATTTCACAGTGAAATCAGAAACAATATTTTGACATATTTTTAATGAAAATTGGTCTGTGCTTCCCGAAATTCGAAACGGTGCCCCTAGTGGCCAAAGTGGTAACTGTTGTTTGCCGTATGGGTACGTGTAATTCCATTTTGCAGGTGAAATGTCCATGGAGGGGCACTAAAAGCAAGTTGTTTTCTGCTGTACAGGCTGTAATACAGTGAATTGAAGTGCATATTTTAACAACTTTATGCCACCACCCAAACTGCAATCAGTGGATTAAAAAAGTTTTATGTTATAGAGGAAAACATGCAACCTCCGAATCACGCTCTTCGCTGATTATGAAAACCCGATTACTTCCTTGTTTCAACTTGGTATCCAAGCCCATGTGTGAAGATTAGGGCATGGTTGAGCAATGTTCTTTGGAGAGTGAGGCTGGAAGAGGAAAGTGGTAAGGATTGACACCTGGGGGAAATTATCTCTAACAGCTTGTAAAGCAGTTCAAGGGAAAGGAGGAGGCGAGAACCGGCTTGACAATAAAAATAATATTTTAATTATAAACTTAAACCAAAGGACACAAACACACACACACGACGGACATGTCTGTAAATGATCTCTCTCTCTCTCTTCGCACCACCGTCTGCCATCGGACTTTATCACTCTCGAGGCTTAATTAGCCTGATAACGGACCGGGTGTGTATAATCACAACCCGGCCCCGCCCTCCGCCCTGCCACATTCCTCCCTCATTCTCTCAGGCCGGGGGCTCCACAGCCTGATGTACACCACTTCCCCCTTTCCCTGGGGGAGAGCGTGCTTTAAGCCCGGTCTGCCGGCAGGTCATCCCCGTCTACCTGGATGAGGAAGGGGACAAGGGGAGGGAAACAGAAATAATTAAAATGGGGGGATACTTCCTGTAACAGTGTAGTACCCCCCTCAAAAAAAAAAAACATTGTAAAATTTAAACGAGGTGGAAAAGGCCAATGCAGGGCAGCAGTGAGAGAGAGAGAGAGGACATTGAGATGAAAAAAAACCTACTTGCCGGTTCTCCAATACACCGTCGCATGGTCCTTGATCACTTCTCTACCCTCTCAGGCAGACAACAGCGGCTTCTCTCCAGGCGGACCGGAGTCAGACTCATGACCCCTGGCAGTCAGAACACCCCTCTGCATTCTCGGCGACTCGTGGGGACACTACTCCACCCCTGGCGGCAGCCCTACCGCTCCAGGTGGTTGGGGAGACACTTCCCTCCTCCCCTCGTAGACGGTGGTCTTCCTTCGACCCCTCCGCATTTCTGGGGGATGGCAGGGCTCTCCTCCCACCCTGGCAGCGGCTTCATTGCTCCAGACAATCGAGGAGTCCAGTCCCCATTCGACTCGCGGACAGCGGCCATTCACCGCGTCTGGGTGGTCGGTCTACTCCTTCCCCCGGTGGATGGCAGCGGCACTCCCCTGGGTGAACGGCAGTGTCGAGGACTCCGCGACGGGCATCCCTCCTCCTTCTCGGGCTTCGGCACCAGTGTAAAGGGATTTATGGGAAAAGAGGAGGCAACAACCCGCTTGACAATATAAATTATATTTTAATTATAAACTTAAACCAAAGGACACAAAACACAGACACGACGGACATGTCCGTAAATGATCTCTCTTAATTAGCCTGATAAGGGATCGGGTATGTATAATCACAACCCGGCCCCGCCCTCCGCCCTGCCACACAGCTGTTTTGTGTTGCAGTGAGAGCTGGAGAGAGATAAAAAGCAGTCAGAGATGCAGATGAGATGATTTGTAGTATGTGATTTGGTTTGGTCTCTCTCTCTCTCTTGTCTTCCTTTTTCATCCTCTCTATATACTCAGCTCAGTTGTCTTTGTCCAGTTACAGAATATCAATTCTTCTCTGTCTGTCTACATCACAACATGTTATCAGCATTTGTCTGATTGGGTCATCGGTGTCCACAATGATATTCTGAGTATGTGAAAATGACATTTCCTTTAACAGTTCTCTTAAAACACTCTGTTGATCAATTTTCTCCCCAGAAACCTGTTTAAAGCCAATTATCTCCAGTCTTTCTAAAGAAAATTTTGGGGTTTTGACCAGATCTTAAGGCAAGAAGGAGAAGCGAACATGTGGCCTGTAATTTTTTGAAGTATGTATTCTTGGAGGCATCAGATGGATCATTTGTCATCCTGATATCCATTAGAGTCAACACAGCATGTCCCAGCCAGTAATTCTCAAGGTAATTCAAGCGCAGGCTTGTTTGACACTGTCCAAACACAGTTTCAGTTTGACAGTGCAGGACGTTTTGACCACAGATACATTTAGATATTGGTTACCTATCAGATCTGCATTCCAGAGAGGGAGACAGAAAAGAGACGAAGACCGGACCAGAATTAAACTCTCAGGAATCTCACTTGTGTACTTTATAAAATCAGATCTTAGTATTAGTTGTTGTATCATAAACCAGACTTAGCTGGTTTGCTTGCTCATAGCTGGTTTTAGCTGGTCTCCCAGCCTGACCAAGCAGAAAGTCATCAAAACCCCTTTAAAACTACCAAATAAACCAGCCTGACAAGGCTAGGAGACCAGTTAAGACTACAAAACCATCTTAGACTGGTTTAAGCTGGTCTTATAGCCTGGCAAAGCTATTGTTCACCTGGTTAAGCTGGGCTGCCACATTGTCTCTCATCCTGACCAGCTGAAAAGTGCTCAAAATGCCTCTAAGACCAGCAAACAAACAACCCTGACCAGGCTGTCAGACCAGAAAAGACCAGTAAACTAGTTTCACAGGGAACTCTAAAATATAGAAGAACTATGTGCTTTGCATCCAAAAACATACGGGTATAGAGGAGGGGAAATGCGTCTGTTTCATTCAGAAATTTTCTTTGGAGCCAGTGGTTGTGAATGCAGCGAGATGTGAGTCACACACTGTGCCTATCCTCTTGACTGGGCTGCCGCCTTTGGGCCAGCACGCCCAGTCTGAGGCTGACGGGCAGATGTCCGACATGCTTGCTCGGGCCGCCGTCAACTTGGGGCTGGACTGGATCCTTCCGTCCCCCCCACAGCCTTCGCGGCTGGATGATTGGTCCTTCGGGTCTTTGTGCCGCTCACAGCCGTGCCCCCAACCAGTTCCTTTCTTCCCGGAAGTGAATGATGAGCTGGCGTGTTCGTAGAGGACACCATTTCTCCACCCGTCACCAACCCTGTCGCCCATCCACTCTCACTAACCTCGACGGCGGAGCGGCCCAAGTGTATACGGCGGTCCTCCGGGTGGACATAGCGGTTGCGATCCAACTGTGACCTGAGAACGCCGCCACCTGGCGAGGTCGCCTTGTGCTCCCCTACAAGGCCTGTATGATGACGTCTTCACTGACCTCCAAAGCCTACAGAGCCACCGGACAGCTGATTTGGGAACAGTTCGGCAAGGCTCAGGTGGACCTGTTTGCCTCCCGAGAGACCTCCCACTGCACACTCTAGTACGCCCAAACGGAGGCTCCCCTCGGGGCAGACGCACTGGCACACAGCTGGCCCACGTAGCACAGGTGCTGTGCAAGGTCAGGGAGGACGAGGAACAAGTCTCTCTAGTGGCCCCCTATTGGCCCACTCAGACTTGGTTCTCAGATCTCGTACTCCTCGCGACAGCCCCTCCCTGGCGAATTCCCCTGAAGAAGGAGACCTCTGGAACCTCCACATCTGGCCCCTGGACGGGATGCGTAAGATCTAGCTGATCTACCACCTGCCATCGAAGACATGATCAACCAAGCCAGAGCCCCCTCTACCAGGAAACTTTACACCTTGAATTGGCACTTGTTCATGAATTGGTGTTCTTCCCAGGCTGAAGACCCACAGAAGTGCGCAATTAGGTCAGTGCCCTCATTCCTGCAGGAGAGGATGGAGGCGAGGCTGTCCCCCTCCACCTTGAAGGTGTATGTAGCGGCCCACCATGACACAGTAGATGACAAGTGTTTGGGTAAGCACAACTTAATTATCAGGTTCCTAAGTGGCGCCCAGAGGTTAAATCCCTCCTGGTCAAGCCTGTCCCCATCCTGGGATCTCTCAGTGGTCCTCTCGGGCCTTCAGAGACCCCCCTTCGAGCTGCTAGAATCAGTCGGACTCACGGCCCTCTCCCTGAAGATGGCCCTCCTGATTGCGCTCACCTCCATCAAGAGGATCAGGGACCTGCTAGCGTTCTGTGTCAGCGACACTTGCCTGGAGTTCGGTCCGGCAGACACTCATGTTATCCTAAGACCACGACCGGGCTACATGCCCAACGTTCCTACCACCCCCTTCAGAGACCAGGTAGTGAAACTGCAAGCGCTGCCCCGGGAGGAGACAGGCCCAGCACCTTCGTTGCTGTGTCTGGTTCGTGCTTTGCGTATCTACTTGGACCACACGCACAGCTTTAGACGTTCTGAGCAGCTCTTTGTCTGCTTTGGCGGACAGCTGAAAGGGAACGCTGTCTCCAAACAGAGGCATTCCCAATGGGTAGAGGATGCCATTACATTGACCCATCACACCCAGGTCATGCGGGTCCGAGCACACTTAACAAGAAGTGTTGCGTCCTCATGGGCACTGGCCAGGGGCACCTCCCTGGCAGACATATGTAAAGAAGCGGGTTGGGCAACACCCAATACCTTTGCGAGATTTTACAGTCTCAGGGTTGAGTCGGTTTTGTCCCGTGTTTTCTCAGGTCCGAGCCGGTAGAACTCGGTAACACGTTGACAAACTGACCGGGTGGATAGCTTGCACCTAGCACCTTTTCCCTCGGCCGAGGTAAAATTGTGCGCTCTTACCCCAGGAGATCCCACTAACTCGGCTCCCTGGATGACTCCTCCCTAGCCCTCTGGGTCCACGAATTTCGCCGACCAAATCCAATGCGGGTACTCAGTCTATCCTGTACTGGAATAGGTGATCCATTGGTTAGGCCTCGTAAGAGCTAGAACAGATTAATTAACATTATTGGAATTTGTAAATAATTCACATACATATAAATGAAACAAAACAGTAGACTATATAGCAACAAAATTACGAGATTAATACTAACATTTATCATAAACAACTTAAATTACTTATAAATGAAACAAGCACATATAAAACAATTATAAAGATATAAAGTCAAGATATGCTATGTAGTATTATACAAGTGCATAAAATATACATGATGTATACCTTATACTCCTTTCCAACCAGGTGCTAAACAATATACACAAAAAAATACTACAAAAAAATAAAAACAAACAGCGAATAGATGCCTAAATTCACTTAAAGGTGACATTAATACAAGTATTCAGATCCGTGAATCCGTGAACGCATGGTTCCGTGTCTCCCTCTGTTAGCAATCTATCTGTGATCTGTTTGTCTTTTCGACCAGCGGCCTTTCAAAATAAAGGTCTCTAAAGATTAAATAACTAAGAGTGCAAAGTAAATTTTCCAAAATATAATAAACACAATATTAAGAATAAACTAATATTAAGAAATATAGAATGACAATAATATCAGAATAATATATTAATGCCCAAAACTAATTCAAATAACTGAGGGTTATTTACATTCGACACATCGTCTCGTTCCCTTCATCAGGGAACGGAGGTTACATCTGTAACCTAGACATACTCTTGAACAAATAGTCACAACATAATGCACAATATCTGGAGTGTTCCACTCTCAGCACTTAAACTAAAACATTCTCGTAAAATAGAATTACAACTTGTATTCATAGTATCTATTCTTTGAAAACACACACACACACACACCAAGAAAAATCTGTATACACATAAGCTGTTCTCAATGCTACTGTATTGAAAAAGATGTTCCTGGATACTGGGTGGCTACAAAACGTTTAATCAGGCTTCTCCCAATGTCCCAATAAATGGCTTTCTGATCTGTCACCATCAATCATAATCATTTTAATAATGCCTCCTGATGACCTGATCATCTGGAATACCTGCTGTACCCTTGTTGCATTTTTCAGCCCATTAATTTTACACATTTTAATTGTGAACATTTTTGATAGTTTTAATTTGCCTTCTGAAATTCCATATGGGTGGAGCGGTTCCTTTTTTTTCCACTGAATTTCTTGCTTTTTTATTTTTCTTTTTTTTCTGGGGAGCTGTCAGCTGAAAGTCTGGGTTTGATATATCAGGGCAGGGTTTAAATCAACAAAGCAGTATTTGCCAAACCAATTAAAGACCGTTTTAGAGAAGAGAGAGGAAAAAATAAAAAAATTAAAAAAAAATATTTTCACTAGCTCATAGCTAATACCTCTATTGCTTTCTAATTAGAGAGATAGGTAATTACATTTTTACAGAGCTCTGTAATTAAAAATTAATGATAGTCAATGGAAACATATGACAAGTAAATATTCAGAAAGAGAGCTCTCTAAATGGTAAACTCTCATTTATCACTATTGGAACTATAAACTGTACACTATAGGTTTAGGTGTACAGTTTTAGGTTAGGGAGATACCTTGACTTATTTAAACCTCTATCTAAAATTCACATTAAAAACCTTGTCTGATTACAACCTCATTTTGCTCAGTTTTGGTGCCCCCCGCTGGACATTTCACTTATATTTCATAAATTTCATAAAACTGCAGCCAAATGTGTAAATGAAGCACATCATTTCAGTTTTGCAAAAACGTTGCAATGCTCACAGAAATTTCATGAGTCCAGGCTGGTAATTGCACGTGTGTCTCCTCAAGGGTTTCAGAAGAGATCTCAGCAATGTTCCAAAAGGGTTTGAAATAATATGACATAAGGCAACGTTTTTGGGTGAATTATCCCTTTAAGTATTGGGAGGAACTCTCCATGAGCCGCCCATATGTGCAAGATCAATCACAGCCAACGTTCAGCAGCTTTGATGCAAATATCTGCAATTATTAAATCGTGGCTTTTATGTTTTTATTCTTATGGTCAGAGCAGTCACTTTTAAATCTGGATCTTTCCAGGATCCCATTTGTGTTTTAACAAAGGGTCTTGATGCAGGTCATCTTAATAGGTCTGGCTTCTACCTCCTAGGCTAGAATGTAGCTTCCTCCCTGTTAAGATTTCCCTTTCACTTACAATCCACTACTTTTCAAGAGCTTTTTCAAATAGTATTTTCAGAGGCTGCCTCAAGCAAACATACTGTGCAATAGGGTTGTCACAATACCATAATCATATTTTACGATACTATACCAGCTAATGTATTACTATACCATGTAGTATCATGATACCACAACATATTGTGTTAACTCAGTTTGTCATAGCAAAGGTGGTTCTTAGAAACTAGCCATTCCACTTGTTCCTCTGGAAGTGGTGAAAATAACTGATGTATTAATTGGGAGAAGGCTCAATTGGACTATCTTGTTTTCTAATACTTTCTTAATTTGATAAAAAAAAAAAAAAAACACATTAAATAAATATTTGTCGCATCAAAACAGTCAGTTCAAATGGCAATGGCTTTAAACTTTAATTCCATTATTTCTGTGATTATTTGATTGTTGGTAACATAAAAATAAAGATATTGTAACATTTGAGCATTGTTTCATTATAGACATTCAAAAATTATTTAGCATAGATGGGTCACTTCTATTAAAATGAATGGGATAATTTGGAATACTCAACCAATGAGCTCTGAGTGACCAACGGTCGTCGGATGTGGAAAGGAAGTCCCGTCATTAGTTAAAAGAGCCAATTATCTTTTAGATACAGACATCACTTCTCAATCAACTCTAGAGCACGCATGCAAATCAGCTTTACAAGACTGGACAATTTATTTATTTATTTTATTTTTTGGTGTAATATGAGGTAAAGAATCACAATTTATAATTCCATAATTGGCAGATTTTATTGCTGATTTGAAAAATGTTCTTTGATCATAATCTTGACCAATCATTTTCTCCATTCAAGTAGATAGGAGCTGCATTGGCATGACTGGAAATAGGTTTCCAAAAGCATTACAAAGATAGCTGACATTGGACTGACTTGCTAGAAAGACACTGGGTGTGTTCGACTCGAACTGCATCTCGATTTGCCATTTGCTTACACCAGTCACAGAACAGCATGATGTTTGCAGACGAAATGTGATTCAGATTGACAGATGTTTGAATTTTACACAAAATAATGAGAAGCATTATTCATTTGAAAGGTTTATGTGCTGCCTAATGCAGTGCCTGTTGGGTGTTAAAGAAGAAAGTACAATAACAGTCTGTATTATTTTAATACCAATAAAGGAGACTGTATTTGTAATAATTTTATGTAATAAATTTGTTTTTAATTAATAAACATTATATTATTATAACAAACATAATATAACATGTTATAAAACAGTTGTGAAAGTTTTTCCAAAAATGGAGGTGTCAGAATAAACTGTGGTAATGGCATACTACCACACTATGCTTATTTCTGCCATAGCAGAAGTAGTAAGAGTAGTATGTGAAGTATGCAATGAATGCCGCCAATGAAACACATGTAACCATTGTTACATTGTGAGTCTGGTGAATGTGCTGTGTCGTCATTCAGAGCTTGTGCAGCTCCTCTGGAACAACTGCAGGTACATTGCACAACATGGTACATTGATGGCATACGTAATGGTGACATGGTGTGTTCATTCAGTGCTGCGCAGACCAAACAGCACTGCACTTGAAGCAGTGCATGTCAGTAAGAAATTTTGTCCGACTTCAGCACGACCGTCTCAGGGTTGGGAGGGTTACTTTTGAAATGTATTTCACTAAAGAATACAGAATACATGCTATAAAATTTTATTTGTAATGTATTCCGTTAGATTACTCAAGGTCAGTAACATATTCTAAATTCTGATTTAGCACTGGTAGACTCTGCCAGTACAGTATGGCATAATACATTTGTTACTGTTCCTCAGTTAGGTGCCCTAAATTCAATTTACTGTCACTCAGACATGTGGGTAAGTACTACTCCTCTACTTCTTACCCTCCCTTCACAGCTCTCACCAGCATGGCAACACCTGTGCCCTTGTCTGGTTCCACTGAAGGTACACGCGACTGCCATTTCTTCAGCATGTTAACGTGGAATGTCTGTAAAGGTTGGCTTTGAGAGGGAATTTCGATCTCGTAAGTCACTGGATCAACATATGGGCCTTGCCACTTCACGAACAGTTTATTCAGTATTCAGTGTTGTCAGTATTAACAGGACCTCTTCACCGGGCTCGCAGCTTTGTGCTCTAGATGCTTTATCGTACCACTGCTTCTGTTGTGCTTGGGGCTGTAGCAGTTTCTCTCATGCTAGTGTAGTGGTCTATTGCAGTTTCTCCCTTATCTTGATCACATAGGTGAGGATGTTCTTATTTTTTGGCTTGTGTGTAGTCCCCCCAGCTCTCCCTTAGGATATCTAGGAGTCCTCTAACCTGGTGGGTGTATAGCAGCTCAAATGGTGAGAATACCATTGAAGCCTGGGGTACCTCCCCGTAAGCAAACAGGAGGAATAGCAGCCATCTATCCCAGTCTCTGCCTGTGTCTGAAACAAACTTTTTCAGCATGTTCTTAAGAGTCTGATTGAATCTTTCAACAAGTCCATCAGTCTGAGGGTGATATGGTGTTGTTCTTTCTCTCTTTATACCCAAGAGCTGATAAACTTTGTGTAGTGTGTGACTCATAAAATTAGTGCCTTGATCAGTAAGATCCTCTTGTGGTATGCCCACTTGAGAAAATAATCTTAACAAAGCTGTAGCTATCTGGTTTGCAGTAACATTTCCGAGTGGGTAAGCTTCAGGGTATCTTATTGCATAATCTTAAATCACTAGAATACATTTATTTCCAGCCTGACTTCGCTCAACCGGTCCAACAATATCTACTCCAATTCTTTCAATTGGTACATAAAGCACAAGTAAAGAATGAGTGGTGCATATGCAGGGGTTCGGACAGCAGCAAGTTGGCATTCTGGACATGCCTGACAATATTCTTTAATCTCAGTATACATGCTGGGCCAATAAATCCTCATAAGAGTTTACATGAACCCTAAATGACCTGACCATGGGATGGAGTGACCTAATTTTAGTACTTCACCCCTATCTGCCTTAGGTACAACCATCCGAAGACCTCCTTCTTTACTCTGCCTGTACATAAGTCCATCTTTCACCACAAATGCCTCCAACAAATCAGTTAACCCTTCTTTCTCCTTAGCCTCCTTAAAACGTCAAGCTAGGGTCGGACCTTCTCCTTGTAACTGAGCTAGATTATTTGAGATCAAGAATCATGTGTAACAGTCACTTGAAGTCCTCTGCAACCAGAACTTTTTCAGATTGTCAAATTTTAGGGACACCTGTGATGAAAGATGCTAGATGCAAGCAACGCAACAAAAATGTATAACGCAGATGTCTCGAGATGCGAAAGTTCTTTAAAACTTGACATGTGTTGTAAAAGAAAGACCATTAAAAAAAAAAAACACACTTTGGTTTGTCAGGTACCTTGCTGGATCAGCTAACAGACCTCTAGTATGTAGAAATTTACATTAACCAAGAATAATTAATGCAGTAAAATTACTGTTAATTTACAGTTAATTTGAACAATTGTGTTATTTTAATAACAAATGTATAAAACAAATGTATTAAAAATGAGGCTGAAATCACACTGACTTTTGGCCTTTTTTCTAAATATAGAGAAAATATCTATAGAGAAAATGAATGGAATTTTTACTTCTGGGTCCCTGTGCTCTATTGTGTGTATTACCCTGTTTTGTAGTAATATGTAAACAGAAGACCTAACTGTTCATAAACTATGTCTAAGTAATTATAATAATAAAAATAATAATAAATTGGGTGATTCATGGTGGAGTGATTTCAATAAATAACTTTGACTATAAAAAAAAGATTTATTGTCCAGGATTTACACTGCCTGGCAAAAAAAAAAAAAAAGGCACCCTTTGGAAGTAAAAAATAGAGTTTTAAGGCCCATCAACTGGGTTGTAATCTTGATATAGTGATGGTGGAGGGAGACTTAAAAGCTGCACCAGAGCATCAGTTCGGGAGAGCGCAAAGTCAAACTTGACGTTTAGTGTATTGGAAACGTTTTTGTTATCTTATTTCATGTTGTGAATCTACATGAATTGAGTGCATTAAAGAAAACCAAGAACCTGAAGGCAGAAAATTAAAGACTTGCCTGCACTGCTTCGTTGTCTCCTGACTTGCCCAAAAGAACTGATCCTGCTACAACTATGATTGGGTCATTATTGCAGTGATTAATATTATTTTTAGGTGGCAACATTTCTTTTAATTGATGCAGTGTGTAGATTCTCAAATGAAGTCAGCTTACTACCTGAATGACCAGGTTATCCCATCAATGCATTTTTTCTTCCCTGCCAGCATGGGCATATTCCAGGATGACAGTGCTGAGATTCATCAGGATCAAATTGTGAAAGAGTGGTTCAGGGAGCATGAGGAATAATTTGAACACATGAAATGGCCACCACAGAGTCCTGAACTTAACCCCATTGTAAGTAATTGGGATGTGCTGGAGAAGACTTCACAGAGTGGTTTGACTCTCCCGTCATCAATACAGTACAAGATCTCAGCCAAAAATGTGTGCAACTCTGGACTGAAATAAATGTTGTGACATTGCAAAAGTTTGCTGAAACCATGATGAATGTGTGCATAATTAAAGCTAAATGTAGTGCAACTAAATATCAGAGTATGCAACTTCTTTTTTGGCCAGGCAGTGTCTCAACACATGCACACACTCACATTTCCATCTATAACTTCCAGTGGATGTTTACTTGTATCCATCTACAACCAGACTTGAGGTTCTAAACAAATTTCTCTGAAATATCTCTCTATCACAAAGCCGTCAACTTCAGCATTTCTTTTTAAATAGGAAATACTCAAGCACAGATGGGGGAAAACATAACAGGAATTGCAGAAAGAAAATCCTTTCTGTCTACAGAAAAATAAAAACAATAATGGAAAGGCAGAGATTAAGCACGAGCTGCTGCAGATTTTGTCTGTGTACCAAAGCCCATATGTTCTGATGAGTGACCTGTCAAGTGGACACTTCTATATACTTTTATCAACTATAAAATAGAAACACAGGAGCATGAAGCATTCAGTCAATTAATCAGTTCACCTCAAAACAAAGTTATTATACCTCTTGAAAAATATACAAATTAAAACAATCTCTGTCTTTTCTGAATTGTACACTTTATATTGTTATACAATCGTTTGTATACCTCAGGAAAATTTGCCATAACCATAATTACTGCTTAAATCCATTAATCATATTTGTTACTGTTATTATACTTTTTTTTTTTTTTTTAACAATAATTGTTTTTATTTTATTTATTTTTTGTTTTTAACCATTTTTATTGATTCCAGTCACAGATTAAATAAACACGACAGAAAATACAGAATCAAATTATATCAACTTAAAACCCTTCCCTCCCAACATCCCAACGCCTAGAATACAGAGTCTGGGGCAAAATTAAATTTGAATACCCAATGCATCATACATACAATATTGAACCCTCAACCAAAATTCTTGGATCCTAACACACCTCCAACAAACATGGGTTGTGTCCCAGTCTTCTAATTGGCATCGCCAGCAGGTGGGTGTGTCTTTGAGATCAAGTCTATACAATCTAGAGGGGCTCTCTCTCAGGTGGAAGCAACCAATGAGCCAAATGTCTGAGACCGAATGCATAATAACAAAACAAAATATTGGGTAGGCCTAGCCCACCTTTGTCAATCAGCCTATGTAACTTATTGAAATGTAATCTGGGACACTGACCATTCCAAATGAAGGACATCACTATGCTGTCAAATTGCTTGAAATAAGAGAGGGGGACATCTACATGGAGAGACTGTAGCAGGTAGTTGAATTTTGGAATTCAATTAATTTTAATATCATTAACCTTCCCAATCATAGATAAATGTAATGAGGCCCACCTACCCACTTCGCTCGAAAACCTTTTGTGATGACAGGCAACGAGAGAGGATCTAAGTGCAGCTTTTATTTAGCACAAAACCAGGGAAAACAAGGAACAAGAAAAACCATGGGGAACAAAGCGCAAACCATATAAAACATGAAATAACTAAACACAGGAAACAGGGAAACCAAGGACTTAAATACATAAAGGGACTAACAAGGGAATGAGGAACACCTGGTGAAACAATCAGGGAAAGAGAACTAATCAGGGGAAAACCAATCATAAAATAAAACTACAAGGGACTACAAAAACCAAAAGGGAAACAGAAACAAAACAGGAACTTCAAAATAAGGGCACAAAAACAAAAGACAACGGTGAACATGACACCTTCTTATTAAAGGGTAAAAATGTATTAAATCACACAAATTAGCTGGGAATAAAATACCCAACTACTTAATGCTCTTTTTAGGCCACTGGAAGGCGCCTGGCTGAAAAGCTGTTACCGGGCAGTACGCTGTCAGAGCAAAAGCTTTCGGATTTAGACCAACTGACTCTGTATCCTGAGAACTTAGAAAAGGAATTAATAATTCTTTGGAGACAAGTCATAGACCTAGAGGGGTATATCATCTGCTTAAAGCAAAAGCTTATGCGCTATACCTCTCGCCAATACCCCTGGAAAAATCACCTTTCTTATCGCAGCTGCTAATGGTTCCAGGGCAAGATGGGGAAAGAGGGCAACCCTACCGGGTGCCCCTGTCCAGAGTTTTGGTTTGTACTGCTGCTACCGGGTGTCTATAAAGTAACTTAATCCATCCAATAAAAGTATTCCCGAACCCATATATTTCCAAAATCTTAAAAAGATAATCCCATTCTACCATATCAAAACACCTTTTCAGTGTCAAGTGAGATGGCAGTGACCAGAGTCTGATCATTCACCACTGACCACATGATATTGATGAGCAAAAGTTATATGTTAAAGCAGCAACTATATGATTTATTTTTCTCTGTATGTGGCAATGCCTTTAAACTCACCAGGGCGTGATCTGAGACTAAGATGCTTCCAAATGAGCAATCAACAACAGATGAAATGAGGGACTTAGATATAAAAACAAAATCTATTCTATAATAAATCTTATGGACTGATGAAAAAAATGTATAGTCCCTACGAGATGGGTTCAAATGTCACAAATATCTGTAAGACCAAGATTTTTACACATCCTGAGAAATATCAATGTTGCTCTAGGGGGCTTACACACTTTTTCTTTACTATGATCAAGCACTGACTCCATCAAAAGAAGGACTCATAAGTCTCCTCCCAATATTATATCATGAGGGAAATTAACCTTTGCACCTGAATTTCTGCTACAACAATAATGACTCTTCCTAATTTATCATGAATCTGTTTTTATGAATTGTAGATGCTTACTTATCAATGTAATGACTCCCCTGCTCTTACTTGAGCCAGCACTAAAGAAAACATAACACAAGATCTTTATCGGATGACCTCAGAAATTTGGCCAGAATTGATATGGATATTGTTTCACCGGTTCCGATTCTCAAAGTCTTCCAGCTTTTCCCAGTCGTGCTCCAAGTGGTCTTTAGCAGATTAGCAGCTAATTCCCTCTGAGATGACTCCAGATAATCGATCCATTTCTCAACATTCGACACTCTTGTAACCATGTCAGTGAATTTAGTCTCCATGGCAGTGATCGATCAATGTATTTCACTGCACTGGCTAAATTGAGTACCGGGCTTCCGGCCTGTTACTCAGAGGCTTCAGCTTGAGCACGTAAGTGTCTTTTAATGTCTCTAGAGCCCGATAATTTTGAGTTCTTTGACATATTGTCTTCCTAGAACAGTTAAGAATCAGAGTATATCGAATCTCACAGTTTATGACCTAAAAAGTATTAAAACTAGCATAGTGCGCAGAGCTCGCCATCCACACCTCCAACCCTCACATGGTGCCACGCGACTCTCGTGTAATTTAATTTCTGATTTTGTTTATTTTTTGATAAAAGTAGTGAGATGCAACAGACATGTGGTCCAGTAAGTTTCATATTTCTTTATGTTTGAAAAAAACATAAGTCTCTTCGGTCACAACTTCAGTATGTCAACACCATCAACCCATTGTGATAATTTCTGTTTAGAATTGTGGGATACATTTTTACATTTTAGTTAATGTTATAGAGGCAGCTTCAACTGAGGAAAATATAAAATGGCTCCAGTGTTCAACACACGGTTAAGATGGAAACATATAAAATTTTGTTAACTCCATCAGCATTTTCAGAATTGTGTGAAAACAGAATCTATATATGTGTATAAGTGAATAAATGTAAGTTTTTATAAAAACCTGTTCCCTTACATGGTTAATTGTGTTAGAGTTTGGGATTTTTTAAAATATAGAGGACAATAAATCCAGGCAAAAACTAGAACATTAGACACACACTGAATGAGGGACCACAGTCACATCTATGTCTTCTTTTACTTGGGTCAGTAACCAATTAGCCTCCAATTAAAAACTACTTAGGAACTCTTAGCAACCACCAAGAAAATCCTTAGCAACCACCTGGATTACCCTAGCAACAGCAAAGTAATTCACCGCAGACCTATCTCAGCACCAGAATATCACAGATATGCATAGTTGGGCTCTTTTGACCTGGAGTAGTACATGGAGGCCTGGTATGGGGAACAATATTATATTTGAACCAGAATATCAAAGGGTAGGCTCTGTACAACCACATACATAGCACACCCTAGCAACCACACACCAATCTTGGCAATCATCTGCACCACCCAAGCATTAAGGCATAGAGTTTTGCATGGGCAAGCTTCATTAATATTTTCTTCAGAAAATGTAAAAATCTAGTTAAAAGACTAAAAATTGACTCATCAGTTCACAAATTAAACAATTCAACCATTATTTTGTGTCCCTTTGGTTATCTGAAACATTTTTATGATATAGTAAGTATTCATAAAGTTATCTTTTTCCAGACCTATGTGCTAATGATTTATAAAATTTTCTGTATGTGCCGTGATATCTGACAGAAGAAAAGTGAAGGAACTGTCAAAAATGAAAAGCTTACATCCATTTTTACACATCTTCATCTTCAACTACCTCTGAGGAAATGAAGGAATCAAAATGAGCAGTTTAAGATTAATATCTGAAATAGAGATGGCAGGACTATCAATTAATGAAATCTATCTTTGGGAATGTTTAAAAAGGTCAATTTCTGTACGATGAAACACAACAGCATTTCCCGTCAAATAATTCAAATTTTTCCAATTTCTGTGACCCTTTTCCATGCAGACAGAAGATAACAATAATAACGTAATCTATAAATTACAGACAGTACATTTAGCCATACATGTGTATGCAGAGGTGATTCTAGGATTTCAGTCTTATACATACAGTATATTTGATACATCAACTTTAGCTGACATGCCTCAAATTAATATTAAACTTACATGTAAACTTGGGTTATAGCATGTCTGTTAGCTTTGAGTCTATCTATATGGTCATGTCCTCCAATACATTTTACTTTTTTTTTTTTTTAAATGTTCATACTCCTTAAGATATCACTTAAATAAGTGACCTGTTATTTCCGTGACAGCACTAGACTGTGTAAACTGCGATCAAAAATGAACGTAATCTATTTGTCATTTCATATTGTCTCTTTTAATACCCCTTTCTGTTCTTTACTGTCAGTTGTTGATCAATAACAACAACAACAAAAAACTATTAATTGCAATCACAATTAGCATGGATGAGGAAAAGAATCCATGCAACTCCACAATCCATAATATGCGCTCAACCAAAACACTTCTGTGAGACACCCGCAGAACTGCAGCTATTTTTTATAAGACAGTACAGGTTTAGAACTTCACATGTGTATGTGTATTTATGCAGAATTTTTTCATCACACTTTTTTTTCTAATTTTTGTAATTTTATGTCAGCACAACTACAAAAACTTACACACAAATATATCAGTTCATTGAACTTAATTTCCTAAAACATTTCTGTCACACAAATATGTTTTAGCAACTAATAGCAAGTGGTTTCAAATTAACATTTATATCACCGTTTCAACTTAATTTACTTTGCCCTAATTCTGGGGTCAATCATTAGACTTGATTCCGCAAAGATGTGCACATAAAGATATATATATATATATATATATAAGGAATAATCCATGACTAGGTATGTGTTAAACAATTTTAATGCACGACATGAATGCAAAGAACCACCCAAAGTGAAGTGCATTCAAGTTGTTTAATGCACACTTAGCCATGGATTATATATATATGCCTGGGTGTATATATATACCCAGCCTCTCCTTTTGTTTTTCACAGAAGAACGAATGTCATATGATTTTGGAGCAGAATGAGAATGAGTAAATGAAGACAGGGGTAAACTATACCTTTAGGAATTCTCTGCACTATATTTAAAGGACATTGTACTGAGTAAACAGCATATCTTATTAATGTACATTTTCCTAATGTGTGCTGATGTTATTTCTTCACAAATTCATGTAATCGTTTTAGAATGACAATATACGGTATGATCGATTTTCTTATCTGCCACTAGATCTGAGAAGATCTACGATATGCTCCACAAATGCACAGGGACGCAATGGAAGATCTTGAATTCTGTTTGATGCTAATGAGACCTACTGCTGTACTCCTCTAATGTTCTTATAATCGCACAGTGGATGCTCAAGAACAACCACAGTAGTTCTCCAAAATGTGTGATTAGCTCAACTAAATTTGTCTGAAAACATATTGGCAGATTCCCTCAATGCCATTTGGGAACATGGCAAGCGGGTCACTTCTGATCCTTCTAAAGCTGAGTAGTAGAAGAACAATCAAACAGAATATCAAATTAGAATAGTGCTGAGTTAAGAACTGCTATGAAGCCTAGCAAGGCAGCAAGGGTTAGTTCTGTTAAAAGGATAGTTCATCCAAAAATGAAAATTCAGTCATCATGAACTCAGCCTCATGTTGTTTAAAACACACAAGATCTTTTGAAAGTTCTGTGAAACACAAAAAGAGTTATTTAGAAAACAAACATGGAAAGTGATTAACACTGTCACACTGCAAAAAGAACATAAAATTACAGTGAAAGTAGTGTGTGCAGTTTTGTCTTCTGAAGCAGTTCAGTAGTTTTGTGTGAGGAAAAGTAATTATTCACTAAAAACAATGCCTTCTACTCTTCCTTCTCAAAATGTTCACACAACAAATCGACATGCTGCTTCCAAATGTTTATGTAAATTAAAATCTAGCCTATTATACAGAATTACTGACATCCCTCATCAGACATTTTTGTATCAATTTAAACTTGTCACCTTTTCGTGGCACTACTGACAGCGAGTGATCTCCGAGACACAAGTCCAATGTAAAATAAACAGGAAGCAATCAAATACACTCCAAGATAAGGGTTCAAATTCAATGGAAACCACGAAGTAATCACATTCACATAAATAATGATGATCAGTGACAGTTTAGCAGAGATGGGCCACTGCTTTTTAAATGAATGGGAGAAGATGAAATGATCAATGGTTTTTGAAAATAAAGTCTTGCCTTACAAGTAAATTAGCCAATCACCTTTTAGATACAAAAATCGCCTGTCAATCAACTTGAGAATGCACATGAAGATTAGCTGGTATACATAGAAATCACTGTCCAACTTGTTAGGAAGCCAACGAGTGAACTGACTTGCCTTGAAAGGGACTTGGTGTGATTGTCGCTCTAAAATGACATTTTTACTTTACTGATGTTTATGTATTTGGGTTGAGGTTTATGTTAGGGTATGTTGTTAAAAAAATATGCATTCCCTTTGACTGTATTATATCATTTACATCTAAAATGACAACTCGTTTTTGACGCCACCCTGTGGACATTTCACCTCAACAACACTTCCACCTTTGGCCACTGGGAGCATTGGTTTCAAATTTCAGTAAGCATAGAAAGGTTTTAGCAGCAGAACTTTAAACCTACTGTCTGTGAAATTAAAGTGTTGTTAGTCTGTCATTCTCAAATCTCATTCGCACACTTCCACACATTCACTGTTGTGTTACGATTCAATAGGAATTACGTTTTTGCTAAGTTTCTTCTTTTTTCTTTCTTCTTATATGGTAACAAAATGCCAAACTTCTGTATTTGTGCAAATCAAGAAAGTTTGAGGCCATAAATACTCACTTACTGAAAACATCTTCTATTTTTTTTTTTTAATATATATTTTTTTGTCACTATGAGTGCAATTATTCACTATGGTGATCAAGCACTAGGATGTGTAATCAAGCTTGAAATCATGACATGTCATGTAATGGCATGATGTACAGTAAAATCAGTGACATTTTTGTCTAACTTCTGATCACTTCAGAAGACATGGATTAAACCAATGGAGTCATATAGAAACTTTTTTTTGCTGCATTTATGTGATATTTGGAGCTTCAAAGTTTTGGTCACCATTCACTTGCATCATATGTACCTACAGAGCTGTGAAATCCTTCTAAAAAAATCTTCAATTGTGTCCAGCAGAAGTAAGAAAGTCATTCATATATGGGATGGATTGAGGGTGAGAAAATGATGAGAGAATTTAAATTTGTATGTGAACTAACCCTTTAATAACGGCTTAAACATTGGTCTGTCAATCACACAAAGCTATTGTTTGGTGTAAAACTACAAATAGAGCACACAAGTCATTTAACTACTTTAATTATGCTTTTTTTTTTTTTTTTTTTACCATTTTGGAGCTTGACAGTGTAAATCACCATCCACTCTCTTTGTTTGAGAAAAAAGAAGCATGGTCATTCTACAAAATATCAAATTCATAGGGGCTGGAATGACATGACATTTACATTTTACATTTACATTTATTTATTTGGCAGACGCTTTTATCCAAAGTGACTTACAAAAGAGGAAAAACATGAGGATGGGTAAATGATGACACCATTTTCATCTTGCGGCAAACAAGTCCTTTCTGCAAGGATGGAGATTGTTATGACAGTGTCTTGCTGTGGTGAGCAGAGATCTGTAAAAGGATCTGTCGATGAAGAGTAGTGATAGATTTATTGCCATATCCTTTGGGATGGATGCAGTTGAATGGCCACAGCTCATAAACAGAGCCTGTCTTACTCTTCAAGAGCTCTTCCAGAAACATGACTTTAGAGCTGTGATTCATTGATAAGGATTCATCTAAAGTGAGTCAGACTTGGCCTAATCCCAAATGGAGTCATGTTGTTATGACCCTGCTCGTTATTTATAAGTATTATGATCTTTTGAGACATGGTAGTATTAAGGGTGGCAATGAACCCCTGTGTTGATGAGGTGGCCCTCATTTCGGTGTGTCCTTCATCTATCAATAGCTCTCTCTCTCTCTCTCTCTCTCTCTCTCTCTCTCTCTCTCTCGCTTGTTTTTTTCTTTCCAAAAGTACCTCTTTTATTAATTTTATTTACAATAAACAGCCCCAGAATCTTTAGGCAGTTTTATTTTTCTCTCCACACAACATACAGTTGATAGTGACTGTCTGTCTGTGTCAGGCTCACCATTATAGCAGTCCATATGACTTATGCATAATACTTTATTTCAAGTCTTCTAAAGCCATAAGATTATAACCTTAAAAACAGTAGAAGATATTAGGAGCTCATACATTTCCATACAATCCATAAAGCAGTCAAACTTGGTTTGTCTCCCTCAATTATCCTGACACATGCTAGTTTTAACAACATTTAAACTAGCATTAATATTAAATTGATTCAGTTAAACTGACATGACTAATAATGCACTGACACAAACTAACAACACAATTGGAATTCTGCACAATGCCAAGAAGCTCTCTTGTGTTTGTACCATCTGTAGTGCTGGCTAGGCCACAGTCATAATTTACAAAGACATTAACATCAGCCAGCTCTGCTTCACTGCTGATTTCTCTTGTTCCCTCAAGCCAGCAAATACACAGAGAGAATGTATTGTTGTTCAACCCCATTAATGTTAAACATAACTAATGATAACTAATCACCCAGTGCACAATGGATAGTGACAGGATCAACAAAGTGCCTTCTGTCTCTGTAACTCTGTCTGCCTATTAGGGTTGTCACATTATCAAAATTCCAGTAGCCAATATCAACACGAGTGAAAACTCACGATTCTCCATACCAATTTTGATACCACATCAATATTCAAAAGTATTTAAAATGCTAATAAAACACTCCTTGTGTTATTCTGAATAGTAACAAATTGCATTAAAACAGTGGCATGTTGTATTCAAGTATTTTCAATTAAAGGTGGAGTAAGCGATTACTGAGAAGGACAGTTGATATTTGAACTCAACACCCAAACAAACACACCCCTCCCTTCGGGCTCCTTCAGAAGCTCCGCCACCGCAAATTCAAAATACCTCTCTAAAACTTTAACCTTAATCTAACCAATAGTGTCCTAAAGATAGTGTCCTACTATTACACTTTGTCTCACATGTTCACTTGCTTGCTTGGAACCATGGTCTTCTGAATGCAGAGTCCATCACTCTATCAAATAAATGATTTGATGTTATAATATAGCCATGTGTGAGTAATTGTGCAAAAAATAAGTATTTATAAAGTCATAATCATCCATGTAGTTGTGATTTTTAAATAAAATGCACAACTGTTGCAGTGCCTTTAGTGTTCTTTTCTCCAGGAAACTACGACAAAACATAGAAATCAGCACATAAAAGTCAGTTTGCAAAAGTTAAATGTTATAGTCCTTCATTCTATGAGATTAGGTCAAATTATTCAAGTAAACAGCTATTACATTAAGAGCATTGAGTGATTTTCTCTTTTTCTTGACAATACTGTTGTTTGATTCATTTTAAAATCATAATAGACAGCAACAGGTCCATTAGGCTGTATTTACTCTGCAATATGCTAATGCAGAGATTGTGTACAAATCAGATTTATTTTTTTTTGTCCATCTGATTAGATTCACTTATGGCATTGTTCCTGTGTCGTAAGTGTTATTTCCTAATTGCTTATGCCTCAAAAGTATAGAAAATAGCAATTATTCTCCACAAACTTTGCTTTTGTGACCAGTACAGTGATATTTTGAAATGTACCTATTTCCAATGAGAAAACAGGTGAATTTGCATTCACATAATGTCAGAAAAAACAACATATGAATCCAAATTAACATGTATTTATTCTAAAGTAACACAAAAATGACTACAAATGATTTAGAATTTGAGTAGTTTTCTTGAAGAAGAAGAGAAGTTTTTCGAGATTTACGATTAAACTGTAAATCACTTTCATGAATCTGCACCCAAATGTGCTCTTCATACTTCAAGGTGTCCAGCAAGGTCTTGATGCTGTTGTAATCCTCTTTGAGGTGCACTGAGTGAGCCAGGGGAAGAGATGGCTTTGAGGCACCTGGATGAGCTGTCAATGAAGAGACACCACTCATTCTGGTTACAGGCGATTCCGATTGCCTCTAACAGACTGGTGACATTGTGGCAGAAGCAGAGCCCATCTTGAAGGTTGAAGAAACTGGAAACATTTTGGTGACGCTTCCTCTGTTCTGTGACTTGCACACTTTCATCTAACAAGTTCCACTGCTTGAACTTAGATGTCAAAAGCTCGGCATTGGACTTGATGAGACCAATATCTCTAATCAAGTCATTGAGGTCTTTTTGGTTGGGGCAGTATAGGTTTCTCTCCTCAGCTCAATTGTCATCTGGATCTACAACGTCTACCTCTGACTTGCTGCTCTCTTCTAAAGACAACTGCTGTCTCTCCGGAGGAGTGGGTATGGGGAGCTCATTGCAGTGTGCCACCTGTGCGATGGATGAAGGAAGGTCTGGATACGTGATAGCAGTTGCATTCTTGCCAGTCCAAGTTAGAATTGGTTAGGAAGTGCGCAGAAGACCTTTTCTCTTTTCTCTTTCTTTCTTTAAAAAAAAAAAAAAAGAAAATATGACAGAAAGTCAGGGCAAACGATGTGTGTTCCCCTGTCTCCACTCTATGGCCAAGAGGGACAAGCATCAGTTTTGCTTCGTTTGTTTGGGGGAAGAGCATGCTGCTCTCGTGTTGGGGCGGGTGCAAGCATTGCGATCTACTTTCGGGCAAAATGCTTTGCGCTCGCCTAGCTTACTTCTGGGAGTCAGCTCCCACACTTCATTCATGGGGCTCTCTTGGTCAACAATGTTTGGAAGGGTCCACCATGCAGAAGTAGCAGTTGCTTGAGTGGTCACTGGGTTCCCACCCAATTCTTGGGATAGCGAACTTCATAGCTCTCTTTTCCCTTCTGTAACATCCTACAAAAATACATTTATTTCACCCATGACTAATCTTTAAGAGATTCTCGCAAAATTTTTCATACATGACTTTTACAATTTAAAAAATGTACAAATTTTAGAACATAAAATTACAATCAACAATTTCTCCATCTTACCTTCCAGAGCTTTTTTTTTTTGCAGTGCTCGCAGGTGAAATGAGGTGCCCAGGGTTTGTTTTTATCCCTGACAGGCATGCCGAAATATGCCTTGTTGGACTCACACATCTTAGCAGATGCTTCCATGGAGTACATTTTTGCTCTTATCTTGATAAATTGGCTACAGACATAGCAAAATGCATCTGCTGGATGCTTGCAGCCTCTTGATGCCATCTCAGAAAAATGCAGATATGTATCCACTTAGGCTGCTGGGACTAAACTGAACAGGTGGGCTTAAGGCCCCTGTATTTACACTTCTATTTATATTACTGGACAGTTCTAAAAAGTTCTAGAAGTTACTCCAATTTAGTCACTGAATATATCTGAAATGTTCTGGAAAATATGTACATTTCATAATATCACTGTCTTGGTCACAAAAAACAATGTTAGTGGGGAATAATAGCCATTTTCTATACTTTTGAGGCATAAGCAATTATGAAATAACACACTACCCAGGAACCAAAAATAAATAAATAAATAAATTGTTATATTGTTGAATCACCAAAAACACAAGAAGAAGAATGTGAAAGTGAAAGTTAAAGTGGAGATTGACTGTGCAGGGAGAAGAAATTATTGTAAAAATAAAAAGGCCTTAAACATTGATCTGTTTCTCACCCACACCTATCATATCGCTTCTGAAGACATTTATTTAGCCACTGGAGTCTTAAGCATTACCTTTGTGCTGACTTGTTTGATTTTTGGAGCTTAAAAATTTTGGCACCTGTTCCCTTCACTTATGATGCTGCGCTGAGAAAAGAGCTTAGGGAACATCTGTAGGTGTGACCTGCTGTGAATATGTGTGCAACACGTCAATGAACACTGAATGAAATTTATAGCCTCTGCCGGTGTAATCATTGGACGTACCTGGGGCAGGGCTTTAAATAGATGAGTCACAGGAGTATCATCGTATCTTTTGTCTTCAGATCACTCTGTGTGTGTGTGCTTTCACAAGCCTGTCAGAACTTTCTTTCCTCTGTTAGGAGTTAGAATTGGTTAGGCAGTGCACAGAAGACCTTTTCTCTTTTCTCTTTCTTGCTTTCAAAAAAAAAAGAAAAAGAAAATTTGACAGAAAGTCAGGGCAAATGATGTGTGTTCCCCTGTCTCCGCTCTATGGCCGAGAGGGACACGCATCAGTTTTTCTTCGTTTGTTTGGGGGAAGAGCATGCTGCTCTCGTGTTGGGGTGGGTGGGTGCGAGCATTGCGATCTACTTTTGGGGAAAATGCTTTGCGCTCGCCTCGTTTACTTCCGGGAGTCAGCTCCCACACTTAATTCGTGGGGCTCTCGCATGGATCTGGCTGAGGAGCGAGAGATGGGTTCGTACCTTTCGCTCGCTCTCTCCCCAGACCCAGCTGGTCCTTCCCATGATCTCGAAGCGCGCTCCGGCGCCT